>BSBK01001038.1:850000-1375000 GCA_027943335.1 Chamaecyparis obtusa | reverse complement strand
TACGGTCTTCTTCTCGCCCTCGTCTCCACTACAGGGGGTGAAGCAGCTTCACAATGCCTCAATTACCCGTCACTCTAGATCTGTGAGACCCCATAACACCTTTTCCTGTCAGCGACACATCTCCAGCAACTCACAGCGACGACCCATGGTTCTTGCTCATCTGGATCATTATCCTTTAGTGTTGGATTTCTTTCTACCTAAAAATGATCCTTAGTCCTTCTCTTGTATCTGTTCTTTTTGCTTGTTGTTTCTTGTTCTCTTCTAACTCTTTTAAATCTTGCTTGCTTTCTCGGCGACTGTTTGATGGTCTGTTGGTTCGTTGTTCCTTTTGTTGTACCTTTCCAGTCCCTTAGACCCTTGTTGGTCTCTTGTTGGACATTAATAAATTTATCTTATCATTACCTAAACGAACAAGATAAAGTATAACAAAATAAAATGAAATAATATGGTAAGGAAGTAATATGGTAGTAGTAGTAATACAAATAAAAGGAATTCAAACATTTCCTCTATGATTATATTTCACCATTTAGAAAAATGTGTATAATGTTATAATAACTTTCTTTTGATAAGTTAAATTTTAATAAACATGAAATATTTTCCACAACAATTATAGACTCTAGACTTTAAACATAAACAACAAATCTATTTTTGTATATTGTAGAAACATTTTTTATTGCAAAAGCACTTTACAACACTTGTCAATTTAAATCATAACTTGCATCAAATCATACCCAATCAGTTTTCCCATGCATTTTCATACCAGCTTAATTGTATTCAAAATCATCCTTTCTAGGGGAGAGGACCCAATAGTTGTGCACCCTAACTTCGGGCTTTTCAAAAACCTATGTGGAAATTTCAAATCACTCCCATTTTTTTACAGTAGCTTACTTGGCAAGTCTCCTGCCTATAACTAAGGTTTCAGAGCCACATCATCAAATATGATGCCACTTCAGCATGCTTTTTGCCAAGGTGTCCAAAACAGCCCTCCAAAAAAGTGAGACCAATCATAGTGAATTAGGGACCCCAATAGTTGTGCAACTGATGTGACATCACACTATTGGCTGCTTTTTAGTACAAAAGGTACATTTGATTCAATTATGGGTAGTCATCATTAGCAAAAACAACTTTAAAGTCACAACCATTGGTACAATGTTGTCAAAAATATTGTATATTAAATCAACAACTATAGGTATTAAGTTAAGAACTACTATCACAACCATTGGAACGTGTTCAAGTAGTGGATCCTCTCCCCTAAGAAAGACCATTGCACCTTTTGATACAAGCGGTAGTTAATATTCAAAACTTAAATGATAAAGTGGATATGTTTGTTAAGAGACCAAATTGGGACACGTACCCAAACAAGATTCTATATTAACAAAAGTCAACTAATGCGGAGATGGCATTTGAAGGCCTGGACTTATACTACCATACTCGATGACAATTTGGACCTGCTACCTAAGCTCGCCGCGTTTTGAAAACCCATATTGACCGAGTATAACCATTAGCTAATCTTCTCCTGTTGCAGCAGCTGCAATGATGGCTTCATCCGTTTCTAACCAGAGATATGATGTTTTTCTGAGTTTCAGAGGACGAGACGTAAGAAAAGGTTTTGTAGACCATTTACACTGTTCACTCATAAGTGCAAAATTGAATGTTTTTCTAGATACAGAGGAAATTCAGCCGGGTGATGACATTGCTTATGATATAAAAAGGGCCATTCAGTGCAGTAGTATACGGATCCCGATTTTCTCTGCCAACTACGCAGAGTCTGCTTGGTGTCTCAAGGAGCTCGCCCTTATGTGCAGTTCTCCAGAATCGCTCATCATTCCTTTGTTTTATGATGTCAATCCCTCAGATGTTCGATATCATGATAAAGGCCTATTTTCTCAGGCCTTTCGGAAGCACAGAGAGAGATATCAGGAAGATACAATTGCAGAGTGGAAAAGTGCTCTGGTCACAGTCTCCTCCATCTCTGGTTGGTCCCTGGACATGACTCAAAGGTATTTAATCTCAAACATTTTTATTTTTTTATTTTTTTTTCGTAGGATTTAAACAGCTTGCAACATATAATGTTCAAGTCATCCTTTAATTTCCTGATTAGTCACATCTTCCATTATTTTCATGTGCACGACAATAACCACAAGTTAAGGAAGCCCTCAAATCACATAAGCACCTTATGTTCACAAGAATTTATTCAAATCCATGACAGAATGTGGGGATATATATGCAGATACGAAGGGAAGCTAGTGAAGCTTGTGGTCCAAGACATAGTTAATAAGCTAAACAATGTGCCATTAGATGTTGCAGAATTCGTTGTTGGAATGGAAGAGCGAAAGGCTGAATTGATCAAAATGATTGGAATTGATTCGGAAGAGAGATTGAAAACAGTTGGAATTTGTGGTATGGGAGGTGTGGGAAAAACCAGCCTTGCAAAGGCCGTATATAATGATATTTTTCTCAAATTCGAAGCTGCCTGTTTTGTGTCTGATGTTCGCCTCAAATCACAGCAAATCAATGGTATAAGTCAATTACAAGGTCAGGTACTTAAGGATCTGTTAAAAGTAGAATACCAAGTAAACGATGATGCTCAAGGAAAAGCTCTTATTAAAGATCGTTTAAGATATCTCCGTTCTCTTGTTATTCTTGATGATGTTGATAATTCTACACAGTTAAACGCAATCAGAGGAGATTGGTTTGGATCAGGCAGTAGAATTATTGTCACAACTCGTGATAAGAGTGTTTTGAGTAATAGAAAAGCTGATGAAATGTATGATTTGAAGGGAGTTCCTGACGATCAAGCTCTTCAATTATTCAGTTGGCATGCTTTTCTCCAGACATGTCCTGACAAAGCATTTGAAGATCTTTCTCTCATGGTTGTAAAGTATTGTGGCGGGTTACCACTTTCACTAGAGGTTCTGGGGGCCTTCCTATATGACAAGCGAGAGAGAAGCCTTTGGCTTGAAGCCCTGAAGCAGCTGGAGAGTGCCTTGTATGATAACATTCATGGAAGGCTCAAAATAAGCTATGAAGGTCTTAATTCTAATGAAAAGGAAATATTCCTGGATATAGCCTGTATATTTATTGGTAAAGAGGCTGAAACGGCAATCACATTTTGGGAAGCTTCAGATTTGGCTCCAAACATAAATGTGATGAATCTGGTACTCAAGTCCCTTGTCAGAATAAGTGATGATGGAAAATTCTTGATGCACGATCACCTCAGGGACATGGGAAGGGCTATAGTTGCAAATGAATCCAGAGAGCCTGGCAAACGCAGCCGCCTGTGGAAGCCGAATGAAGTGCAGCAAGTGCTCAAGAGCCGTCAGGTAAAGGAATTTGGCTTAAAATTCACTATTCTTTATGTATTTGAAGAACACGATCAAGTATAACTTTGCTTATGCTAATTCTAGTTGGATACTTGGTCAGGAAATCAAAAGTGTCAGATATCTTATATTAGATGGAGAACTGGATGTGGAAGATCTTGTCTTGGATACAGAATGTTTGGAATCAATGCAGAACCTGCAACTGCTATGGGTAACTGGCATGACAATTCTTGGTGGCTTTGAAAAATTATCTCCTCATTTAAGATGGTTGAAAATGGAATTGTGCACTGGCTTAGATTGCCTGGGCCCAAACTGGAATATGGAACATCTAGCCATATTAGATTTGAGTGGAAGTGATATCAAAGCACTATGGAGACAAGGTTTACACCCAAAGGTAATTTCTGGATCTTTGAACTATGCTTTGCAGTTTTCTTGCCGGTTCTGCCAAAAACTTATGCATCTTAATTGCCTCAACAGGTTCCCAAGAATCTTAAGGTACTAAACCTTAATCGCTGCCAACATCTCAAAGAGTTTCCCAATCTATCACACCACACATCTCTCATAGCCATCCACCTAAATGATTGCAACAAATTGTCAAGGATGCCAAACTATTTTGAATTACTACAACAGTTGAAATACCTAGATCTGTCCAGTTCAGAGAACTTAGAGCTTTTGCACAGTGTAACAAAGCTCATTTCACTTAAGCATCTTTACTTGTCTTGCTGTTATAGTATAAGAGTCTTGCCTAGACATCTTGGAGAGCTCAAACTCCTTGAGACACTTGATCTATCATCAACTGAAATACAAGAACTGCCCGATCTCCCTTCTGCAAATTTGAAAAAATTGGTTTTACTGAGATGCTTTAGGTTAAAATATCTGCCTGAGTCTATAAGGCACCTGAAACATCTAATCTATTTGGACATCAGTGAATGTTGTAGCCTAACTACTTTGCCCCCATCAATAGGTGAACTTAAAAGCCTGTCTAGTTTGTGTATGAAAGAGTGTACAGGGATAGCTCACTTGCCAGCAGAAATTAGAAACTTGGTCTGTCTGAAAGAAATAGTGATGAACAACTGTTGGAGCCTAATGGAACTTCCTCAAATTGGAAGCCTCGTAAACTTGGAATATCTACTTCTGAATGGATGCAGTGAGTTAAAGGCTTTGCCATCAGATATTGGTGAGCTCAAATCTTTAATCTTTTTGGACTTAGGGTATTGCAGTAGTTTGACAAGTTTGCCTAGGTCAATAGGTGACTTGAAGTCTTTACTCTCTCTGGACATGCATTACTGCATAAGCATAAAGAAACTGCCAGAAGAGCTAGGCAATATTGTAACTCTAGAGAACCTTAGACTTAAAAAATGCTATGAGCTAGTTGAACTTCCAAATCTAGGAAATCTTTTACACCTGCGAATTCTGGATCTCTTCAAATGCTTTTGCATATCTAATCTTCAGGAAAAATTCTCAGGACTTAAATCATTAGTAAGCTTAGAAGCAGGGAAAAGCAAAGTTCAGGAAGGTGATCTCACAGAAAATATTGGAGATTTGCAGTCACTGGAATACCTGAATTTGGAACACAATATGTTCTACTCACTGCCATTAAGTGTCCATTTGCTTGTTAGGCTGACAAAGTTGATCTTGCATCACTGTCAAAATTTACGGGAACTGCCAATTCTTCCACGAGGGCTGGTAGAAGTGGATATTGGTGACTGTTCTCAATTAAGAAAAGTAGGAAATTTGTCCCATTTGGAAAAGCTGGAGATCCTGGTCATATGCAACTGTGGGCAGTTATTTGAGTTGCCAGGACTGGGCTGTTTGAAATCATTAAAAGAACTGAATTTAGCTGGATGTAACAATCTCAAAGGCCTGGAAAAAGTTGAACAGTTGCAATCCTTGGAAAAGTTGTATCTGAATGGTTGTCCTGCATCTGTAATCAATTTTTATTGCTGGACCAAGGTATGCAATTGTCTGATATCTCTTAAAGGTTTTTGTTTTTTCCAATATCAACTTTCAAAATACTATGCAAATGTTTTCAGTTGGATAAATTCTGGAATACAGGAAATTCCCAGCTTGCAGGAAATTAGTCTTGGCGCAAACAAAGTTCCGAAGTGCTTCAAATATAAAATGGAGTCCAAAATGGTACGACAAAGTGAAGAAGCAGAATATGTTCAGATTTCCCTTCCTCCAAATAAGTATGGAATCAGATACACAGGAATTTTATTATGCCTGCACCTCAAGTTTAACAAGCGTTCGTTTGATTTCTTGGCTGATGATGGATCATTGGTAATTAGCATAATAAGAGATGGTGGGGAGATTTGTCATCGTATGAACATTTTTGGCAACAGGCAAAATAGTTTAGGCGATCGACTGTGTGTGTTTATATATAGAGAAAATCATCCATTTATGATAAATCTTAGAGATGGTGACACGATACGTGTAAAGTCAGCATTCATGAGGTGGATTGTAATAAAAGATGGTGCCATACAACTTCTATGTGAAAATGAAATAAATGGGGACAGGACTGAGAACATGGTTTTGGAATCATTGTCCTTGGAATTGAATTCCCTCTTATCTACCCATGCAAATGATGATGCTGACAAATGTGATTCAGATGCAGATAACAACATCGATCCAGTCCAGCACGATGAAAATGGTGGGGAGCATGATATGCATAATACAGCTACTTCAAAAATCAGCTCATGGTAAGGTTATTAATGTGATTGATGGTCATGATGCTTGTACTGCGCTTTAAAATTCTAAATAAATTAAATCTTTGGTGCGTTATGATTGAGATACTAACATAAACCTTTGCAGGTTGAAGAAGAGATCAAGAAAACTTAGTTGCATTTCCAACACTGTTATTTAAATGTCTCCTACCTGCCTCCACATATGAAAGAAAATGAAGCGTGCATTGTTTTCCACCTCCTATGCGGATAGAGTATGCTCAAGCAAGATCATCAGTTGACCAGATTCAGCAGACAGCTGGAGTATATAGATGTTAACAAGATTATAGTTAAAAAATGTGGGATGAGAAAGCCTTATGTTGAAGTTGCATCTATAGTCACACCTGTTTTCCAGCAACACTACTAGATTATAGTTGTAAACAAGAGATTGGATTATTCCCAATAAAATCTGTAAATCAAGCCAAACAACATTCTCTAGAGTTCAAGTCTAATAGCAATGTATGATTTTTCTTTTCATCTCCAATGTCAATTTTCCATAAGAAAGTTTCATGGTTGACTGGAATCATCTTAACATTAATCAACAATTAATTGAAAATCTGATAATCAGGTTATTATTGATGAGTGGAGACCAAAATATTCCCTCCTGAACAATGACACTGCGCAAAAACAGTTCTATGCTTCTTGACTCACCTCAACATACACAACCATATATAGATATAACTTATTAGCTAAACATATACTATATAACAACTATACAACACACTTGTCTACAGTGGGTGAGCACTCAGTGGTCACACAAGCATATCACCAATATCTTATGAACTGTGGCTAAGGAGTTCTCAATTCTGTTGAATTTTTGTAGCTCGGACAGGTACTTCTGCATAGGTGTGGGTGTCTACGCATGTGGAAGTCATCTAGTTAATTTTCCATGCACTCAATTCATGTAAAAAGTGAAGAATTTGTAATCTTTAGTGAAAAAGCACATTAATTATATTTTTAGTTAATGTAGACTTATTTTATCACTAAGAGCTAATCTTAGTTTGGAGCTAAATTTAGTTTGGAGATCTTGGGTCACCGAAGGATTATAAATTGGAGTGTGGAGGAAGAGCTAGACACATCAAGAAGAAGAGTATTTCCAAGAGAAGTCGAGGAAGAAAGGTAAAGAAAAATTCAACAGGGAAAGTGGAGGCAATTATTCTTGCAGATATAAATTGCTATACTTTCTACTATAAATTTCTAGATTCTTCCATAAGCATAATTTTTTATTAACACGAGTTGGAAATTTAGTGAGAGCAAGTGTTTGGGCAAAGAAAGAGGATTGTGAGACTGAAATTGTCCTCGTATAATTGTTGTGGCAATTTTGTAATCTGTTGTATGAATTCTTGCTCTTGAAGCTTAATAAATGTGTGCTCGTAGGTTTTCCCCACACTAGGGCTTCTCGGGTATATCATTTGTTATCGATTTCATGTGAATTTGCTTTTTTTATTTGTCATTGTTCATTGTTGTTAAATAACCCAAACTATTGAATGTTACAAATCAGATAGATAAACATTATTCTTGTTTCTATTCTGTGAAATTTGTTGGACACTTAATTTGTAAGTAGGTTATAGAAATTACCATGGTATCAGAGCTCTAAACTTTGAATACAAAGCTAGGTTTAGTGACATAGATTTCAAAAAAAAAATTAGATTTTAATTTTCAATTTCTTTGAGGGTTTCATTCTATAATGGTAGCTAGTGTTTGATATGAGGATAGGCTTGAGGGAGCTTCAAACTACTTGCAATGAAAGTTTCGGATTATGTTGGTTCTCAAGGAGACCAAGTTGTGGACCTATGCCAGTACAAAATTGGTTCCACTAGTGAATGATCCCTTTGCCCTAGATGCACATGAAGTCAAGGAGACGAAGGCTTTGATGAAAGGCAAGTTTATATTCTTCAGGGATAAGCTGGGTGTTGTGCAAAAAACCTTCCTTGCTAAGAAAGAATGTTGAGTTTTTGTAGCTTAGATAAGTACTTTTGAATAGGTGTGGTGTTTACACATGCAGAAGTCATCCAATTAATTTTCCATGCACTCAGTTCATCTAAAAAGTGAAGAATTTGTAATCTTTAGTGAAGAAGCACATTAATTATATTTCTAGTTAATGTAGGCTTATTTTATCTCTAAGAGTTAATTTTAGTCTGGAGCTAAATTTAGTTTGGAGATCTTGGGTCACCAAAGGATTATAAATTGGAGTGTGGAGGAAGAGCTAGATGAAAACCGAACTATACTGAGAGGGGGAGGGGGTGAATCAGTATGGTCACAAACTTTTAATGTAGAAAACTGAAAATAGAGAACAAGGCAAGAGAGACACAACACACAGAATTATCTCGTGGAAACCCAAAGCGGGAAAAACCACGGCATCACTATCCAAAGGGCAACAACCCTGTTACAGCTGAGAGCTACAACTCTCCTCAAGACACATCAGAGCTGGCTTCAACCAGTCTTGTAAGGCTACAACCTTATTTCAAAAGGATATCAGAATTGCAACTTAAGGTAAATTTCCTTGTCTTCACAGAGATATGAAGACTCCTTAGATGACTTCAATTTAGAAATCAGAATACACAGTAAGCTAAATGTATAACGTTACAGCGCAAATTACCCAAATCACCCAAAGTCATATCCAGCTGAAATTGAACATATACAAGCACATATAAACGATTCAGGACAAAAACAGATGGACTCAACTTGTGATCTCTGCTGCACTTCGAACTTAGTCTCCCAAGCAAAGAATGAAGACACTACTGAAACATTTTCACAAGAGTTCGCTATCAAAACATCTGCATTCGGTGTTCATAAGATCTTAGAGATTGTTTTTTCGTTTCCTATTTATGCCAGTATCACTCCCAATTTGTAACAGTCCGATACTTATGGTTTCCACAATTAAGTATATCTCACTGGTGGAGTCACCAGCAATCTGAAGCCGTCAACGCACAGTATATTCAGAAAGTCCCCTTTATTATATGCTCTCCTTTTCGTTTTCTATTCCTTATCACCGCTTACACAAAACATCACACAGTCGA
This sequence comes from Chamaecyparis obtusa, assembly GCA_027943335.1. Classification (NCBI taxonomy): domain Eukaryota; kingdom Viridiplantae; phylum Streptophyta; class Pinopsida; order Cupressales; family Cupressaceae; genus Chamaecyparis; species Chamaecyparis obtusa. The sequence continues at coordinate 1,365,940 of BSBK01001038.1, read as the reverse complement.
AGACCCACTAACAGAGAAGAACAAACTTCTATCTCACCTGCGACTTCATTCCCCAAAACATTAAATGACAGTGTCGTTCATGCATCTCTTTCTGTTCGAAGATAAAATCAGAGCTCTATCAGCAAGACTCCGACTATCACTAGTATACTAATCTTGACTGTCGTAGTTAGTGTAAAAAGCCCAGAATCCCGTTTATCTGTTGTACCTGTCACCTGGTTACTAGCGCGACTGCATCTTTGCGATACACAATGTGGACTGCAAAACATGACATGACACCCTCTTTGTATAATTACTCTCTCAACATTTTTTATGTCACTCAAAAATAGGAAGCCACACAACACATTCACACCAATATACTCAACACACTGGTCTGTTAATACCGTAAAAACCAGTTACACTTTTTCTGATATACACTGTCATATTCATATAAGTCTTTATGCGAATGCCAGAGTCTCTTCATATTCCATGAATCATTATTCCGCAAGTGTTCAGAGTGCGTTACAGCCGCTACACAGGACATGTACGCAACTGTTTGTTTTTAAAAAAAACACACGACTACATCCACCTTTTCGAATACACAGTCTCCAGTTTACAAACTGCCGCACTACTGCAAATATTCGCTACTCGCATACACACACAGACCTACTATCATTATCAAAGCCTGCACATCTTCAAATTCGCAATTAATCATTTTTAACAACCGTCGTGAACATCACAGTCAGGATGCGACTGTGTCTGAGCATATTTTGGGTGGATAAGAAGACCCGACCCATGGCGTAATTATCCTACACAGCTCCCACACTCTTTCGGTTATGAATTACGGCATGATAGTCTTTTAAAAACACGGCTAGCACACATACTTCATACATTCGGTAGAAAACTCAGTTAAGAGGAAAAACCATTGAACTCCTCAAATTGGTGCCAGTCGAATTTCAGAATGGGAATGATGGTTTTTATTAGAGAATGTAAGTAACTCCATTCTCAGTCACGCACTCATCACATAAGACAGAGAATGACTAACACAGTTTGCCAATCATTAAACTGCAAATATGCTCTGCCAGAAAAATGGCAGCACTCCTTATCTCCTCATGACAAACATGAGATTACAGTTTGTCCTATACGCTCAGCCATACACGTCAAAAAAAGAGAAACATTCGTAGGCATACATATGAACACCTATCACAGATGGAGCTGATCCTTGAGATACCACGCATAGTGAACATATTCAAGAGGATAACACTTGTAGCCTATACGATAGCCATGCCACTCAAAAATTTATCCGCCATAACATCAATGACAGAAAATGCAACAATTTCCCCCTTTTTGTCATTGATGGCAAAGCTGAAACAATAGAACCCGAATGAACCAGTGCCAAATCCAAAATACTGCTGGAATGATTCTGAACCAGCTCCCCCATAATACAAAACCAACTGAAACCGACTGAACTCGTGAAGCAACTTCCATTGATAGTCTACTCCCCCTTTGTCATCAATGACCATAAAACTGAACCATAATCCGAAAGATATAGCAATGAAGCGTTGAAACCAAACCTTTCATTGAGGTGGAAGAACTCCAAGCTTGCTTCGAAGATACTCGAAGTGATCCCGGGGTAGAGGTTTTGTGAACACATCCACAATCTGCTCCTAAGTGCAAACATAATTCAGCTTAACAACATTGTTTGCAACCTGCTCCTTTAGATAGTGGTACTTAATCGAAATATGCTTCGTGTGAGAATGCATCACTGGATTCTTCGAAATATCAATTGCACTTGTGTTTTCACAGAAAATGCAAATAGGATCAGCAAACACAAGTTTATAATCATGCAAAGTATTTTTCATCCATATTACTTGAGTACAACATGATACTGCTGCAATGTATTCAGCTTCAGCTGTAGATAAAGAAGTGCAAGACTGTTTCTTGCTCAGCCATGAAACCAAACAGCCACCTAAAAAGAATGCACACCCACTGGTACTCTTCTTGTCATCCACTGAACCTCCCCAATCTGCATCTATATATGCTGTTAAAACAAAATCAGAACTTTTTGGAAACTATAAACCATAATCAGTTGTACCTTTCAGGTATTTAAAAATCCTTTTGACTGCTGAAACATGTGTTTGCTTGGGAGAAGCTTGAAATCTAGCTACATAACCAACAGCCTACATGATATTCAGTCTAGTGGCTGTCAAAAACAGCAAACTCCCTACCATAGACCTATAAAAGGACTGATCAACGGAAGGAGACACATCTTCCTTGCTTAATTTACAACCGGTTTCCATTGGAGTGCTAACTGGATTACAATCCTCCATTTTAAATCTTTTAAGCAATTCTCTAACATATTTGGCTTGGGAAATAAAGATACCTCTAGAAGTCTGATTAATTTGTAACCCAAGGAAATATGTTAACTCACCCATCATGGACATTTCAAACTCCTTTTTCATAGATGCAGCAAATGTCTTAGACATCCTGACACAATCACTTCCATAAATCAGATCATCAACATAAACAACAACAATAAGAATGTTGTTACCTTCCTCCTTGACATACAAATTGCTATCCACATATCCTTTCTTGAATCCCTGCTGCTGCAAATAACAATCCAGCCTATCATACCAAGCTCTAGGAGCTTGTTTCAATCCGTATAAAGCCTTTTTTAGCTTGCAAACATAGTCAACATTCTTAGAAAACAGACCTTCCGGTTGTTCAACATAAATTTTTTCAACAAGATCACCATTCAAGAAGGTTGATTTGACATCCATTTGAAAAACTTTAAAACCTTTGAAAGAGGCAAAAGCAAGAAAAATTCTGATTGCTTCTAGCCTAGCAACCGGTGCAAATGTTTCACTAAAATCTACACCTTCAATCTGAGAATAGCCTTTACAAACTAAGTGTGCCTTGTTTCGGATTATCTTACCATCTTCATTTACCTTATTCCGGAAGACCCATTTTGTACCAATCATGTTTTTGTTGAGTGGTCTTGGAACAAGTTCCCAAGTATTGCTCTTCTTGATTTGATCCAATTCTTCTTTCATGGCAGCCACCCAATGTTTATCCACAGCTGCTTCTTCATAACATTTAGGCTCAAACATAGAGATTAATGAAAAATCATCATCTTTTTCAAAGTAATTAACATTTTTTCTAGCATTTCTTGTCTTTCTTTCACTTATAACCTGCTCAATGGGATGATTCTTTTGCACAAACTTAGAAGGAGTTTTGTAGTTTGTAACCTCATGTTCATCTTGGAAGTCATTTTCAGAATTATTATGAACATTTTCATCATCAACTAGAATAGGACCTGATTCTTGGTGAACAGATTTTAATTTACCTTGGTCATCTTCAACACTCTTACTAGCTGGACCAACATGAATGTGTGTAGAAGAAGAGGGTACAACAGTGCTGGAATTAACTTTAGGAGCCACGCTATTGTTGGTTTGAGCTTCACTTGCTTCAAGGCTGTCATCATTCTTATCAACTTGATTAGTAGACTCATGAACCTTTACATTTGCACTTTCAACTAGTTTATTCAGCCTCTTATTGTAGCATTTATAAGCCTTACTTTTAGAAGAATAACCAAGAAAAATGCCCTCATCAGCTCTAGTTTCAAACTTACCCAAATTATCTTCATCTCTTTTAATATAACATGGACTCTCAAAAATTTTAAAATACTTAACCGTTGCTGGTTTACCTTTCCAAAGTTCATAAGGAGTCTTTTTGAGCTTGGGTCTTAACAAGGTTCTATTCTGAATATAAACAGTTGTGTGGACAGCTTCCCTCCAAAACATGTCTTTTACCTTGCTCTCATTCATCATGCATCGTGCCATCTCTTGGACTGTTCTATTTTTCCATTCCACAACACCATTTTGTTGTGGAGTCCTAGGAGCTGAAACCTGTTTCTTAATGCCATGCAACTCACAAAATTTGATGAACTCATTAGAGGTAAATTCTCCCCCATTATCAGAGCGTAAACATTTGATCTTCATATCCATTTCATTTTCTACTAGATTTTTAAAGATCTTGAACTTATCTAATGCTTCTGATTTTTCTTTTAGGAAAGTAACCCAAGTCATACGTGTATAATCATCAATTAGAAGCATAAAATATTTCTCATCTTGTAAGCTTGTTGTCCTTGTTGGTCCACATAGATCCATATGAATGAGCTCAAGTGGCCTATTGTTGAATTTATCTTTTGGTTTGAAGGAAGCTCTTGTTTGTTTGCCTTCTTGACAATTTTTGCAAACACTATTCGCTGGATTTTCCAGCATAGGCACGTCTCTAACGGCCTTCTTGTTGATTTTAACAAGGTTATCAAAATTAACATGTCCAAAGCGCTTGTGCCAAAGCCAAGCATCTTCTAACTTACTTAAACAACAAGTCTCAACATTTGAATCATCAAGAATCTAAAGGTTATTTGCAACTCTAGTAGCTTTAGCTATTACATCAGTCCCCTTTTTAATAAAACCAGCATTAGAGTTAAAACTGAGATCATAACCTTGATCACATAGCTGGCTCACACTTAGTAAATTATGTTTCAGCCCTTCAACATAAAGAACATTCTCTATAATAGTTTCATCATTGTTAATTAGGACTGTACCTATACCAACAACTTTAGCAGAAGAGCTACCACCAAATCTAACTTTACCACCTTTCATCTTCTTAAGAGAATGAAACTTACTCAAGTCACCTGTCATCTGCCGAGAACAGCCACTATCAACATACCAAATGTTTTTTTCATTGCTAGCTAGAAGGGCTGTTTGAACAACAAGAGCTTTGAGATGAGTCTCTTGAACCTTTTTCCTCCAAACCTTAGTCACCTTAGCTCTTCTATTAGGCTCACTATTATAAGACGAATCTGCATAGTAGCTGTTACAAAATCTAGAAGTATGTCCAAATCTATTGCAGCTGTAACAAATCAGATTATACTTCCTAAAACCATTTCTTCCATGTTGATAATAATTCTTATAGGGGACAGCTCTACACTCAGCAGCCCTATGTCCAAAATAATTACAAGCAAAGCAATAACCATAGAAGAAGGGCTTGTTTACCTTGATAGGAACATGCTGAATATTATCCAGTGATGAAGAGTTTGGATCAGATTGCAAACCAACTCCTCTTCTATCCTTGGTAGGTCTTTGTGAGCCAAGAACTTCATCCAACGTGACCTTACCCTTGCTGAAGACAATTCTTCACTTGATAACATAGATGTTTTTCCAATGTTTCTAAGTGTGACAATTTCAGCTTCTAATTTAGTAATGTTTTCTTCTTTCATTTGAATCTGTTTTTCTAAATCTTCACGTATCTTCTTAGCCTCTTCAATCTGAATTTTAATATCAATAAGCTGATCTTCAGCTTCTTTGAGTGACGTAGCCATCTTCAATTTTTTAGCACTTTCTACTTGAAGAAGATCAACAAGATTCTGATTTTTCTTTTTCAATTTTTTAATTTCAGAAAGAGTTGAAATCAACTCAAGCCTAAGGTCAACATCATCATCTTCAGCATCACCAATGTCATCAAAACTAACATCATCAATAACAGCATCATCTATAGCCATAAACATAACTTCACTTACTCTAGAATCACTCTCACCGCTTGAGGAGTCATCGCTGTCATTTTTTGAGAGCAACACTTTCTTATCCTTTCCGGACTTCCAATTTTTCTTGGTAAACTTTCTAGATCTCCGGGATTTGAAATCCTTTTCATCATTGTTGTCCTCTTCCTTATCAAATGGACACTTAGAGGCAAAGTGACCAAGCTTTCCGCAGTTAAAACATTTCAGACCAGACTTGCCTCCCTTTTTGAAAAATCTTTTTTTCAGCCTTCTAATAAGGTAGGCAAGTTCCTCATTAGAGTCCTCATCCGAGCCTTCACTAAGACTTGTCTCTTTATCCTTACATTTCTTTGAAGCCTTGAATGCTGATTCAGATTTAGAAGACCCTTCAACCGTGGTCCTCATTTCATATGCAGTCAAGATGCCATGAAACTTGTCAACAGTAAGTTTGTCTAAATCAGCCATTTCTTCAACTGCAGAGACTTTAGCATCAAGTCTCATGGGGAGAGATCGAAGAATCTTCTGAACCACAGTCGTCTCTTCAACATCTTCACCTAGACCCCTTAAAATGTTGACAACTTCATCAACACGTAAAAAATATGCAGCAATGTTTTCGCTGTCCTTCATTCAAAGACTTTCAAAAACAGCCCGGTGAGTTTGAAATTTGGCCTTTCTGACTTTGTCATCTCCTTGATATGCGTTGTGCAATTTTTCTCAAATTTCCTTAGCTGATTCGCAATGCATGACCTTTACAAACTCAGCTTCAGTTAGACCACACAGAATTGCATTCATGGCCTTGGCATTGTTCTCAAAATCTTTCTTCTCATCAGCGTCTTTTGGAGGAGTAGCAGGGATTTTATAGCCATTCTTAAGACTGAGGTACACATCGCAGCCAAGAGACATAATATAGGTTTTCATACGCACACTCCAGAATGCAAAGTTATTTCCATCAAAAAGTGGAGCTCGGTTTGTAGCTAGACCTTCTAAGGCACTCATTTTGGACACAAGGATCGAATTCTCAAGCTTTTAAGCACGTGGAGAGAGTGACCGGCTTTGATACCAATTGAAAACCGAACTATACTGAGAGGGGGATGGGGTGAATCAGTATGGTCACAAACTTTTAATGCAGAAAATTGAAAACAGAGAACAAGGCAAGAGAGACACAACACACAGAATTATCTCGTGGAAACCCAAAGCGGGAAAAATCACGGCATCACTATTCAAAGGGCAACAACCCTGTTATAGCTGAGAGTTACAACTCTCCTCAAGACACATTAGAGCTGGCTTCAACTAGTCTTGTAAGGCTACAACCTTATTTCAAAAGGATATCAGAATTGCAACTCAAGGGAAATTTCCTTGTCTTCACAGAGATATGAAGACTCCTTAGATGACTTCAATTTAGAAATCAGAATACACAGTAAGCTAAATGTATAACATTACAGCACAAATTGCCCAAATCACCCACAGTCATATCCAGCTGAAATTGAACATATACAAGCACATATAAACGATTCAGGACAGAAACAGATAGACTCAACTTGTGATCTCTGCTGCACTTCGAACTTAGTCCCCCAAGCAAAGAATGAAGACACTATTGAAACATTTTCACAAGAGTTCGCTATCAAAACATCTGCATTCGGTGTTCATAAGATCTCAGAGATTGTTTTTTCGTTTCCTATTTATGCCAATATCACTCCCAATTTGTAACAGTCCGATACTTATGGTTTCCACAATTAAGTATATCTCACTGGTGGAGTCACCAGCAATCTGAAGCCGTCAACGCCCACAGTATATTCAGAAAGTCCCCTTTATTATATGCTCTCCTTTTCGTTTGCTATTCCTTATCACTGCTTACACAAAACATCACACAGTCGAAGACCCACTAACAGAGAAGAACAAACTTCTATCTCACCTGTGACTTCATTCCCCAAAACGTTAAATGACAGTGCCATTCTTGCATCTCTTTCTGTTCGAAGATAAAATCAGAGCTCTATCAGCAAGACTCCGACTATCACCAGTATACTAATCTTGATTGTCGTAGTTAGTGTAAAAAGCCCAGAATCCCGTTTATCTGCTGTACCCGTCACCTGGTTACTAGCACGACTGCATCTTTGTGATACACAATGTGGATTGCAAAACATGACATGACAGCCTCTTTGTATAATTACTCTCTGAGCGTTTTTTATGTCACTCAAAAACAGGAAGCCACGCAAAACACATTCACGCCAATATACTCAACACACTGGTCTGTAAAAACCAGTTACACTTTTTCTGATATACGCTGTCATATTCATATAAGTCTTTATGCGAATGCCAGAGTCTCTTCATATTCCGTGAATCATTATTCCGTAAGTGTTCAGAGTGCGTTACAGCCGCTACACAGGACATGTACGCAACTGTTTGTTTTTTAAAAAAACACACGACTACATCCACTTTTTCGAATACACAGTCTCCAGTTTACAAACTGCCACACTACTGCAGATATTCGCTACTCGCATACACACACAGACCTGCTGTCATTATCAAAGCCTGCACATCTTCAGACTTCGCAGTTAATCATTTTTAACAACCGCCATGAACATCACAGTCAGGATGCGACTGTGTCTGAGCATATTCCGGGTGGATAAGAAGACCCGACCCATGGTGTAATTATCCAACACAGCTCCCGCACTCTTTCGGTTATGAATTACGGCATGATAGTCTTTTAAAAACACGGCTAGCACACATACTTCATACATTCGGTAGAAAACTCAGTCAAGAGGAAAAACCGTTGAACTCCTCAAATTGGTGCCAGTCGAATTTCAGAATGGGAATGATGGTTTTTATTAGAGAACGTAAATAACTCCATTCTCAGTCACGCACTCATCACATAAGACAGAGAACGACTAACACAGTTTGCCAATCATTAAACTGCAAATATGCTCTGCCAGAAAAATGGCAGCACTCCTTATCTCCTCACGACAAACATGAGATTACAGTTTGTCCTATACGCTCAGCCATACACATGTCAAAAAAAGAGAAACATTCGTAGGCATATATATGAACACCTGTCACAGATGGAGCTGATCCTTGAGATACCACGCATAGTGAACATATTCAAGAGGATAACACTTGTAGCCTATACGATAGCCATGCCACTCAAAAATTTATCCGCCATAACATCAATGACAGAAAATGCAACACTAGACACATCGAGAAGAAGAGAATTTCCAAGAGAAGTTGAAGAAGGGGAAAGAAGAATTCAATAAGAAAAGCGGAGGCAATTATTCGTGCAGATATAAATTGTTATACTTTCTAATGTAGTTTTTCAGATTCTTCCGCAAGCATAGTTTTTTATTAGCACAAGTTGGAGATTCAATGAGAGCGAGTGTTTGGGCAAAGGAAGAGGATTGTGAGGCTGAAATTATCTCTCTATAATTTTTGTGGCAATCTCGCAATCTGTTGTATGAATTCTTGCTCTTGAAGCTGAATAAACGTGTGTTAGCATATTTTCCCCACACTAGGGTTTCTTGGGCATATCTGTATTATTCATTATTGGTTTCATGTGAATTTGCTTCCCCAGCTCATCTTTGTTCATTGTTGTTAATTGACCTAAAGTATTGGCTGTTACAAAACAGATAGATAAACATTATTCTTGTTTCTATTATCTGAAATTTGTTGAGTAGTTAATTTGTAACTAGGTTATAGAAATTAACAAATACAACAAATCAAGACAACCGAAGAAAACACGTGTATAACAACATTTGCATAAATGATCATCACTCTAATGGGATCTTAGTACTTACACTTTATCACAACAAATCTCCTCAAATAACTGTATGAATATAACAAGGGTTGTGTAGCAACTTTAGTCCCTACCATACAGATGAATTTACAAATTCAGTAGCATCAATGCAAATGAAAAAGAAACTAAGAGAGAACCTCAGTATAAAAGGTGTGATAATCCTAGTGCAGAAAACAAACGTCTTGCTGTTATTATTTAGGGCTGACAAAGTTCTGGACATGTAGAGCATGCTTAGCAGATTGCATCATCAATATACGAATTTATAACTGACCTCAGACAACTATACAACACACTTGTGTATGGTGGGTGAGCGCTGCGTGGTCACGCAAAAGAATATCACCAATATCATATGAACTGTGGCCGAGGAGTTCCGAATACAACAAATCAAGAGAACTGAAGAAAACACATGTATAACAACATTTGCATAAATGATCATCGCTCTAATGGGATCTTACACTTCGTCAAAACAAATCTCCTCAAATAACTATATGAATATAGCAAGGGCAGTGTAGCTACTTTAGTCCCTACCATACAGATGAATTTACAAATTCAGTAGCATCAATGCAAATGAAAAAGAAACTAAGTGAGAACCTCAGTGCAAAAGGTGTGGAAACCCTAGGGCAGAAAACAAACATCTTGCTGTTATTATTTAGGGCTGACAAAGTTCTGGACATGTAGGGCATACTTAGCAGATTGCATCATCAATTTAAGAATTTATAACTGAACTCAGTGACTTGAAAATTCTGCAATGTTTCTGACAGCAGATTGGTATATGGACATCATATTTACATTTATTTGGTTTTCACAGAAGTAACACAACAGAATTCAAGAAACACAGGTATGACTATAAAACACAAGTAATTATGCACTTACAACTGTTATAATGATATTCATGGCTTACTTTTCTATTCTTCAAACTTTGGCACACAATTTCATGAGCCACTAATTTATAGATCCGAGGAGAATTGATTGAGTTTGACAACTTAATGCTATCTCAGACAACTTAATGCTATCCTCCCAAATAATTAACACAAACAGAAAGTTTCATGAAGTTTCAAGTGCCCCTGCTGAATCAAAAAGACATTCTGGATGTTGAAAGTCTAGCTCAAAATATGCAGATCTGAGTTGTTTTTCTCATCCTTCCCTCAACACCAACTCACCTCGTGCCTCAAATCTGGCTTGATTCCTGCCTAGGTGGGGTTGATTCACGATCAGATGTGAACTAATGTAACCTGCCACCGATCTGAGGTAAGATTCGGCGCTTCCAATTAATGGTTGCTGTGCACAGACTTAGACATCACTTGGTAATGATGGTTTGCTCCTTCCACTGGTGTGGCATGATTATAGGAGATGCTAATCTGAAATAGATGCACTGATCCAAGGTGGCAAGGTCCAAAGCTGAATAGGGCAGTTTTTTTTTAATTTTAATCTTTAAATAGGCTAATGTCCCTTGAGCAATTTGTCTTTGTGCAGACCTGTAGATGCAATTTTAGAGTTAAGCACAAATACAAACTCCTAACAGTGGACTTTGCATTCAAAATAAGGTAGGAGTTGCATCCTACCTGAATAAGTCTGAGCTTTTTGTCCCAAACATAGTTTCAAACTTTGCAAGTCTAAGAACAAGTGGAGAAAATGATCCAATGCCTCAAAAATAGAGACAAATTCCTCCTTTATACCTCTTTAGCACTAATGCCCATGTTCCAAAACTTGGTGCCATAATTTGAAGTTCAAAAGTGAGTCATCTTACACAGAAATATTTTCCTTATTAGAATAATAATTATTATTATTAATATTATTATGTGTTATATTATAACGTTCAAAAGCACTTTAAATTAAATTTAATATTTTATTTTCCCCCACAATGGAGGGGGCATGACAGTCCTCCCATCTCAAATATTGTTTGTTTTTCAACCCAAGCTGTAGGGTTCATCCCCTAGGAAACCGCATCTGTGTCCGTTCAAACCCAATTCGGATTTGAGTTTGATTCCTTTGCAGGTTCAAACAGGGTGCACATTTTTGCACCCAGTTCAGCCTGGGCGAATCCAGGCAAACCTACAGTGAACTTGGATACCCAGCCAGTAGACGAAAAGAAGACTTTGCAATTTTTAAAGACTTTTTGGGGTCTGGTTAGACTTCAAGGCCCTAGGAACTTTAAAAGTGACCATTAAAACACTAAAAATACCTAAAACCCCTCATTTTTACTCATTTATTTTGCAAACAGCAAGTTTCTATCCTATAGGTTGCGCCTAAGTTGCCCAATTCACCCCATGGCCCTCCAGACCAGGCAAATTTCGAACCAGTCCGTGGTCCTGGTCCTGGTCCCAGTTCGCCTGTGGGTTTGACCAGGGTTCAAACCCAGGCAGGCTGGTTCATCCAGGCTGAACCTAGGTTGAACCAGGGCAGACCAAGTGCAAACCAGGTACAGTTCCACTGAGAAACATTTTATAATTTAGTGCAGAAAACAATTATTACAGAATTTGTATAAGATCTTTAACATTAAAAAACAAAATTTGCTGAAGTTCAGATATTTATTACATCAAATTAAACTAGCCCTCAAGATTTCTTCCAGTGAAATTTTTATATCCAATTGCTGATTATGACCCCTGTCCAAGTAATTGGAGGCTCTGTATAGTGATAAATTGTATTTTAAACATTAAACAGTATCTTCAATAGGTGAAGGGAGTTGCAAGCTACTTTTATAACATTTTTCAAGTAGGATGTTAATTACAAACAAATAAGCTCTCTTGTACACTGAAAAAGTAATAAGCATTTGAGGACTTGAAAAATGAGAATGTTGTTGGTGCGACTGATCCCATTGGCATTGACACTGCTTGTGAATCAACTAATGCATTTAATGAAGAAGACGAAACTGAAGATTTAGATAATCCATTAGATGATTGAAACTTGGTATAAAGTTTCAATTATTGAAAATCAAAACAATGATACTGGAACTCAATATTATTATTATTTTAATATTTCAATGTTGATTTGATGTTATGGCTACAAGTTTATAGTGTCTTTGTTGTTTTTATGATACTATGTGGCATTTTAATCTTAGTTCATGCTTCTAGGCTGCATATATATGTCATGAGCCATCATCAATGTATGTACAAATATATTATTTTCTAATGTGTATGTATAATTGATGCAAATATCATCTTAAATAGGTGCCATCAATATTCATCGATATACAATTAATATAATTGTTAGAAATAACGTTATAATGTATTATTAGACTAATTAAATAAATAAATCAATAATCTATATGTATTAAAATAATGATAATTATTTAATATTAAATTAATAATTAAATGTGTTTCGTATATGGTCTCCTATTAATATTAAGTGCATTAATAAATGATTAGATTCCCTATATTAATTATTGATATAGTTTCCTAATTAATAAATAATTAATATTAAAGTCTCTTACATTGTAAATAAGGGGAAAGTTATAATTTACAAATATCACGGATGAAGAATTATAATTAATACTAATACCATCAATAAAGAGTTTTATAATAATTAAATGCAAATTATTAATACTAATACTATAATCCAAATGACGTGACTGGTCATCTTTATATATATATTGAGTGGGCAAAGACATTATATCATGGGGGAAAAGAAGAAACATTAAGAAATAATATGGAAAACTTGGGAGAAAACAATATAGGAGAAAATGTAGGAGGAACTCAAGGGAGGGAAAAAGTATAAAAGGAAAGTAAGAAAATATTAAGACCTTACATTGGGACCACCAAAGGAAAATATAAAAATAAAGTATAGACTATTACTTGCAAGATCAAACCAACAGTAACAAAAGTAATGAACTTATTTCATTCATTACGTAGGAACAAGGAGGTGTTAGGGAATAGAAAACCAACACAAAAAAAATAAAGGCATGTCCTTTTAGTAAGATGAAATATATGGGATTTAGTTCCATTTCATTTATATATTAAATTAAATATATGTCGGAGCTTTAGTTATTCTGAATTATCTATTAGTGTTAAAAGAATTAGAAAATAGAAGAATTAATTAAGGAATATAATGGATACTCTTCAAAAGGAAGAGAGGACGGAATAAGACTGTGACTATGGAAAGTATTTATGAATCAATGATAATAACAAAATATTATATTTACATTCTATCATTATATTTACATTCTATCAAGACTAGAGGTCTTTATATATTCTAATTTATTTAATATATATAGTAATTATGTCAATTTTATTATACAAGATCTCTTTTACTATTTGGCTTAAGTAGAGAAGGTTGTAATGTTACCAAGGAGGGGCTTGTCTAAATCTAAGCAATGGCTATCTGTCCCAAGATAGGGTAGGGGTCAGCGTCCTAGAAGCCTCGAGGGAAAGTCCCAAGATAGGATATGGGCTTGGACCTATAAACTTTGAGGGAGCCCATTGTAGTTTCTCTCTACGCACCTTGGATAACGTCTACTCTTCCCTTCATGGAGTTAAAATAGTGATAAGGTTGGATATAAGTGTTAAAGATACTAAATCTAATGAGATAAATGACTAATCCTATCATGGACATTACAATCCAAACCCTAATTGAGAAATTTAGGATAAATTAAGAAAGGTCCCAACAAGGCACATTAATATATATATATATATATATATATATATATATATATATATATATATATATATATATATATATATATATATATATATATATAATTTTTACATGTTTTTGTACTAATGATCCCAAACCCCTTTTCAAAATTTTGTTGTACCAACAAACCAGTTCTTTGAACCCAAACATGAACCCAACCCGAACTGACAATTTAGGGTTGAGCAAATTTTTGCTTGTAGCATCGACATAGGGAGTTGAAGATCAATTATTGAAGCTTCATCAAGCGTTGCACCCTCATTCCTATGCATTTGCAACCTTCGATACACAAAAGAGGCATCAAAGTTTCCTTGGAAAAGATGGTGTACCTATACCACAAGAGAAAGGGTGAAAATATATTAGGGAGTGAAATGAAGAAGATGAACAAGAAGCATGTAGATTGAATCAGCCCATTCCAAAAAAATCAAAGGGAATGCAGCCCCCATATAATCTTGTTGTTGTGGTAGAAAATACCCATTTTTTATCATAATTAATGTTGAAACTGAAAGTGAAGAACCGATGTACACAAAATATCAAATGGGCCTTTGGAAACTGCATTTAAAATTGAGAGTCGAGACGTTGAACAACATGTATTTATTCAAATGGGTTGTCTTTCAATGTTGTTCACTTCCCATATTGGAAAGAGATGTTGAAAAAAGTTAATGAAGCTCCAAAACGGTACAAGGGCCCAAGCTATGAAAAGGTGCATGCATAGTTGGAAAACTCGTGGGACTCAACTGGACTTGTGAGTCTTGTGGTTGGCCATGTTGACTCACCACGGACTCGTGAGCCAAGTCTGAGCGAGTCCTGGTCTGAGACTCGCGAGTCTTTGGCATCGAACTTGTGCGAGTCTAGGGTTGGGACTCGCAAGTCCTTGCCAGAAACTCTTGTGTGCTGCTTAAGATGCCCAAGAAGCTTTAAAACACATTTTTTGCTTTTTGGCTTGTTTTTTGTCACCAAGAAGGCCATATGTGAATGTAGTCACAAAAATGATGTTTGCCATTGTAGTTCAACATGGTTCTGAAGGTCTACATTTGGTCTTGGCAATAGGGGCTCAACCCCTGAACCCCACCATACCCTTCGATGTCACCCCAAGACCCCTCAAGGGGCGCTTCCCCTTGACCCCACTAGGGCTTTGCCCCTAGACCCTCGTAAGGGGCATTGCCATTTGACCCCACTAGGGGCGCTACTCCCAAACCCTTGCAAGGAGCGCTACCTCTTGACCCTACTAGAGGCGTTGCCTACAAACCCCCACTTGATTTTTGAAGTACACTACAACTTTGAGTTTGCACAATGTGAGTCAATGTCTACAATCTTTCCATTAGCCTTTAATCAAGAGTGGATAAAGATATATTTTACTCCCGTATCTGGTATGCATTGCCATCTTTATTATTATAACATGTATGTAATTTATCAGATATAGTAGGAAATGCATTAATTTTTTAATTTTCTTGTAAAACTATGGTTTTCTTCTTTTCCGAGTCCTTTACCACATTTTTTGTCGAGTTCAAGTCCTATTTTTGGGTTGTCGAGTCCACGGCGAGTTTGAGTTTTCCAATAAGAGCTCAAGGGGGTTGAAGATGTATTGAAGCCCATAAGGTCCATTCATGGATTGAGACAAGCATGTCCATTATTTTAGATGGGTGGAAAGATTTAGAAAATCGCCCCTTAATCAATGCCATAACATGTCCCCTAAAGGGGAAATGTTTTTGAAAGCTATGGAATGTGAGGGGTAAGTAAAAGATGGACAATTTATTGTTGATATTCTCATCTTTGCCATTGAAACAATGGGACCCCATAATGTTGTTCAAGTCATAACAGACAATGCAAGAATTGTACAACTGTTGGTTTGTTGGTTGAGGAACGATATCAATATATTTCCTGGACACCTTGTGCAGTTCACTCACTAAATCTTATGCTACAAAAAATTGGGAATAAAATTGAGTGGATCAAAAGTGTATGCAGAGGTTGAGGACATCTAGATGCTCATTACCAACCACCACATGTCTCAAGTAAGTTTTAGATCATTTTCAAAATTGGAGCTATTGAAGGTAAGTGAAGTGGCTTAAAATTTTACATTTATATTATTTTCAACATTTGATTGTGTATTTTAATTCTTCTTTAAAGTTTGCTTCTAAATTTTACATTTTTAATCATTTTGGTTTGGATTTCCAATTTTCTAATATAGGTTGTTGAGATGATTTGTGAAAGTTAGAGAGGCACTTTCTAATATGGTGATCAACCAAAATTGGTCTATATGGAAGAAAAACAGCATTGAGAGGGAAACAATAATTAGGCAAAGGAAATTAGATGACTCATGATGGGATCATATGGAGTATTTCCTTAGTTTTGTTGAGCCCATTATGAGTATGATTCACTATATTGATAGGGACATGCCTTTCATATGATGGCGTCAACTCAATGCTTGAGAAGATGAAGTACATAAGTGCAAAAGAGCAAGACCTTGAGGAGGCTTTCTTCAAACAAGTGCATGCAATTGTTGAAGAAAGACGGAATGAGATGTCTCCATTGCATCTTCTTGGCTATGCATTGAATCCAAAATAAACAATCAATTTCTTAATATGCTAGAAAGGCTTGCCCCATATAGAGATTTTGAAGTGTTTGAAGGGTACATGACAACATTCCTTTAGACTCTTCCTTGAAGATGAATTGCAAGATGCGGTTACAAATGAGTTCATAGATTTTGTGCACTCAAATGGTCAATGCATTGAGGCTCTTTGTGATAGGTTTAAGAAGGATGCTCATGGTTTTTTTTTTATAAGGAAAAAATAGGTTTTGAAGGGACCCGAAACCCTTTACAACGAGATTACAATAGATAGAGCATTAATGCATAGAAAAAATTAGACAAGACCAAGAGTCTACAAAACAGAAAGCTAGCATAAAACACAGAGAGCATCAACATAGAGCCAGCACAAAACAAGAAACTAGTAAAACACCAAAAAAGAGACACAACAAGACTAGCAGCATGAACAAAACTAGGCCAAATTCTTCAATAGCTCCGCTACCTCCATCTCCAACTAGTTCATATGATTAGCAAACTTTCCTGAGGGAGCTTTACCATTTTCTTCTTGGTATTAGCACGAGTACATTTGTTGGGGCTAGAAGAAGCATCCTGACCAATTTCCAACTCCATTATGGCTTTATCCTGGTGCATCTGCTGCATCTTGCCCACCATAATCTTCATGTTCTCAACTGAGGACTTAAGCACCTTATGACTTTTCTCCATAATTTTAAGCAATGTGGTTTCCAATTTGTGTATTTTACCTTCCAAATCCCCCACCTTAGAGTCATAATCTTGCTTCAATTTTTCCATAATCTGAATAGTTTTAGAAAGCCAATCAGTAAGAGAATTCTTCTCTGCTTCCATCCATATCTCCTTGGTAGTAGCATTAAGAGCAGTATCCTTGACAATCCCAATGGATTGAATCTCCTCCAACTTACTAAAAAGAGCCCTCTAATTCAGATTGAGACCTTTTATTTCATGGAATGTCCACCTAATCAAGTGGAAGAAGTCCACCGAGCCCTGTCTGGCAGTCTCCAAAACCCCAATAGTCATTTCCTTATTGGGGCGAAAATCATACTCACTGAGATCATTAGAAGTATGGGGAATATCCTCCTCCCTCCTAGAAGGATGAGGGGAATCTTCAGATACAAAGGTGGAAATGGGCTCATCATGAATTCTAACCCCAAAAACCTCCTTATTTTTGCGAAGGCTAGGATTAGCCTTGTCGACATCCTTTCTTCCAAAGGCCGAAGAAAGGGCTCGGGCCTTTCCCTTACCTTTACCTTCAAACAAAGCAAGGGACTTTCCAACTATTTTAGGTTTTTTCAATGGTGGGGTCTCCCTAACATCTTCCTTTGCATCTGTATACCAATCTTCATCTCCAAAATCATCATTACCCTCCCTTTTAAATTCAAAATAAAAAATACCAAGGGGTTGGGGATCTATAGCAATAGCTTTAAAATGCTCAAAGATAAGTAAAATAAAGCCCTCATGGAGAACCAAGTTTTTCCTAGGGCTATCCCTGTGATCCAGAATGCTTGCATTCAAAGAGGACAACAAATAGAAGGGAAAAGAGACCTTCACACCATATCTAAAGTGGTTAAGCAGCACAAAATGGTAGCCATACACCCTAGTGAAGTGACCATCCAAAGAAAAGTACTCCATAGTCACTCTAAGAACCTCCCTCCAAACCAGTTTTATCTTCTTGGGCTCATAGAAACTCTTATTAACCTTAACCATCATTTTCTTCTCCTAGGCATTCTTAGGAAAAAAATGATCATCGCCTCCAAAGCTTCCTATCCCTACAGAACATGATACCTTCCAAAGTAAGGCCCATTTTCTCTACAATCAATCTCTCATCCGCCCTAATTGTCCTCCGAAAGAGTTTGATCTTTCTCTCCTTCCACTCCTTCACAAAGAGCTTTATTACACTATGATCCCACCCATGCAATCTTTCCATATACTCTGTAATATCCCCTTTCTGCAATATATGCCAAACAATGGAATTAGCCTTCCAACTGTCATAGTTGGCCAACTCCACCCTTCTCCTATCTCCGCCCATTCTTTCTTCAACAATATTCTACGAGCTAAAATGAAAATTAGCCAAAAACCAATGCCAAACAACTCAAATAAGGCTCTGAAGCACCTAGAAAGCATGCAAGCTACTGCTGACATCAAGTGCCACCCAATCAATCAGACACTTGCCATTAATAAACATTATAATCCTGTCAGTCCTTGTAATCATTACAAAATGAGGTAAAATTGCACTCCTTGCCATGAATCCTATCATGGTTTAAAAGAGCTTTGACATTACTTGACAAACTTTCCTCACCTTGCCACATTAGCTTTGAATTGGCATTAACACCCATATTGCCAAGGCAATCAGTGACAATATTAATTTCCCTAATGGCATGAGAAATATAACATTTTTCAAATGTTTTAATTATGTCTAGACAAGAATTGATTAAACCCTCAATAGACCATGAAGCTTTAAACTCCCCTTTGAGACACCTAATAATGTTGTTAGAGTCCCCTTCTAACCACACCTTTTTGCAATTAAGCTTACTAGCAAATTCTAGAGCTTGATAAGCCCCCATGGCTTCAGCAAGGTGGTTAGTCCAACATCCCATGGGAGTGCCACAGCTGCAATGCATCTTCCATTCTTGTCTCTAACCACTCCTTTGCACCCAGCCAGCCCCGAATTCCTTTTGGTCACCCCATCAAAATTGATTTTGACCCATCCCTTATGAGGGAAACACCAAACCGCACCATCCCTAGATTTCTTCACAGGTCCAATAGACTTCGAGATGTCACATTTATCTTTCATTCCTTAAAGACTATTAGATCATACTCAAAATAAAAGATCATATTCCTATGAAAGGAAATATTATAAAATAGCCTCATATTCTCCTCAATAGCTCTAAAGATTTTCTCAAAGACCACCTCAAGAGGAAGAGCATTCTCCCGAAAATTATATTATTTCTTTCCTTCAACACACCCCAAGCCAGGTAAGGAAATATGTAAGACCAAAGAATTCTAATCAACTAATTATTTGAAGGCCCTTTCCATTGACAGAAGAAATCCTAAACAGAAGCTGGAAAAACCCAACTTAAACTCCATCTTTTCAACATCATGTCCCAAATAACAAAAGTAAAGACACAATGAAGGAAAATGTATGAAACAGACTCTGCGTCCATTAAGCAAAGAGAGCACCTGTTAGGAATCATAAAACCTCTTTTACATAGGTTGTCAATGGTCAAAACCTTATCTTGTAGCAGGAGCCACAAGAAAATATTTATTTTCAAAATGAGAAGTGTCACCCATGCCTTAGCCCAAAATGGAGGCGGCAAAGGGGAAGAAGTCAACAAAGAGACAACTAAGGCCATAGAATAACAAATAGATGAATTCCCACTCCAAACTAACCTATCATCCTCACTCGACTGAAGAACACAAGAAAAGAGAGACAATTGAATAGACTTAAGAGCATTATCCACCAGAGCCAGGTTAACGTAGGCCTGATTCTTCCAGTAATCCGCAACGAAAAGACCAAATCTTGCCTTGCATTCTTCAACAAAAGGGGTAAAAAAGGAATGTTACGAAGGGGTTCTTGAAAAAGCCAAGTGTCCTCCCAAAACATAATCTTCCTTTTGTTCCCAACTTTCCATTTGGCTCCCATAATGACAATCTTTCTAGCTTTCAATATGTTATTTCCAAGAGAGGAGCCTGTAGGTAAAGTGTTAGCCTGGAAAAAATCATATAAGGACAAAATATTTAAAAGATATTTACTATGCCAAATAGAATTCCACTTTCTTTTTACATCAAAAGATCTCCAGATTTGCTTGGCCAAAAGGGCACTATTAAAAATGCGGATGCTTTTGATTCCCAGACCTCCCAACCTTTTCGGTTTGCAAAATTTATCCC
Source organism: Chamaecyparis obtusa (assembly GCA_027943335.1). Lineage (NCBI taxonomy): Eukaryota > Viridiplantae > Streptophyta > Pinopsida > Cupressales > Cupressaceae > Chamaecyparis > Chamaecyparis obtusa. The sequence goes on along the minus strand of BSBK01001038.1, from coordinate 1,345,543 downwards.
AAGAAAGCAACAACAACCGCTTCCTCTCATCCACCCCCAACCAAAGAAATTGTCTTCGAATTTTTTCTATGATGTCTACAAAATTGGAGGGAATTTTGAAAAGGTTGAGAGCATAAATAGGCAGATTCTGAAGAGATGATTTTAAGAGTTGAATTTTCCCAGCTTGGCTCAGCAAGGCACCTTTCTAGCCAACAAGCTTCTTGCTGAATCTGTCAATCAAAGAATTCCAAAATGACTCAAGGGGCTTAGAACAAAGGGTGAGACCAAGGTATAGAGAAGGAAGCTTCCCAATACTACTCCAAAGGATATTAACAATTTTCCTTTGTCCTTCCTCAAGAGTATTGAAAAAGAATAGAGAGCTCTTTCTCTAGTTGATAAGCTGATCTGAAGCGTTACCATACATATTTAAACCATTTTTTATCTTCTTGGCATCTCCAAGAGTAACATTGCCCATAACCATCGTATCATCAACAAATTGTTGATGGAAACAAACTAAATCAGCCAAGGAAGGCCTCAAGCCCTTCAAATTTCCTTCCCTAACCAGCTTCTGAAAATATCTTCCCAAGCTTTCAGCCATTAAGGTAAAGAAAATCAAGGAGATGGGATCTCCTTGTCTGAGGCCTCTCGAAGGCTTAAAAAATGAGAGGGGGAACCATTGACTATAACAGCCACACAAGAGGTGGAAATGAGTCGCCAAACAAGTTGAAGGATTCTCTCCCCAAAACCAAAAGCTTTCAAAATTTTAAGTAAAAAATTCCAATCCACCCGATCATACGCCTTGGATAAATCAAGCTTCATCAAGAAACCTTTCTTTCTGGATTATTCAAGAGAGTGAATATTTTCATGAACAGTAATAATTGAGTCTAAAATCTATCTACCTGGCACATATCCATTATGTTGGGGAGATATGAGATTTGGCAATAAAACCCAAGAGCCTAGAAGTCAACACCTTAGAGATAATTTTGTACATGGAGTTATACAGACTTATGGGGGGGAAACCATCCAACATATCAACACCTGTAGATTTAGGAATAAGGACAAGAAAGGTAGAATTCAATTCCTTTAGAATTTGCCTGGCTCCAAAGAATTATTTCACCACATTCACCACATCCTTACCCAAAATGTCCTAGAAGATTTGGAAAAAGAACAACGGGAAACTGTTAGGACCCGAAGCTTTATTCCTTCAAAAGAAAACAAAATTGCCCTAACTTCCTCGGCTAAGGGGATAGCCACGAGAGACAAGTTATCTTCTTGATTCAGAATATTAAGAATGGCATCAAGGAGATAATTCTGGGCCTCAACATCCAAATTAGGATCAGCAGTCAGTAGGTTGCCAAAAAACCTAACAGCATCCCCCCTAATATCCTCTTCCTTAGAAATAACACTTCCGTTATAGGAAATCTAAGAAATCCTGTTAGCAACTTTATGTTTAAGAGCTGCCATATGAAAAAATGTAGTGTTTTTATCTCTGGCTGAAAACCATAAAGACCTGGATCTTTTCTTCCATAATGTAATGTCCCCATTTTTCAGACTTCGGGATTAGCTTGGTTTGGCGACCCTCGCAAGCTAATCGGGTGTTTGGAGGGGGTCAAATTGTGGAGCCAGCATTGGGATTCCATTATGGAGCTTCAGATTATTAGGTCTGCTCTTCATTTGGGTCATTTTGGCCAACTTTCTATTTTTAGTAAGTGGGGTTTCGGGTATGGCCAGGATTGGCAAGGTGTCTACACGGAGCGTCAGACATCTCAGGATTGGGTTTCAGCGAATCTCTAGTTTGAGAGACTTACTATTTTTAGTAAGTCTATTTTTAGCAGTGGCTATTTCTGGCAGGGCAGTGTCTATTCTTGGCTGGGTAGTTGGTCCTGGTGCTTTGTCAGAAGTTCATTGATTGTAGTCAGATGGTTCAGTGGCTTATATTTTAAATGTGTTATTAAATTAAATTATCTTGATTTAATTTAATAACTAATGACTTTATAATATTATATTATAAAGTGGAGATATTTTATTAAGTCAATTAAGTGAAAATATTATAAAGTGCTTTTTCCAAAAAGCCTATATATTCTACTCGAAAAAGCACTTTTGGTATTCATTATGCAATCATTATTTTATTGAAGTTTGTGGAGAATTGCCCTGGCTAGGGTTTCAAGGATGGATTCCTCTTCCCATGATTTGAGCCATTGCTTGATAATGGTGAATTTCATAGCTGCTGATTGGTGAGCATTTATTTTTGATTACTGAGTTCATTCTTTCCAGTGTTGAGGTATACTGGATTTGTGTAAGTTATTTCTACAGGAAAAGTGAAGTATTCTAGAAGTTTAGAAATTATCTTCTTACTGGAAGTCTGAAAGTTGGTGGAAATTGTTGTTTTCATCCTCTGTGTGTTGGAATGTAGAATTGTGGAAGTTTGAAATCTAAAGTTTGTGCTTGCTGGAGAAATCGTGTTAATTAATTCAACCACTCAAGGGTTTGGTACAATTTTGGAAGCTGATTATTTATTTCTTGATTATTGAAAGTGATTGGCAAAGGGAGATTATCAAATTTATTGACTGTTATATTGTATTCATGCTACGATTGCAAACAAGGTGGTGACATCACTTATGGCAGCATATTCATTAAATTCTGGGCTGTGTCTGCATATATATTGGAATGCACTCATTTTTTATTGTTTTCCAAAGGCTCGCGTACACCCATTACATTGCCGTAATTCATTTCGCAGCAGCGTATTAATTTTTGGGCAGTCCCGCATTGATTGAGAGCAGTCACATGAGGCATTGGAGGAGCCGTGACAAGTTCTGGTCATGCCATTGCAATATTTTGGGTCTACGATCAGATTCAAGCCAGTCACGTGATAGCTATGGCTATCACATCCTGAATATACAAGGTGGCGGCTATCTTTGATGGAACTGTGTTAGCATTATGGTGGAATAACAGAGATACAAGTGCTCCTTGTTGTTTCAATTATAATATAATATGTATTTTTCTCCTTTGCAATTGATAGTAGTTTATGATTTGTCTGGAGGACACAATTAAATTGAATTTGATATTTCAAGCTTGAGAAGTAGGAGTTTTTATAATTATTGGTTGGAGCAATATTGAGTTATAAATTATAATTATTTCAAAGTTAATATTGAATATTTAGGAAGAGCCAAGTTGGGTTCTTCACAGTGGTATCAGAGCTTGCATGCTAAGTGTTTGACAAAATGTCAAACATATAAAAAGTGAAGCAATTTGGTGTTTGTCAAAGTTAGAACCAGTAGGGGTTCTTCACACAGAATTCCTCCTCTTCAACTATGATATCATGATACCTAATAAGCATCTCATTTTCCTTAGCAAGATTGTTGCCAACATACCCCTCAAACTGTATTTTTTCTTGGATCTCCTTCAAATCATTTTGAATCTCATTCTTCAAGGAAAAAATATCACCAAAAACCTCTTTTTTCCAAATTTGACTTTATCTTTAACAAATCTCAAATTTTAAGCACCTTTAAACAAAGCAGTACCAGCACAAAAATGCTCCACCAACTAGCTATAGCATCTTTCAACTTTGGGTGGGAAAGCCACATCTTTTCAAACCTAAAGGGGAAATTCCTTTTACCGGACACAACATTAGATACAAAACTAATTGGAAAGTGGTATGAACCAACTCTGGGCAAAGCAGTGAGCGAACAAAAGAACTTCACCAACCACTCATTAGATATCAATGCTCTATCCAAGAGAACTTGTATCATCTCATTACCAACTCTCCTATTGGTCCAAGTGTAGTTAGCACCTTTAATATCAACATCATGCAAGCCATGTATGTTAATGAAATCAAGTAGATCTAACCTGCTATCAAGCTACGTCTAGGATCCCCCATTATCAACTAGTTTTCATCACAAAAATTCAAGCAAAGATTTTCCAGTCTCTTCCAAAACTTACTTCTAGCACACTTATTATTTGGGGCACAAATATTAGACAAAAACCAGCTAAAATCATCTCTAATATAATAAAATTTAATAGGGACATAGTTAACATCAACATCAAGTAGCACACCATGAATGTAGTTGAGATTCTAGAAGATAGTTGTGCCTCTAGAAGCTCCATTTGAATTGGTACCAAGGTCACCACCAATCTTAAACAACTTAATCTTTTCCACTTTTTCCTTAGCCATCTTAGTTTCCTGAATCAAAACAATATCTAGCTTATAGTCCCTAACAAAATTGTGAAGAATATCTTGTTTAGGGGGACTATTAAACCCCCTCATATTCCACGAAATGATTTTCATTTTTTACTGGGTGAACATATTTTAGTGATGGTCTTCTGTGTACCATCCGCAATATTCTGAAGGCATTCATGCTCTCGATGCCATCTCGTCAATTTTTTGCTTGCTGATGTCTTAGGAATCCCAACATCTACCTTAGTCTTTTTCCTTGTAGCAACTCCCACCAAAGGAGTAGGTTTTCTAACATTTTTCTTCTCCATGAGCATGAACAAATCATCCCAATTGATCTTGAGATACTCATACCTTCGATTTTCTTTCCCAGAGGTGGATTCTCTGACCTTTTTCTGCTCCGCATTTCCTATATTTAAAGATCTCATGTTAGAGACAACAAGAGCATGGGAGAAACCTCCAGCAATGGAGGACACACAATCTGGGAAGGTAGATTTGTCACATTTAGGTGTGCCCAAACATTCAACATTAGTTTCTACCCCTGATGATGGTACTCCAATACCCATCTCTTTCCACTCTTTCAAAATCTCTCCCAAAGAAATAATTTTATTAGGTATCAAGGAGTTTTAGCCCAAGGTGCCAAGTTGATCGACATCATCCAGATGCAAATCAACACCATCCTTCGCATTCAGTGGATTCACATTTTGATCTATATTCAAATCTTGTCCATCCACCCTGCTATTACCCAAAACATTTGTGGCCTCACATTTTAGCTTGTGGTGAATCATTTCTATCAAGCAAGGGACAATGAGTCTCCTTACCAAGAAGAACTTCCCCCATAGCAGAATCCATTTGGTTTTTCACAATATCACAACTAACATTGTTCTTTATTCTTTTTTTGTTATGAGCATCTTCCTTGATTAGATCATGCCCTTTACCATTGCTATCCATAATCCTATCTTGGCTCCCATCACTATTTTTATTCGAACCAGCATTCTTCTCCCTCTAGACCTTATTTTTAAGGCCTTCTTTATGGTGCTTAGGGCCTTCTTTCTAATTCTTTTGTTTGTTAGCCCGTAGAGGACATTTCTTTTCCTAGTGACCCGATTTCTTGCAATGAAAGCTCACAAATGGAAAAGACTCAAATTTCAATGGGTTGCACCCATTTACCCAACTTAGAGACAAGGCCTATCGAAGCAGGTAAATCCTTCTATTGGGTCACAACAACACAAATTATAGCATAAACCAAATGTTTTCTAGCCGTGTCATGGAATTAATAGATAATACTTCTCCAACTGAACTATCAATACCCTTAAAGAGATCTTCATAACAATATTCGAGAGGTAAGCTAGGCAACCTCACCCAAACATGACTGACTTGGAAAATAGAGTCTCACATATCAATATTCAAAGTCCATTTCATTAGAGCTAAGGAATACTTCCCAATCACCCAAGGACCACAACATAGCACATCTAATACATCCTCTGCACAAGAAAAAGCAAAGGAGAAAAAACTTGTAGGCATAGCAATAATCTCCACCTACCCCTTCAAACACATTTTTTTCTTAGCAAAAGCCCTAACCAGATCAATATTGGGTCTAGGACCCATGAACTTCCCAACCAAAGACACGTCCATTAGAGAAATATTATGATCAATCATAGGGCCAGGCACAAATATGGAAAAATGACCTGTAGACGGATCAGGAATATTATTGACTTGAGGAAACATTGATTTACCATTAGGTTTAATCACAAAGAGGGAGGACCAAGGCCTTCTTCCTACCTTCAAAGGATCCACCGAAGCCTCCTTGGGATCCCACTCTAAGGACCCCACCCTACGCTCAGCCCTAGCAACTTGTTGACGATTTTCAACTTGTCTAGTATCTCCACTTGGGTCTATTGGGACTCGAACATTTTGTGGGTCCCCATCATCCGACTCTCCACAATACTTCCCAAACTAAGACTTTTTTGTATCCCGACCACCATCCTGATTTCCTACCCTTGAACCACCAACAATCGAACCAACATGAATCCCAAGCGTACTGTTAAATTTTAGATCAATATATATGGCTTTTAATTTTGAAATACAATCTCAATATATGTAATATATTTAATCACAATATATGTATATATATATTACTAATATAGTAACAAATATATATAAATATGTTAATATCAATATTATGCACATTGGATAAATGAGACTTGTATTGTTCGTTGTATATACTTGTCTCTTAGCAAACAATAAATGATTATATATATTATAGAGACATGTCTCTTTGAAGAGACATGACTATATAATGACATGTCTTTTCATAACATATCTTAATCACCCAATAATACTAAACAGTATACTCAGTAGTCGTAATCCTCATAACATTGACAATTAATACCAATATCAACTGATGACCTTTCATAATCATGAACAGAAGAAAGCAACAACCGGTGAGATTACGATGCCAAGTCATCATCTATCCAATAGATATGAATGTAGACAAATAGGTATGGAGTAAATAAGAGAACTGTTGCCAATCGAACGAAATCCCAACAGACATAACCATAAGTCACTTCACGATGCCAACACAAGGCACGTGCGATGCCATGTCTCTTCAATACAGTGGTAGAATAAGGTAGGAGAAATATATGAAGGAAAACAATTATGATCGAATAGCTTGACCATGACCGAGAGTCAACACAATGACTTAGCTGGGTGGAACACAAATCAGTATTAATAAGATTACAAATCGACAATAATGAAAGCTGATACAAAATGAAAATATCAACCTTTGATTAATTGGTCTCATTAATATATTTTATGATGCTTATTCAATTCATAGTATAGCTATTATGAAAGATATCAAATCTAATTATATGTATATATATAATAATAATAATAATAGATTTAATAAATGAAGCTATAAACATCAACACGTACCACCATGCTCTAATCCGTGCACAGTATTCCCGCCTTCACTCTCCATTTCAAAAAAAAATGGTTAGAAGGATGCTCATTGTTGGTAATACTTCCATGGTCAATTCTTCCAGTAGCTACAACCCCTGGCAATCAAAATTTTATCACAAGTTTAACAATTAATGAATATTGTTTTTAGTATTTATAGTTTTTTTTTTTTTAAAATAAAAAATTCTATTAATAAATTTATAAATGTATAACTTTAATTGTTTGTTTTGTCTTCATAGGTTGCTAGTTCATTTGCATGAAGAAGAAATTGAAGCGCACATTCTCTCATCCACTTAGTAAAGCACAATAAATTGCACTCAAAAAGAGCAAAGAACTTAGTATATGTGCATTCCAACTTGTGTCTACTTTCACACAAACAACATAACTACAAGCAAGGGGAGACAAAGGTGTGGGATATAGAGCCAAAGGTTACTGACTTCAATGCTTCCACTTCTCAACATATTTCATTTGAGGACTCACAAAACGAGAACACAATTCGTGCAAGTGCAACTACAAGTGGCACTAGCAATCATCTAATGTTCTTAATCCTACATCATCTAATGTTAATGATGATGATGATGTTGATGATTTAGAGAATTAATTTGATGATTAAAACTTAAAAGTTCCAATTGTTGAAACTTGAACTTGATATAATAATATTATTATTTTGATATTGAATTTGAAGTATATATTGCTATCGTTAATGATGTTACAATGCTATGATTACAAGTTTATGGTGGTTTTCTTGTTTACATGATGTTATGTGATATTCTAGTCTTAATCCATACTTCTAGGCTGCATAAATATAAATATATTTGATTTTAACATTGTTTTTGCATTAACAAGCCCAAAACCCCTAAAAGAATTGTCGAACCGGCGAACTGGATCCTCAAACTTGAACCTAAACCCGAATCTGAACTGGCAACTTAGTTCTTAACCAATAACAACATTGATTTATAGGTTGCTCCAAAGGATGGAATAAGGGAAATTATAATAAATTTGCTAGCCAAGATAAGATGATTAAAAGAAGAAGAATTAAGTTTCAAGTGTATTTTAGGTGTTCAAGGTAGCCATGAGGAATTTGTAAAGGAATGAAGATATGAAGTCTTGAAGGTAGGAGGTGCCTACAAACCCTAATCTTTTTTTTTTGAATTTTACTTCTTATTCAAATCATACATATATATAATTGTTCTTGAAGAATTTTTGTTGTGTGAATGTGCATATGAAAATTGTAATAATAATTTATTTCAATTTTATATTTGTGTGTGTGTGTGGGTTAATGTGGGTTGGAAGTTAGGCTAAGAATACAAGATTGGGTAGTTTGATAAGACCCCCAATCTTATCTATATCCAAGATCAACATATATATCAAACAACTTTCATACTTAGTCATCTTATGTAGACAAATCATAGATTGATCCACCTAAGTATAAATTTGCTTTATCCAAGGATTATAATGATTCTTTTCAACAAGTTCATATCATTCTTATTGACCTGCTTCTTTAGGAGATCCTTACCAAACATTTCACATTCGTTTGTGTTGATATTGTTTAGGATATTCATATCTTCTTGGATGAAATATCTTATGTATTTGCATCATCTTCTTCTTCAAATCTCATGCAAGTACATTAAAACCCTCTTATGCTTTCTTTCTTTGCATCTTCTATAATGACATATTTTAAAGATATTAATGAACTCGCATATTTGACATAGGGAACGCTTATGCTCAAATCATCTAAAAGAGTACCAAATAATCATCAATTCAATTATATTTTATAAGGTGAACATCATGATGGTCCCAACCGGTGTTGAGGGGAGGGGTGAATCAGCACCCGCTAAAAATTAAGAATCAAATCTGATATAATCTAACTAAAATTGTAAGCAGAATAGATTCTATCACAGAAATAGCTATCACACAATAAAGCAATCAGCAACACCAGCTTTATCACATGGAAACCCAAATCGGGAGAAAACCATGGTGTGAGGAAACCTCACATAATTTACACTCTTCTAAAGTGCCCCCTATTAGGAGTCTTCCATGTTAAAGGATTACAAACGCACTATTAGATGCGACCCAATTAAGGGATTTAGGAAATAAGGCCTATTAAAGCTTGTCTTGTTAGATGACTTAGAACATCTACACAAATGTCACCCGGTTAAGGAATTTAGTACAAGGGACCGGTTAATGTCCACCCAAAATACTGGGATTTTGCTATTGCAATTTTCAGAGAGCAATACAGGGTTTGATCTTTATAGAAATGGCTTTTTTGAGCCTGATAAGATCGATGTGCTTCTCAATTGAGAGTCATCAACAGTCACCACATGTATGCTCTCCTTCGACTATTGTGCTTCCTTGCACACTCTTCTTTTCTTCTTCTTTTCACCTTTTCGTAACTTCTCTCAGTGTACAGGTTCACTCTTTTTCTTTGGCAGAATGAAGGCTAACAATATTCTTCATAGGCTGAAGAATATATAGTCATCTTGCCCTTTATGCTTTTTACATACATGACCTCCACAAAAATCTCCTTCGAATCCATCACCCAATGGAGTTTCAATTCACTGTGCAAACATCTAATCCATGTCATGTGTTTTTTCTACTTTATAAAATAAACAACAGATGCATGCTGCAAGCTTTCCTTTACTTGAGAATTTTCCATGTTTTAATGCCATAAAACTCCGGCATTAAAACCTTCAATCGCACCTTGCACTGATCTTCTTGATAACACAAAGTCGTCTGGATTTTGTGCAACAAATCCCAGTCGAAGAGTCACACAAGTGTTTTGTTGGCATTAACTAGTAAGAATGTAACCAGTACATGGAAAACTGGTTTTGTCATTGATTGGCAAAGAGGTGTTGTTTAGTCAGGAACCAAGGACAAGTCAGGTACAGTTGACAATAATATGCACAAGGAGATCGATGACATAGTAATAAATCTCTAACTGATCATCAAGGCAACTAGTCACCAAGGAAGGTGCAACCAGTAACCGATAACAAGAACTGAGGAACCAAGGATGCAACCGATACAGCCAAAGGAAGGTATGGTGATAAGTTAAGGTTCTTACTTGTGCACAACCTAAAGATATAAACCGACCAGTGAAGATTTCATCATGATTGATGAACTAGGGAAAGTCACAATCGACAAATGGTTGTTTGAATTTTTGACTGGGATTTGTTGCACAAAATCTGGAAGAATTTGTGTTATCGAGATGATTTGTGCAAGGTGCAATTGAGGGTTTTTAATGCCGAAGTTTGTGGCATTAAAACATGTAGAAAAATCCAGTGAAAGAAAGCTTGTGACACACATCTATTTTTTCCTTCATAAAGCAAAAAAAGCACATGACATGCATCAGATGGTTCCTCAGTAAATTGAGACTTCACTTCGTGATGGATCCGAAGATGATCTTTAAACAAGTAATGCATGTAAAAAGCAGAAAAGGAAAAAACTCTATATATTCCTTAGCCTATGAAAAATATTGTTTGTCTTCATTCTGCCAAAGTAAAGAGTGAAACTGTAAGCTGAAAGAAGCTACGAAAAGGTGAAGAGGAGAAGAGTGTGTAAGGAAGCACAATAGCCAAGGAGAACATACCTGCAGTGACCGATGATGATTCTCAATTGAAAAAGAACAACGATATTATCAAGCTCAGCAAAGTCATTCTTAAAAGATCAAAACTTCTATTGCTCTCTAACAATTGTAATAGCAAAATCTTAGTATTTTGGGTGAACATTAACAGGTCCCTTGTATTAAATCTCTTAACCAGGTGACATCTATTTAGGTGTTCTAAGTCCTCTAATCAGGCAGGTTCTAATAGGTCTTATTTTTTAAAATCCCTTAACTGGGTCGCATCTAATAGTGCATTTGTAATCCTTTAACAGGGAAGGCTCCTTACAGGGTGCACTTCAGAAGAGTGCAAAATTTGTGAGGTTTCTTCACACCGTGGTTTTCTCTCCATTTGGGTTTCCACGTGATAAATCTGGTGTTGTTTACTGTTAGTTTGTGTGATTGTTATTTCTATGATAGAATCTATTGTGCTTACAGTTTTGACTAGAGTATATCAGATTTAGTACTAAAATTTTAGCGAGTGTTGATTCACCCCTCCCCTCTCAACACCGATTGGAACCATCAATTGGTATCAGAGCCATAGTTCATTTTCTAAGTTGCTTAACCGCAATAAGGAAAAGTTCCAATGATGAGGAAGGACCAAAGTTTTCCAAGGAAAACTTCACCTTATGGTGCAATAGAATGAAGTTGTACATGAAGACAACCAGAGATCAATATTGGAATCATGTAATCCATGACTACACATAACCCACCAGTACCTTGATGCTTGATCAACAAAAGATTAGCACAGAACACATAGCTACAATGGATATGATAGCAAGTACGCTACCTGATCATGTATATGCAGAGATTGAAATCTGACTACTGCTTGCAAGATGTGGACTAAGCTACAAACTATGTATGGTGGTGACCCACATGTTCAAAGAGGAAAGGTAGAGAGCATCAGGGGCAAATATGATGATATGAGGATGAATGAAGGAGAGGATATTGAGCATTACAACAATAGAATGAAAGAAGTGATGAACTTCATCAAAAGAGTTGGAGGAACACTGAGTGAGGAAGATGTAATAAGAAAAATACTGAGGATGCTAAGGCCACAATATGCTATCAAAATCTCAGCCATACAGGAGCTCAGATCAATGATCATGTCTCAAGTCACTCTTGACTCCCTAATCGGTAAGTTGACTGCATTTGAATTGAATAATTTTGATAACTTGCCCATGCTAAAAGCTTCTTTTTGTTGGCATTAGTTGATTAACTAGTAAAAATGCCACCAGTAAATGGAAAAAGAGGTAGTGTCATTGATTGGTGAAGAGGTGTTATCATTTATGACTAAGGATACCAGTGTTCGATCTATGAAGCAAGGACATACACAACCAACAACAATAAGTGCGAGGAGAGACTGGTTTGGAAACCGGTGACACTGTGAAAATAAGAGACTATCTATTACTAATAATGCTCTAACTAATCATCAGAGCAACCGGTCACCAAGGAAGATACGACCGGTAACAAGAACCAAGGAAAGGATGCAACTGGTACAACCAATGAAAGGGATGGTGACAGGTTAAAGTTCTTACCTGTACACAACCTAAGGATCTTAACCAATCAAGTGAAGATTTCATCAAAGATTTCATCACGATTGATGAACCGGGGAAATTCATAGTCGATAAATAGTTATCTGACTCTTTGACTAGGATTTGTTGCAAAAATCTGGTAGACTTTGAGTTATCAAGACAATCGGTACAAGGCGCAATTTAAGGTTTTAATGTCAGAGTTTAAGGCATTAAAACATGAAGATATCTCTTGTGAAGGAAAGCTTTTGACACACATATGTCATTTCTTTAATAAAGAAGATAAATCATAGCATGCATCAGATGTTCCCTCAGTGAACTGATACTCCACTGGGTGATGGATCCAAAGGTGATCTTTAAACAGGTCATGCATATAAAAATAAACAAATAGGGCAAGAAGTCTATATATTCCTCTACGAGTCAAGAATATAGTTTGCCCTCATTCTACAATAGCCAAATCTTTGTATTTTGGGTGGACATTAACAGGTCCCTTGTATTAAATCCCTTAATCGGGTGACATCTATTTAGGTGTTCTAAGTCCTCTAACCAGGCAGGTTCTAACAGGCCTTATTGTATCAAATCCTTTAACCGGGTTGCATCTAACAGTGCGTTTGTAATCTTTTAACAAGGAAGGCTCCTTATAGGATGCACTTCAAAAAAGTGAAAAATTTGTGAGGTTTTCTCACACCATGGTTTTCTCTCAGTTTGGGTTTCCATGTGATAAATCTGGTGTTAAACATTGTTGATTGTGTGATAGCTATTTCTGTTCTAAAATCTGTTATGCTTGCAGTTTTAGTTACATTATATCAAATTTGTTTTTAGAAATTTTAGCGGGTGTTGATTCACCCCTCCCCTTTCAGCACCGATTGGGACCATCAATTGGTATTAGAGCTAAGTTTCCTTTGTCAAAAGGCTTCTTAACAGCAACATGAAAAATATCAAATGACGAGGAAGGAAGGACCAAAGTTTTCTAAAGAAAACTTCACTCTATGGTGTAGCAGAATGAAGCTGTTTATTAAAACTACTAGAGATCCATATTGGATCATGTAATTCATGATTACACTGAACCCAACAGTACCTTGACACAAGATGAGAAAAAGATTAGCACTAAACATACTGCTGCAATGGATATGATAACAAGTACGCTACCTGATCATGTCTATGCAGACATTGAAAATATGACTACTGCTCACAAGATGTGGGCTAAGCTGCAAACAGTGTATGGTGGTGACCCACATGTTCAAAAAGATAAGGTAGAAATCTTTAAAGGTAAATATGATGATATGAGAATGAACGAGGGAGAAGATATTGAGCAACACAGCAGCAGAATCAAAGAAGTGATGAACTCCATCAAAAGCGTTGGAGGAACACCAAGTGAGGAAGATGTGATAAGCAAAATAATGAGAATGCTGAGGCCTCAATATGCTATCAAGATCTCAACCATACAAGAGCTCAGATCAGTGACCACTGCTCAAGTCACTCTTGACTCCCTAATCGGTAAGTTGACTGCATTTGAATTGAGCAATTTTGATAACAGCTTACCCATTCAAAAAGCTGCTTTTAAATCTTTTGTTAATACCTCTTCCACCAAGAAAGGAAGAGAAACTGGTAATAGCTCTATCGGTGAGGTTGGAAGTTTTGTTGAGAATCTTCTCTCTGAAGAGATGGAGCAAGATGAGTTTGAAGCACTCATCGCTAGGAGATTTTCAAGAGGAAAAGGGAAGTACAAAGGTAAACTTTTACTAAAATGTTTATCTTGCAATAAGATAGGACATATTGCTGCAAGATGTCCAGACAATGATAATAAAGAGAAGAGAAACCGATTCAAGAACAAAGCAAAGAAGGAATGCTATCTTGCAAAAGGAGTCATAGACAATGAATCTGAAGACTCTGAAAGATCAAGAAATTGCATTTGTTGCAATAAAAGAAGAAAGCCAAGTTATAAGTGAAATGGCACTTATCTCAAAATCTCATTAGCATGATGACTGGATCATTGACAGTGGATGCACTCACCACATGACTGGTGATAAGAACAATTTCATTAGCCTAAAGCTCAATGATGGTGGATCACTAACCTTTGGTAATAATTCTCCCTATGCTATCAAAGGTAAAGGTTCTATTGCACTTAGCAATGATGTTGTATGTGAGGATGTGTACTGGGTAGGACTCAAGTACAACCTAATGAGTGTTGCTCAACTAAACAACAAGGGATACATGTTGGAATTTGGGAAAGGTTCTTGTGTTGTCAAGAACCAATCAAGAGCTCATGTTGCCACCGGTAGACAAAGTAAAGGGAATCTGTTCTATCTAGACTCAATGGAAGGAGCTTGCCTCATAGAATCAGTCAAAGGAGAAACAAACAAGATCTGTCTTGTAACCAAAGAGGACAATAGTTGGTTGTGGCATAAGAGGCTCTACCACATAAACTTTGATAGTATTTTCAAGGTGAGCAAGAAGAAGTCAATTAGAGGACTTCCTGAGATTACAAAACTTGACAGAGGTATTTGTAAGGATCGTCAGTTAGGAAAACTGATAGGAACAAGTTTCAGTAGTAAATCTTTTTCTACTGAAAATATTCTGGATCTTGTACACACAGATTTGTGTGGACCAATGAGAACAAAGAGCTACTATGGAGACAAGTACTTCATATTTTTTGTAGATGATTTCTCAAGAATGATGTGGACATTTTTTCTTAGAGAAAAATCAGAAATCTTTCATATTTTCAAAATCTACAAGGCTCAAGAGGAGGAGACTGGTAAAAGCTTGAAGTGTTTGAGATCAAACAGAGGAGGTGAATACACCTCTCAAGAGTTCACTCACTACTATGAGGAATAGGGAATAAAAAGACAATTTTCTGCACCAAGAACTCCTCAACAAAATGGAGTAGTAAAAAGAAGAAACATGACATTGATTGATTGTGCAAGAACCCTAATGATTCAGATGGATCTCCCCCATCACTTTTGAAGAGAAGCTATCAACACTGTTGTTTACACCGAACAGAGTTCAAGTCAAGAAAGGAACCGGTAAGACTCCCTATGAATTATGGTCCGGTCACACTCCTAGTGTAGGCTACTTCAGAATTTTTGGTAGTAAATGTTATATTAAAAGAGATATATATTCTAGCAAGTTTGATCCAAAGAGTGATGAAGGCATATTTTTTGGTTATTCTACCAAGAGTAAAACCTACTGGTGTTTGAATAAGAGAACATGAAAAATAGTAGAAAGTATCAATGTGAAGGTTGATGAATATTTAGAACCAAGAGGAAAGATCAATCATAATGAATATGATAGTCTGCAGGATCACACTGCTGAAAATCATTTGGAATTCAATAAAATGACTACTGATGATGAAGGAGAAGAGCATGAAAATAGACCCCTAGAGTAGGATGTTGTACCTGAAGATGCAAGACCAACTCAAGAAGATGAACAAGAAGTTTTTCATGACCATGTTGAAGAAATTTCTCAACCAGAAGAATTAGACTGGGAACACCGACCGGTTCTTCCAAGGTATGTCACATATCATTCCACTGATAACATTATTGGTGACAAACATGCTAATATCTTGACCAAGAAAAATGCTAGAGAAAATATCTCTTTACTTTCCTGTATAGAGCCCAAAACCACCAAAGAGGCTCTAGAGGATGAGAACTGGGTCAAGGCAATGGAAGAAGAGATTGAGAAAATTGAGAAGAATGATACTTGGATTCTTGTACCAAGACCATAGGAAAAGAATGTCATTGGGACAAAGTGGGTCTACATAAACAAATTAAATGAAGAAGGAAAAGTGATAAGGAAAAAAGCAAGATTGGTCTGCAAAGGATATGCAAGGAAGCTAGACTGGATTATGGTGAAACTTTTGCACCTATTGCCAGATTAGGAGTAAGAATTCTACTTATGTTGCTCATAAAAGATTTAAAATATATCAGATGGATGTAAAGTTTTCATTCCTGAATGGCATATTAGAGGAAGAAGTTTACATTGAACAACCGAAAGACTTCTCATCCACAGAAAAGAGTGGTAAGGTCTGTAAACTGAAGAAGGCTCTTTATGGGCTAAAACAAGCCCCAAGGGCATGATATGAAATATTGCATCCATACCTCCTGACAATAGGATTCACAAGAACCGGAGTTAACAGCAATATGTATCTCATGACTAGAAAAAAAAGGGAACCTAATTGCTGAAATTTTTGTGGATGGCATCATTTTTGGAGATGACAAGATGAGCAAAGCCTTTGCTGAAGAGATGAAGAAAGAGTTTGAAATGTCCATAATAGGAGCCATAAAATTCTTCATTGGACTACAAGTCCATCAGCTAAAGGAAAGTATTTTTATTTCTCAGTCCAAGTAAGTAAAAGAAATTCTTAAAACCTTTGGGCTAGAAGAATCCAAACCGGTAGGTACACCTATGATAACTAACCTCAAGTTATCAAAGGAAGATGATGCAAAAGAAGTAAATGAGACACTATATTTTTCTATGATAGGAAAATTATAGTATGCAGTACATAGTAGACCAGACATAGCACATGCAGTAGGCATAGTAGCAAGATTCTCTACTAATCCAAAAGAGACACACCTAATAGCAGTGAAGAGAATTTTTAGATACCTGAAGGGCACTGAAGAGTACGGCCTATGGTTTCCTCACAAGGGAGGCTTCCAAATAAAGGTATTCATTGATGTAGATTGGGCTGGTAATATTGATGACAGAAAGAGCACAAGTGGTGGTGCATTCTTTCTTGGATAAATGATTGTGTCTTGGAAAAGCAAGAAGCACAACTGCATTTCACAGTCCACAACAGAAGCTGAATATGTAGCTGCAGCAATCAATTGCACACAGGTAATATGGATCAAACAAATATTGGAAGGAATCCAAAAATAGATACCTAAACCGATTGCAATTTACTGTGACAATACAAGTGTAATAAACATATCTAAGAATCCTGTCATGCACTCCAAAACAAAGCACATTGCTATAAAGTATCACTATTTGAGAGAGTAGGTGAAAAATAAAGAAGTAAGATTGGAATATGTTCCCACAAAAGAACAAGTTGCTGACATATTCACAAAGCCATTACCAAAGAGTACATTTGAGTATCTCAGAGGTAAATTAAGGGTGATACCCCTTCCCGATCATCAGTAAATAGGAAAAGGTGTTCATTAATTCATTATGCTTCAACAAAGGAATCAACCTCATCTTAACTAGATTCATAAATATGACTAATTCTCGTACGGAGAGAAGATCTCATTAAGGTAGCCTTTGGCATTATTGTCAAAGTGGGAGAGTATGACCGATAGAGGTAGAAATCTGGTAATGTCATGATTTGTTATGGTTTTGCCATCAATGCCAAAGGGGGAGATTGTTGGCATTAGTTGATTAACCGGTAAAAATGCCACTGGTAAATGGAAAAAGAGATATTGTCATTAATTGGAAAAGAGGTGTTGTCATTTATGACTAAGAATATCAGTGTTCGATCTGTGAAGCAAGGATAGACACAACCAACAATAATAAGTGCGAGGAGAGACTGGTTTGGAAACTAGTGACATTGTGCAAATAAGAAGAGACTATATCTATTACTAATAATGCTCTAACTGATCATCAGAGCAACCAGTCACCAAGGAAGATACAACCGGTAACCGGTAACAAAAATTGAAGAAAGGATGCAACTGGTACAACCAGTGAAATGGATGGTGACAGGTTAAAGTTATTAGTTGTGCACAACCTAAGGATCTTAACCGATCAATTGAAGATTTCATCACAACTAATGAACCGGGGAAAGTCATAGTCGACAAACAGTTGTCTGACTCTTTGACCGGAATTTGTTGCAAAAAATCTGGTAGACTTGAGTTATCAAGACGATCGATACAAGGCACGATTGAAAGTTTTAATGTCATAGTTAGAGGCATTAAAACATGAAGATATCTCATGTCAAAGAAAGCTTTTGACACACATATGTCATTTCTTTCATAAAGCAGATAAAACATAGCATGCATTGGATGTTCCCTTAGTGAACTGATACTCCACTGGGTGATGGATCTGAAGGTGATCTTTAAACAGGTCATGCATGTAAAAAAAATAAATAGGGCAAGAAGTCTATATATTCCTCTGCTAGTCAAGAATATAGTTTGCCCTCATTCTACCAAAAGAAAAGAGTGAACCTGTACGTTGAAGAACCTAAGGTGAAAAGAGGAGAAGAAAGTAGAGTGTGCAAAGAAGCACAACAGCGAAGGAGAACATACGTGCAGTGACTGGTGATGATTCTCAATTGAATAGAACAATGATCTTATCAGGCTCAGTAAAGTCTTCATAAAAAACATCAAACCCTCTATTCCTCTCTGATAATTGCAATAGCCAAATTCCAGTATTTTGGGTGGACATTAACAGGTCCCTTGTATTAAATCCCTTAACCAGGTGACATTTGTTTAGGTGTTCTAAGTCCTCTAACCAGCCAGGTTCTAACAGACTTTATTGTATCAAATCCCTTAACCGATTCGCATCTAACAGTGTGTTTGTAATCCTTTAACAAGGAAGGCTTCTTATAGGGCGCACTTCAAAAGAGTGCAAAATTTGTGAGGTTTGCTCACGCCGTGGTTTTCTCCCAATTTGAGTTTCCATGTGATAAATCTGGTGTTGCTCATTGTTGATTGTGTGATAGCTATTTCTGTTCTAGAATATGTTCTTACAGTTTTAGTTACATGTTGTGAGGTCTCACATCATCGCCCCAAACAATTTGTTTTCTCTCAATTTGAGTTTCCACATGATAAATCTGGTGTTGCTCATTGTTGATTGTGTGATAGCTATTTCTGTTCTAGAATATGTTCTTACAGTTTTAGTTACATGTTGTAAGGTCTCACATCATCGCCCCAAACAATTTGGGGACCCCCATTTTCGATCAAGCCTTGGCTTTTCCTCTAGATCCCGATGCCCTTGCCTTGACGATATTGTTGGACTTGGATGCATGATGTTGATTTTTTGAAGTTTATTCATGTTTTGAGGGCTTGTGATTTTCGGGCTTGATTATGTTTTGGTCTTTGGAGGATTTTGCAATTTGAGGTGTTGAAATGGAAATAAAATCTTCAATTTTGAAAATCTGGCCTTAGTGCCCAAAATCAAAATTTGGCCTTTTTATCAAAATCTGAGATTAAAATTTGAAAATCTTGCTTTAAAAACATGAAAAATCTGAGTGCATAACCTAGAGATCTGCATTGAAATTAAAATCTAGTTTGAAAAATAATAAATTTTGGGCATTTAAATTTCAAAATCTAGGCTAAGCAATTCAATATCTTGGCAAATAAATTTAAAAATTGGGCTATAAAATTAAAATCTGGGCACTTTGAGATTGAAATCCCCATTGAAAATTTAAAATTTGAGCTTAAAATCTAAAAATCTGGGCACATAAAATAAAGATTTGGCTTTGGAATTTTAAAATCTTGGTCTTAAAATTGAAATTCTGACCTTTGATATTTAGCGCATGGCATAGAGAAATCAAATTGGGACCCCTTATAGGTGGCGTGGCTCATTCCCCATGTTAAATTTAAAATTTAGAGCTTAAATGACAAGGTTTCAATGAAAATTTAATTTTTTGGGACAAGTCGTCCCCCCTTCTTTTGGCATTTTATTAATTTTAGTAATTTTTGTGTGCAGGTCAGCCCTAGGTATGGAGGTGGAGGCTAGGTATATGAAGGCGCCCTCTCCTTCATCTCCTCACCATCCATTCTTCCATCCTTAAGCAGTGAAATACAAGTAGAGGCAGCAAAAATTTATAAGAAGGCAACAATTTTTGTCTAGGAGAAACGTCATTTAATAGAAGAGAAAGGGCAGAGATCTGATATTTGATAGAGCCACCAAGTTCATCTAGGGCCATTGAAGTTTATAAAAGGCCTATTATAATAGGAGCAGGAGGTGCAAGATTGTCAAGTAGGGAGCTACGATATCAAGTAAGGGAGAAGATTTGCAATATTAGGACTTATGATTTTGTGAGGCCACAAATTGTTTGAGGGGGCCTTCTAATTATTGCCCAGGCTGCTATTTGTGAAGAGGACTTATAGATTTGAGAAGCATACCACAGTTTGAAAGGTTAGGAGCAGAAATTTGTGAAGGACTTGTAGATTTTATAGAGGAGGGCTTACCATTTGATAGAGCCATGAATTTTGGAGAGGACCACAATTTGACAAGAAAGAAAGCTTTAGATTTGCCCAGGCTTTCCTGTACAAGGAAGAAAATTTACAAGACTAATCGGTGAGTGGACTTAACTTATTCTCTTAATTGTCATATTTTCTTTGGTGTTGTTTGTTTAGTGTTGAAGATAAGTTTTAGAATTGAGAGAAGGCTGGCTCATTAAGTAGATTTCTCGATTGCCTTGATTGGATTCCTTCCCTTCAATTTCTTGCTTGCATCATCCATCCATCACCTCATCATCTCATTAGGGCTTGAAGTTCACTAGTACATTTGACATCATTTTTCTACGAAAATTATTGACCATTAATGAAAATGGTTTAGGTTGGTCGGGGTATATAAGGAAAATTTTGTTTTTTTTAAAACCATGCCCATGTTGGTCAAAATTTTGACCAAGACGGGCATATTACTTTAAAAAAACATTTCAATTCTCATTTTCATTTTTACGATTGTAGCGTGCGAATTAGGATTTTCATTGATAAGCTAAGGAGAGGAGCTTATTGCAGGTCATGAAGAGCCCTACACCCGAGGTTAATAGCACATTTCATCATTTATCTTCCGTGGAGTTTGAGGTATCTTCCGTGTTTGCTATATTTCATTACGTACTGGATTGTCATTTTCTTGTCATCTTTGTTAGTAATATGTTGGTAGGCGATTGAATCAATGAGTATTCTTAGTGGTGACTATGGTTTGACTAGGGTTGTTAAATGCTATGACCGAGAATTATGAAGGCTACAACTAGGGTTTAGGATGCAACATGACATTGTACATCTGGTATAACCAATGCATTTGCAAATTTAAGGCATTTGCAGATTTAAGGGATGCACATAAGAAATTTTTTGGCATGCTTAAACACAAACGCACATATCATTGTTTAGGATGCAGCATGACATTGTACATCTGGTATAACCAATGCATTTGCAGATTTAAGGCATTTGCAGATTTAAGGGATGCACGTAAGAGAATTTTTGGCATGCTTAAACACAAACGCACATATCATGTTTCACCTGCTAGGTCACAAGAGCATATACAAAATTATTAATAAAATGGACAGCCAATGCATCCTATTGAAGGGAGAGAAAATAAAAAACAATAAAATAGAAATCAACAACAACACGGGAACCATAACAATGATCAAGTTCCATAAAACTATTGCTAGTAGCAGTTCAGTACTCAGTAGTGAAATCAATGGTTTGGCAATGTGCCAAACCCTAGACATCAAGTTTGAATATGAGCTCAAAGGTTTGTTTCTTTCAAAGTTCAAACACCCTATAGGCGCAAAAATATATAGACATGAATTGGATTTCTTTGGAATTTCTAATTACCCAAACACAATCCCTGGTGAAATAAAAGGAATGATTCATATGTTTCAAGGTAATAATGCAGTAATTGGGGAAGAACATCTAAGTTATTTCATCAATACTACACGTGAATATGAGACAGACAATGAGGATTCCATGATATAATTGTTTGTGAATTCCTTAAAAGAAAGTGCCAAAGAATGGTACAAAAATATCCTAGACAGTAGTACTATTTCTTCATATTCATATTTCTTCATATTTCTTCTAAATAGTGTGATGATTGTCCCAACTACAGAATCACAACTTTAGATTATAGGTTCTTCATGGCACCTTTCAACTTGTCCAATTATGGAAACTGGCTTGCCTGGGGCAGCTGTATCTAGTTGTGAGATTTTCATATTAGCAGTTGATATTGCACTATAAAGGTCTCGATGCAATCCAAAACCAGCTCTCGTACCTTCCACAGTACTAATACCAATCATGCAATATAAGAATTTTCATCAACAATTGCTTTTTTGTTTTCTCCCTTCTTTCTACCTTCTTTATACAGGTTTATACATTATTATGCTATTAAGTGATTGGATCTAGTTTGATACCAAACACAACCAAAGACTATTATGTGTGTTGCTAAAATTTTATTCATGATAACAAACTTAAATTTGCATTCACCAACATGAGCCAGGCATTCTCTAATATTAGACCAGCTCTTCTTTGTCCCCTTGATGGAAGTTGAGTCAATCTTCTTTGTCACGAATGAGCATTCCTCTAATACTAACATTCCTTTCACTTCTCACTTCTCCCAACTCTAAGTGAAATCTGAATGTTTTATTGGCAATATTAAAGTCAAATAATTTCCCATTCTTTTTCAATTTCTCAGGGTCCTATATAATATACTGACACCTTGTTTCCTGGAGTGGCCTTTTGGCTTTCTGTTATCTGGGATACCAAAGTTCTTGCTACCGTATTTTAGGAACATCATTGATGAGACATTCATTTCACAACCCACTCATAAATTTTAATTTTTAAAGGTAAGAATTGAGGAACGTAGAATTGTGTGAAATTTAATGTTGATTTGAGGCATATATTATTAATTTTTTTTGGTAAGTTAGTTCAAACATTAGGTTTTTGGTATTATACATGATGAGAAATGTGTGACTGTAAATGCACACACATAGGCATTGACATTTCAACAGCTAGCAATATGGAGAGTTAATTTTTACGTGATAAAGAGACTTCATAACACATAATATTATAAATACCTATTATAAAGGTAGCTTCGTAGCGTTTATAAATAGGTATTATAAAGGTAGCTTCATAGCGTAATATTGAAACCAACAAACATGTGACCATTCACTCTAGTGGAGATAATTGAGAACGTAAGACTATTATTCATATTTTTCTTATAGAGAATCATAGGTGTGCATGTATAGTTTTTTTAGATAGTAAAAATTGACATTCAAATAAAAAGATATATTGATAGCAATGTAAGTGTTTATTGTTATACATATTCAAACATATACTCGGACATTTATATATGATAACAATAGCTTATTCTTTTCTGTTAAATTGGTCTGAGTGTGTGCAGGGTGGGCAAATGTTTGGCTTCTTAGACAAATATTCATTTTTTAGCTTTGTGAAGCTAAATTCTATGCTAAACCAAGTTTAGGATTTCCTACTTAAATGAAAATATTTGTTTGAAATCATTTTGTTCTTTGAACATGTGATGAGTACTTGGCAAGCTAATGTTTTACTTACACTTGGATTTGGATTTGGTTTTGGTTAAAAGAATTAGCCAGTAAAATTAACTTACAAATAAATTAACTCAACAAAATGCTATCATTCTGGGAAAGTCATACCATGTCCATAAAATTGTACCAATAGTTGAAATAAAAGGAATGATTCATATGTTTCAAGGTAATAATGCAGTAATTGGGGAAGAACATCTAAGTTATTTCATCAATACTACACATGAATATGAGATAGACAATGAGGATGCCATGATAAAATTGTTTGCGAATTCCTTAAAAGAAAGTGTCAAAGAATGGTACAAAAATATCCTACCCAGTAGTACTATTTCTTCATATTCATATTTCTTCATATTTCTTCTAAATAGTGTGATGACTGTCCCAACTAGAGAATCACTACTTTATATTATAGGTTCTTCATGGCACCTTTCAACTTGTCCAATTATGCAAACTGGCTTGCCTAGGGCAGCTGTATCTAGTTGTGAGATTTTCATATCTGATCTCTTAACATATTTACTAGAAGCCCTCATATTTCTCTCAGTAAGAATAGTTGTGGCATAGGATACTTCAACTATTTGTGGACCCTTTATCTATCTAGGAGATTTTTGTACCTTGAAACATATGAATCATTCCTATTTGTGCATCCTCATTGTCTGTCTCATATTCATGTGTAGTTGATTTAAACAATAGATTCATCACTACAATGAGAAATTTACCACCACACGTCAAACATAAGGTGCATTTGATTGAAAGATTGGTCATTTCTTAGAAGACAAAGGGTCCACAAACAATTGAAGGATCTTGTGCCACAACTATTCAGCTTACTGAGAGAAATATGAGGGATTCTCTAGTTGGGACAGTCATCACACTATTCCCCTAAGCACTATGGCTTTGCCTTCTCATCCACAAGAAACTCTAACATCATTCTAAACTCTTCTATACTCTGCCCATACCCATTCCAATCCATTCATACTTCTACACAAACAAATTAACTCACCAAAATGTTATCATTCTGGGATAGTCATACCATGTCTATAAAACTGTACCAATAGTTGAAATAAAAGGAATGATTCATATGTTTCAAGGTAATAATGCAGTAATTGGGGAAGAACATCTAAGTTATTTCATCAATACTACACATGAATATGAGACAAACAATAAGGATGCCATGATAAAATTGTTTGTGAATTCCTTAAAAGAAAGTGCCAAAGAATGGTACAAAAATATCCTAGACAGTAGTACTATTTCTTGGGAGGAGTTTACGAGTGTTTTTAGATTACAATATGGGGATCCGATCGATACCAAGTTTTCTATACATGAACTTACCACTATCAAAAAGGGCATCTATGAGACAATAGTTGATTTAAACAATAGATTTGTCACTACAATGAGAAAGTTACCACAACACGTTAAACATAAGGTGCATTTGATTGAAAGATTGGTCATTGTTTACAAGACAAAGGGTCCACAAACAGTTGAAAGATCCTATGCCACAACTATTCTTACTGAGATAAATATGAGGGCTTCTACCAAATATATTAAGAGATCAGATATGAAAATCTCGCAACTAGATAGATTACTAATATTGGAAGTACTATGGACTTGTAGAGGCAATTTAACAGTTCAGGAAACTAAGAAATGAGTTGTCATTATGGTAAGCCACAAGAATGGTCTTGGGAGTATTATTGGAGGTGCTTAACTTTGGAAAGTTACCATGTTAATGTCATTAAAAAAATACAAAAAATTAAGGCCTACAAGATTTTATGATAATGTTCTATTTGAAATAGGGTGCTCAAGTTAACAATGAAATAAAAAAATCCATGCTTGTATTCATATGATTAGGAGAGGTTTCTTTGTGTTTTCATTACTTAAGAGCAGCCTATATATGGAGGTAAGGAGTCCTACAATGTTATTTAGTTTCCCTAGTTATTTACCTGATTTTATTTATTTAAATATACTCTTTACAATTGTTTTTCTATCTATACACCCTCTATTGCTATTGTAATGGCAAAGCATCATAACCGTCCATTTCTAAACTTTGATTTGGTATGATAAATGTCCCTTTGCGTTGAGAAAATTATAGTTGAGAAAATGGTTGTTCAGTAACGATTTGTATTTGCAGGTTGCAAACAAATCATCCTTCTTCCACCAACGAGTCATTCCATTCAAGAAAGACCATGTCTGATGATATCAACGCACAAAAAAATAGGGAGACAATTGCTAGACTGTGGTCTAACTTAAAAAGAAAAGGTGATGGAAAATGTTATTGTCCTTGTAAAATTTGTAAGGGCTTAAAGACTCAAAGATATCTAATCAAAACAGCTAAGGAACATTGTAGGCAACATGGTCACATTGAAGGGGGAAACGAATTTCGTCCATTGGTATGTATTTTAATAATTTATAAAATACATAAGACATGATGTGATGATGACATCATGGTCATGGTTAATATAAGGTCATCATTTTCATATAGGTCAACATCCCTGAGTTTCATGTTATGGACCATGAAAATCCAGAGAATGTGGATTTCCAAATGAGGGAACATGGAGGTGTGAATATAGAAGTAGAAGGTAATGATACCATGGAAGAAGACCACGATGATGAAGAAGATGACGATGATCAAGATGATGATGATGATGATGTTGACGCAGAGCTTGATGTACCTATACTTGAGAAGGCACAAAAGCCTCTATATGAAGGCTCTGAAACAACTCTTCTTTCCGCTGTATTGTTGTTGGTGAACTTGAAGGTTATAAATGGTTTATCCAACGTAGCAATGACACATATGTTAAGGTATTTCATATTTTCTCATTATTTTAGTCGTAATTCCCTTACAATTAACATTGGGTGAATCGTGTAGCAATTAATATTCTTTAAATTAACAAATTATATTTTTGGTCGTAGGTTGATAGGTGAGTGTTTGTTACCACCATCAAACATTCTACCTCGCTCGTACTGAGAATTATCTGCCATTATGAAAGATATTGGAATGGAGTATCAAACAATACATGCATGTTCGAACGATCATATTATATATCATAAACAGCATGAATTTGTAACAGAATGCCCTATTTGTCATATTAGTAGATATCAATCAGATCGAATAACAAAAAAGGTGCCTCGCAAGGTTCTTCGGCATATTCTCATTATTCCATGTCTGCAACGATTATTCAAGTGTAATAGCTTGGCACAATTTATGTATTACCATGCACGCAATAGAAGTCAAGATGACATTATGCGAATGCCTGCGGATGGTTCGACATTTAAGGAAATTGAGGAAAAATGGCCACACTTTAAAGAAGAACCTCATAATCTCAAGCTTTCATTGGCAGCGGACGGTGTCAATCCGTTTGGAGAGATGAGATCTACTTACTCGGTGTGGCCTATTTTTGTTATCAATAATAACATTCCTCCTTGGTTGTCCATAAAGAGGGAGCACATAATGTTGGCACTGATTGTTCCAGGTATTTTTTGATTTAATGGTCATCTAAATTAATTTAGTATTAATAATCCATCAAAATGGTCATAATAATTATGTAATGTTTTTGTTCATTCAACTAGATAAGTACCAAGTTAAAGATATCAATGTATATATTGAACCCCTTATCGATGAGTTAATGGTGTTATAGAATGGGGTCACTATGTATGACATCTCTAGATCAATAGGACAAAGACAATTTCAATTCCATGCAATGCTTGTATGGACAATACATGATGCCCCTGGGCTAACACATTTTTGTGGTATGTTCTCTTCTTAACACCTCTTTTTTGGTATGTTATAGTGCTTATACAAAGTTAACACATTTAATCCAATTATACACGATCTTGTAGGTCTTCAAACAAAGGAAAAATTTGCATGTCCAGTTTGTGGTCCAAAGATGAAATCTCGTCATTCAAAAAGTTTAAGAAAGCAGGTGTTCGATGAGAATAGACACTTTCTCCACAAAAATCATAAGTACCAAATTACCGAAAAATATCTTTTCAATGGGAAAGAAGAGACTACATCAAAGCCACGGAGAATGACACCTCGCCTATGGAAGTCGGCATACAATAAAATAAATCGTCGAGGTAATGTCATTCCATTTGATGGTTTTTGTTTCAAATTTATATTTTGATATTGTGTTTTGTTTACTGATGATGTAATTGATACTTGTGAAGGTCGTCAAGGCATCAATGACCAACTTCCAAAAGGACTAAAAAGTTATCCTACACAATTTACTAGGTTGCCGTATTACAAGCAACTCCCAATCGTGCATTTGTTTGATCCTATGCATATTGGAAAGAATGTAACAGAGACATTATGGAAAATCTTAGATGGAAGGTGTGACAAAGACCAAATTGTCAAAATTTTTAGTGACATTGAAAAATCCAACCATGCAATGAAAAATGTCATTTGATCAAATAACAATGAAGACAAGATTGATACAAGTGCCCTTAGTTGGTTATTGTCGGAGTAGCAGAGCAATGCTATAAAAGAAATCATAAAAGAAATACGATTTCCCACAGGATTTGCTGTGAACATAAACGATCTCATATCAAAGAAAAGTGAATTTGGGCCAAGGATGAAAACACACGATTGGCATATATTTATTAAGGTAATTCATGTTATTTTGTATTCACTATATATTTGTATACTGCATGTAGTTTTCATTGCATTTTTTTATAAAATTTTGACAAGATCATTTTACAAATATTGCAGTACGTTCTACCTCTATCTCTCCCACACCACTTCGCCAACAGTGTCAAACAAGTTATATATGATCTTGGAAAATACATGAGGTGGTTGTCATCTAAAGAAATCAATATATAAAATATAAAATATTGGAAAAGAAAAATTCCTCTTCTTATGTATGAAATGCAAAAGTTTCTACCTTCAACTTTTTTCAATGCACAAGAACACTACTTCATACATCAAATTGAGGAGATCGAATTGTGTGAACCTGTACCAACTAAGTCAATGTGGATGGTTGAGAGGCACTTGAAATTTTTAAAAGACTTGGTTCGACATAGAGCACATCTTGAGGGTTTTATGGTGGAGGGATATATGGTATACCAGACCATGGTGTACATTAGTGAATATCTTCCTAAGTTTGCAGCAAAGATCCATGTAGATCGTATTTGGGATCTCAACTCCATTAACAAATTTGAAGGGGAGTACTTGATGGAAAAAGGTAGATTGAGGAAAGTGAGAGGTAAATCTAAGATGTTATTGTAGTTAATTAATTCTTATAAATCTTCAATATAAGTTATTTATAATTGGTGTATTTTTTTGATACAGTTGGTTGAGAGTGGGATGCAATACATTTGTATATTGCGAACAATCTTGATTGGATGACGGTATAGATTGAACGATGTCAACAAAATGGTTTCTCATTAACATGAGAAGGTGTTGCTTCATTGGTTAGATAAGCTCATCGTAATGGAGATTCCAATGTTACGCTAATGGTAATTTATCTAGCACATGGTTTAAGAGGTGGAGAGGTACATACAAATTTATTAATGATCATGACTTGTATGTTTCGTATCAACTCACGATGCAAATAATTTACACATGCTTGAAAAATTGCAGGTCAAGCACCACAAAACTATGTACTATCATGACCACAAATTTTGCATAAAAAAGTTGGATGACACAAAGAAAACTTGTGATTCTGGGATAACTGCAGTTTTTGAGGTCACTAATATATCATCTAGAAATGACATACATCCTCAACAATCTCAAAATCAATACTATGAAATCTTAGATGATATAATTGGGTGCGACTTTAACTCCTTCAAAGTAGTTCTATTCGTCGTCAAATGGTACAGGTTACGACTGAATCAAAATGATCCAGGTAGAACTATTATTCAACATGATAATAGGTTTATAATGATTAATACAAAGTCGTTTGAGCTAGTTGGAGATAAGCCCTATGATCTTCTAAGCTAGTGTGAGCAAGTGTTTTACTCAGAGGTTCCACATAAACATGGTTGGTCATTTGTTGTTAGACATGATCCAAGAGGAAGACCGATAAAGTATAATATTATGGAAGAAGAAGATATTGAAGATGATGAAGAAGCAGATGATGAAGATCAAGATGATGGTGATGATGATGATGATGATGATGATGATGATGCTGATGATGATGATGATGGTGATGGTGATGGTGATCATGGCGATGATGATGATGATGGTGATGGTGATGATGGTGATGATGATGGTGATGATGGCGATGATGATGATGATGATGATGATGATGAAGATGAAGATGAAGATGATCAATGACATAATTGAAATGATCAATAAAATGATTGACATGATTTATTGCTTTCAATTGTAATGATTACATATTTATTGTGTTCAATTCTAATGATTACAACATATGTGATTTATAATTACCAATGTTTTGCTTACGATGTTCAATTAATTGTTGTTGATACATGTATATATTGTGTTTGATTATCACCCTTTTTGCAAATAGGCAATTGACTATAGACATCGTCACCCCTTCTCTTGACGATCTTGCATTCCATATATAAGGTAAATTTGTTCATGTTTACGATGTTGCATATTGTTCATGTTGTCTTATAAGTTATTTGTAGCATACGTATCATGTAATTTTAAGATAACTTAAGATAAATGATTAACATATGCAGAAAATTTAACCCCTTTGGCATGGATCGTGCACAGTGACATGGATTAGTAGGTATAAGTCAATAAATAGACATAATTTTCTTATATTCTTCTTGTTTATAACTGAGCACGTATGTTATAAATAGATATTATATAATCATATAATGTATATTATATAGACAAAGAAGAACCGTATAGAAATATAATTATATAATCACTTTCAACTTAGTACATTTTATATCTCTCACGTATAGACAAAGAAGAAACGTACGTATGGGTCACGACTTGATTATTCTATATATATTATTTAAATATTATCAAAATTCTATTTGAAATAAAGACGTGACAATATCTCATTTGATGGATTGCAGGACCCACCAAATAGGTACTTGTCAGATCTATCTACATCGAATGAGGGAAATGAGGGAATGCTAGATGAAAGTTCTACATGTAGTATGGCTAAAATAAGGAGATCAACTAGAGGTCAAAAGATTAGAAAAAAATTTGATAAACGCATGCAATTTTTCCTTGCTAATGGGGGTCATGTTCTTATGATGATGAGACCAAAGGCGACATCAAGGTGCCCTTTTGGTACACACACATTGAGAAAGAATGGGTATCCAATGAGCTACCTCCAATTAACTTTGATTTTTGTGTTAATGAGAGGATATATCACATTGCTCCATCCTCATTACATGGTTTGGGCCTATTTTCCATGGATGGGATAAAGGTATGTTACAACAAAGTTGTTGAATTGTTCAAGTATGTTAGTTCATGTTACAATTACAATGATTGGATGCGGAGTGTTCAATATAAAAAAAGTATGCGTAGGTATGCACTATCAGCTAATTATATACAATGGAAAGAAAATGATCAAAGTAAAAGATTTGCAATGTACATTGATGGGAGACCAAAAGCAACAGCTAATATTGTAGGTTTTATAAATAGTACACGACCTTCCTCAACTAATAAGAAACCTAATTGCATATTTGCGGCGCATGAGGGGAATCAAATTTTTGTATATGCAATAAAATCAATAAGTGCAGGGGAAGAACTGCTAATAGATTATCATTTAAATCGCATAGATACAAACAAAGTTACTAGCATGAGGGTGGTAAGTACTATATACCATTTTATTAATAAATTTTTTTTTGCTAAGTCTATTGCTTTTAGTTCACTGAAGTTTTTATATTTAATCTTTGTCACAGGACAATATGGATCTTGCACATGATAGAGGCCACGAGGATGCTCCTCCCACCCATTCTTCAACAAGGGTAAACCTTATTGAAATTGTACAAATTAGATAGTTGAAAAATGTTATATTATTACGTTATTTTATTTATGGTTTTAGAGTTTTTATGATAGTTTTACTGATATTCCTGTCACAATTTGATGTTCAGGATAGGGGAAAAGCACCTGTAGTAAGTACAGAGGCAATAGCTACCTCTTCTAATAATGATATTACGGAAACGCCCAATGTAACAATTATGTTGAAGAAAAAAATATAAAAAAATCAAATTAGAAATAATGAGAATTTTGGATGAAGCAAATATTCCAACCAAGGAGACGATGAAGATGCTATCTAAATTAAGAGCGCAAGCACATTGTTATGAAATAACCAGTAATGAATCTTTAGTTATAACAAAAGTTCAATAAAGGTTTATATTTTATACTCTTTTATGTTGTGAAGTAAAATATGTAATATGTGTTCTTGTTACAGGAATTTTTGGCAACTGATCCAGAACCTGGTCAAGGATAATGCGGTGAGGCCGGTACTAGCAGAGCTCCGGTTGCCTCAGGTAAAATAATCTTTTAGTTGACAAGTTACAAGGAATTTTTTCTTTGGAACATTCAAAAACTTCTTAAGTTAACTCTTACTTTTATTATTTCAAAATGTCTTTTCTAACAATGTATTGTTCAGGTCATCAAGTGCAGGAGACTCTTCCTAGGAGGTCGACGGACATCCATTCAAGATTACCAAGTGCAATGTCGATAACAAGGCGCATGCAAACGCCTTCACGGTCTATGGCAGTTGGTAAATCCTTGTTTTGCTATATTTGGTTTTGTGTTAATTATGATTTGATAATTTGTACTTTAATCTTGGGTGCATCACATGGTGGATTATTTTTTTGGAGTAGGAGATACACCGGCGGCACCGTCTAGTACGCCAGATACAGATTAGAGTACATGTATTGGTGATAATTCACCATCATTTCCTGGATCTACCCATGTTTCTAGCACGGGAGTTATGCAAACGTCATTGTAGATTAACAATAATGAATCGATGCGTTTAAAATGTCCTAAGCTTCCAAGTACTTTAAATAATTATTTTTTATATTGTAATATGCATTTACCTATTCATAACAACTTTTGGATTGATTATCCCATGACATTTTTTGTAGGAAACGATACATTTTATAAGAAGCTTTATGACCTCGCACTGCATATATTCAAGCCCACCATACGTACAAGGTGGAACATCATAAGTGAACTAACTTTATCCCACTATTTTTTTTTCATATCATTAATTGGTACAGTATTTTTCCTTTCATTCGAGTCTTTTCTTTTACTAGCTATATCTAACAATTTTGTGTTTTTTCTTAAAAGGTGGAACTTGCAAGGAAAAAAATTAAAAGATCATCTCGTTAAAGATTTAGAGCATGAGTTTGGTAATAATATTTTTGACGAGAAGAAAATTTTAGAAAGAGCTTGCAAACATCTTAAGACTATGAGGGACTCATATAGAAAGAGTCTCGTCCAGAACCCAAAGTATGAGCGTCCTCCCTTTATTTCAGTGAGGGATTGGAATGAGTTCATTTTGGATGCAAAGGAGAAAGGGGATGCTCAAAGAGGAATTACACCAGCAAATGCAAGAAGGTATGCAATAGTATTAACTACTAGTACAATGTAATAATGCACTAATTAGTGATCTTTATATCTATATCATCGAACATATTTCAAACTTTTCATAGGTTGTAGAACACATCAATGGCAACAAAGGCCAGGCTGCAAAAGATTGGGTAGCACAGACTTGGCTCTGGTGGATATTCAAAAATTAAAGCACGAATTGTAAGTAGCAGTAAATGAATTGTAGAGAAAAATTATTTATAAAATGCAAATAATTTTGTTTAATCAAAAAATGCAGAGCTCTGATTTTAATTTAGAGGCCACAGAAGAACACAAAAAAATTGCCTTCAAGGAAGGCTATCAAGCCGTAGCTGAACACCTACAACAAGCTTCCACTGGCCCAACCGAAGAGTCTCCTACATCATGTGCACAGGTAAATATGCCAAAAAATATATTAGAAATTGAATACTTGAGCAACAATCTATTTGATAATAATGTGCATGACATTGCAATGCAACCTCTTAATCGTGACACAGATCATACGCCGCATCATGAAGCCCCTGATGTGCATTGTACTATCCATGGAGGTGCTCATTTTCTATTTAAAACTAATTAAATAATTATTAATACAATTTAACATCTTAAATTGAACTTGGTGTAACCTTTTTGTGTATATTTTAGAGGATACATAATCATGTCATGCTGAACAAGTGCCTGAGGATGTTCAGACTGATCACCATGTAGATCATGTGGCACATTCGAGTAAAGAAAATCTAAGTTTTGTTCTTTTAAATTAATTTTCTGATTTATAGTTTTTTTACTTAAATAAATACTTGTAATTCACTAATATAAAATGGTGTGAATTTAACTCATGAAGTAGTTGTTATTGCAGCGGACCCCCTTTGGCGCAGCGGCCTTGTGTTCCTAAATAGATGAGGAGGAGACATGTTGGAATTAGAGTCAGAATCAATAGAGGAGGGGAATGAGGACATTGATATTCCTCTTAGAAATTACATGATTAAAAAAAATAGCAAGAAACCCAAAAAGAAATGATTGTAATTAACATTTTTTGCTAATGAAAGAATGTTGTCTTAATGGATGTAATTTTGTATTAGTAATGTTGATGAATGATGTGTTAATGAATTCTTCATGAATGTTGTGTGTTAATGAATTTTATGTGTTATTGAATTATTCATGAATGTTGTGTGTTAATGAATTTTGTGTTAATGAATTATTCATGAATGTTGTGTGTTAATGAATTTTGTGTTAATGAATTATTCATGAATGTTGTGTGTTAATGAATTTTATGTGTTAATAAATGTTATCATGTGATTATAATGATTGAATGTTATATTTCAAAAATGGTTGAATGAATGAATGTTATTAAATGTTAATGGGGAATTTAGAGTGATGTTAGGGGGGTGGGGGGGGAGGGGCCAAATGAGCTTCCACCTTCACGTGGTTGGCCTTGTTTAGTAGAGAATATCAAACTAATCTCGAAACCAAGTGAAGCTCAAACTCTAAAGACAAGCTTAGAGTTAATAGTGACAGCCAATCAGCAAGTCGAAATGAAGTTCTTCGTTACAGGTACCTTTTTAGTTTTTAAAGCACAATGTCATGTTTTAATATTGTGTAGTTTTTTTCTTAAGTCAAAGTATTCTTTTACTATAAGAACATAATTTATGACCATTTTAGTAACTATTCTAACATCGCTTTATGACAAATCCTGTTTTGGCAAAGGTGGTGATAAGTGGTGTTGTCTATTCCTTGGGAGATTGGATTGCACAAGTCTGTATCTCAAAATTATTTGCATGTGGCAGAAATGCATACTTACAACCATTTCATTCTACATTTAAAAATATTGATGACAATCTAGACACAAAATAATGCTCATGCTGTTGACTTGACAGTGCTATGAAGGCAAACCAATTTTTGAATTTGATCGAACCCGAATGTTCAGATGTAGTCTCCTTGGATTTACTCTTCATGGTTCTTTGTCTCATTATTACTAGCATCCTAGTGAGGTAACACCTTTGCCTTCTTTCTTAGTCTCTTACAGTTCATACTTGTTTAATTTGAATAATTTTTTAGTTCCTTGCAAAAAGGGTATGACAAACAAATATGGTTATACAGGCTCTATTTCCTTTACTTGAACTTGATGTTATGATTTATCATTTGACATTTTAATATTTTGATGTTGAACTTGAAGCCCTCCACTATCCCCTTAAGTAGGCTAACTCAACTTGAGGATTCAACAAGAAACTTGGAATCAACTCAAGGAGTCAGTTCTACTCAAAGATCAAATGGAGTTTTCTAACTTTGTAGTTCATTCCCACAACCAATCTACACAAGTTCATCTTCCCACTTCCTTGTTTCAATCCCTCATTTCACCAACTCCATTCTAGGCCACCTAGTGCACCTAGCACCTCCACCATACCAAAATCTCAACCAAACTTCTCACACTGACCCTAACACCTTGGATCATCTTATCATGGTCTATCTACCATGATATAACTCTTCACCAACTCCAAACAACTCAGCTCTTACCATTTCACACTTTAGCCATTCTAGGCCTAGCTAGTAGCCCTATCAACACTGTAATCTTCAAATTTCATGAAACTTTCCCAAACACCCTGGTAATGTCTTTATATTTTCTAATACCCTTTTCATATTTATTTAACCCCTATCAATCTCAAGCTTTCATCTCTTGACTGGTGAACCTTTCTACTGCTGATTGCACACCATTTAGGCCCAATTAGCCCTACCCCAACAAAGGAGCTCTATCACCCCTTTGACTTAAAGACTCCTAAGGTTGAAACAATCTTACTAGAACTTGTAAGACTCAATATTTTCAACTTGGCTTGGTCCTTCCACTTACCCAACCTTCCAAACCAACAAACCCTCACTATTTTGATCAAATATCTAGGGCTTTCTAGAAAACACCCTTCCCAGCCACACAAAACCATAAAGATGGTTCAAACACCTTCAAATACATCCTCATAGATGTTTCCCATCATTATATACCCTCTCTATCCACCATACATCTCTCGATCACCATTTGGTGCTTTCAAAGTGCACCTTCACTGTGCCTTCACCAGTCAAACACTGTTCCACTCTTCCTTCACGCTTTCCCTACATTCAAGACCAAATGAACTACATAAAATACATTAGAGGCATCTCCCACAAAACCATAGTTAGTACAGAGGTGGGAGTGCCTTCACATGGTTGAGGTTTGTGAAATAACTGCTGACTGTTCCTTAAAACAGTCACTGTCTACACAATACCAGTTGTTTCCTTAATGTTTAGAAATGCAAAAATACTAAAATACTGGCATAAAAAAATAAAACTAATGCTATGAAAACATTTCTACATTAATTCCAAGCCAAGATCACATTGAATACATCTTAATTAATTCACTGTTATCCCACTGTATCCGCAGGACAGAGAGTTCCAATATTTGCAGAGAATTTCATTTTTATTGCCCAAAACTATTACAAATTTGAACCATTACATTTCAACATTGATCTCCTCCCCCTAATTATGAGGATCAACTTCTAAATAGGCTTAGATCCCCCAAATAACCCGACTATCCCATGTAACTAACTCTAACTACCTGTTACCAATCAAAACTGATTGTTACTAACATGAAATACTTAGAGATTTGTTGTCAAGTTGACAACAAAGTTGTCAACTCGACAACCTAAAAATATATGCCAAAACTAAAGACTTCTAAAGGCTTTAATGATAACCTTCATCACCCTATTACCTTTACTAACCCAACTAACCCCATTAAGCCCATTTGGCTTATATTGCCAATGTTGGCAATTTTACAAAATATTGCACTTTTAGTGCCTTTGACATCTTTTATAGGCTTTGATATCCTTAGTACTCCACCATCTCTCCATGCCTCCTACACACACCTACACCTACCAAATAGGCTTCCAAAAGTAGTCTATCCTCCTGCATAACTGTAATAGTCAATTATCTAACTGTTGCTTGTTAGTTACAAACTAATACAAACTAAAACTTTGTTGTCTAGTTGACACTAAAGTGTCAACTTCGACAACTTATAACCATTTAGTGTTTATCTCTATTCCTTAGCCTTCTTAAAGGCCTATAAACCTATCAAATCTCCTAAAACTTCCTAAATCTCCTATAAGCCTTATCAGGCCTTAATTGCCAACATGGCACATTACAACTTTGGGCACTCTTTGGTGCTTTCACAACCTTTTAAATTGTCCTTAGAGACCCTATTACATTGGTCAAATACCTTATAGGCCTTTAGATCCCTTTGATAGACTAGGATCAACAAAACAACCTTTAATGAACCCCTTTAGGTACATGTTGACCTTTCAATGTCATTTGCCTCTGTTACATGCCTTTATAGTTTAGGCTTATCACATTTAAAACATCGATTACAAAAATGGACCATAGGTCCAGTTACATTCAAAATTTGATCTTCCTGGATCATTAAACCTTCATGAGTCTAAATGACTCTTCTTGCATGCTTTTGCCAAGGTGCCCTGCACCATGTTCCTAAATCATAGCCAAGAAAATACCACTTCACAAACAATAGTAAAGTGATGTGGAATCAGGCCGATTCATCCCTTGAGATTTCATCAATCTTGAGCTTGACAAATTTCCTTCTTCATAAACTCAAAGATAGGTTATCTGACAAAAAAACCTCTTATGGACAATATAATACATTTAAACATCAACCCAAGGAAGTAGGCATGTCATGGTTTAGCACTATATGTGCATGCTTTTACTTAGGTTGTCATCTATTGTGTTAAAAAGAAAATTCCAATGAAAACCATACACTTAATGAAATAAAACTATGAACAATAATATTAAATGCAAAATAATAAATTTAGTAGTTGTCAAACAATTAATAATAAGTAATAACATATGAAAATTAAAAGATTATATATACCTAAACTAAGCTAAAAACATGCCAAAACTAGACTTACTAAAGAATTGTCTAAGCTGCAAGAGCATCACATAGTCCAATAGTAATGTTTAGCAGAAGCCAAGTTATTGACTATAAAATTTAATTATCTATGCTAACATGAAAAAAAAGAGTAGGGACATGTATCTCAAGTGGGCCTACTTGAGAAATAATATAATTGTGCTAAATAGAAGAAAATAGCTAAATCAAAGCTTCATAGATTCATATATGCATACTAATTATAGACAAGCAATATATTCAACTAAAAGTAGGAATATATTGAAAATGGTGTCACATTCTTTTTTAAACAAAAGTTAGTATTGGTCAAAATTTTGTCCTTTACATAGTACTAAATTCGACCAGGATGTTATGCATTTGACGGTCCATTCGACGAATTTAGGTGGATAATTCGATGACAAAATGGACTAAATTCGACCAGGGTGCTATACATTCGACGGTCACTTCGACAAATTTGGGTGGATAATTCGATGACAAAATGCTCTCAATTTCAACCGTTACACCAATCGATCGACGTCTTATTCTTCCAGTTCCAAGGGATTGTTGCAGTCGATAATTTGACCAGTTGTGGGGTCAAAATTTTGACTATTATTCACCATGTAGAAAATTCAACGAAAAAAGATCAATGACAGTTTTAGTCGACTATTCGACCAATTGTTGTAGAAAATTTGACTAATTCTCATCGAAATTTAAGGTAAAATTTACTCGTGGTTGGGAGATATAAGTGTAGTTTCCATTTAAAATTTGGAGAAAGGAGATATAAGTGGTAGTCCCACCCCTAGGAAAGAAGTTGAAAGATATAAGTGTAGTCCATCTCATAGGTAACGAAGAGGCAGAAATAAGTGGTAGTCCATCTCACTAGGTGAAGGGGCAGAGATAAGTATAGTGTGATAGGAATTGCTGAGGTAGAAATATGTTTGATCACCCCTAGGCGAAGAGGGAGAGATAAGTGTAGTCCCACCTCACTATAGAAAGAAGGGGCAGAAATAAGTGTTTAGGATGACAGATGCTAGTGCAAGCAAGAACCCAAAGGGAATTAATACCAAAAGATTAGACAAGATATGATGCCCAAGACCACCTTCTTCTTGAAATTGAAGCGAGTCAGAGACACCAACATCGGTACCATGGATATGAAACAGTTGAGAGATAGGTTGAAAGGAGGTCAGTCCTCTATGGCCAAGAGGATCTACAAGTGTGGAATTGTGCATGTTGCCACCTTCCCTCCGACATTGCCTTGTCCAGAATTGATCATGGAGTGTGCATCTCAGCTTGATATTGTGACCAAGTCTATAGTTTTTGGTGAGGAAGAGCAGGTGTTGGCTAACATTAGCGGGCAAGTGATAGAGGAAGTGTTCAATATACCCCAGCAAAATGGAATGATAGTAATGTTAATGGATCAAGCAACCAGGTTCTTTAAAGAAAATCAGGATGCCTACCTTGCTCTACTAAGGCAGAATTCGTTACATGAAGGCAAGAAGGGAGTCACCAAGTCATCAAAGCTCACCAAGTCAGATTTCAAATCAGAGTATGGCAACCTTATTGTGCTTCTCAACCAAGTCATGGGCTCACCCCAAGGTATGCAGTTTGAAACTTGGATGTACTATTTTATTGAAGGAATTGAAAATGGCAAAAGGAAGTTTCATTGGGCTAGAATTATAAGTGAAAATTTAGAGTTGCAACTTAGGACAATACAAAATAAGAAACAATTCTACATGGGGTCCTGTCTTTTTTATTTGATTGCAAGATTGTAATAACATCCTAGACTTAAGGCTAGAGGGGTAATTGGCAATGGACCCAGACAATGCTTGGTGCATGAGTGCTACCCACAACTTCATTTGCACAAAACCAAGGATTACAAGATATTTTATGATGCTTTTTTCATGAAGACAGTAAGGATACTGCAAGGGGCACCCGCAAGGAGGCTCTCACCAAAAGCAGAGGGAAAAGTTAAGAAGTTTGGGATTAGTTCATCAAATTTGTGCAATTCACATATATAAGAGTGGCTAGATGTACGGCTTGTCCCAAGAGGCTTCCAAGGTACACACCCAATGGGGTAGTTTTGATGGAGTTGGCTAGACAACTTGAGCAATATGATAAAGTGATGAAGCTCAAAGGTGAGACAGGGGTTACCTTCTCACTCATGATAGGCAATGATAGTTGTCCCAATTCTGTCGCCTTTGCAGCTGCAAAGAAGGAATTAGAACAATATCATCTAGGATGGTATAGAGAAAGGAAAGGATTTGATCCTAATGGTCTAATCAAGGTATCTCATGGAGAACCATTCAAGCATATCCCTACTATAGAGGATTTTTGGGCCAATGCGCAAGATGACTTTCATGTGAGGAAGCTAGCTTTCTCAAGGTTATCGGTGAACATGATGAGGGCCATAAGATGGAAGAATCTTGATATTCTAGACCAATTGGAAGAGGATGAAGATGTGCTAATGGAAGATTATAATACAGTAGAAGGAATGGAGTTGAATCCAATTGAGTGGTATGATCATCTGGATCCATCCTTAGAAGCAATTAATAGAACAGTCGAGCTACACATTGAGTGGTGGTATAACAGGAAGTTTAGGCAACTGCAAAGTCAGAGGGTGCACCTTACCTATGAGAAGATGAAGCCAGAGGAGGAGACTCCAGCGGAGTCAGTTGGATGACAAGGTGGTGGTAGTAGCAAACAGCAGCAAGCAGTTAAGAGCAAGAAAAGGAGTTTGGAGGTTGAAAAGGATAAAGAACATCAAGAGCCTCTTGCAAAGAAATAGAGTAAAGCACCATCAAGAGAGAGCATAGCTGAGGCTAGGAGCCAAGATTTTGGTACAAGTGATCAAAGGGCGGTGGTAGAGGTGAGCTCTGGTTCAGAATAAAGTGGTTATAGTAACAGTACGGAGTACTCTCCTCTTTCGGAGAACCAAGTTAATGAAGCTATGGAAGCTACTAGTGGTGAAGGAGATAGGCCAATTAATATTGAGACTCTATCAGATGAAGAAGGAAGCCAAGTGCCCGAGGCCGTTGGTGATGCTTTGTTAGCCAAGCCTAATCCAGAAATGGGGAGATGCATTGCACCACCATGGTTGAAACATATGCTTATGCCAAGGAAACAAGTTGTGGCTATCCGGACAGTTGAAGATATTCAAGGGTTAGTGGAAAAGGAAGATGATGTATGACAAAACCAAATTGCAGGAATAGTGGAAAAGGTAATCAGGGATGGTAGTGATGGTCACTGAAAGGTTCAGATTGTGGTGCCAAAGGTTAACAAGGAAGTAGGTGAAATTATGGCCCAAGACTATGAGGTAGTAGAACATGACATGGGAAAAGTCACAGATGACATGGAGTGTGTGGAGGTTTAGGAAGGCATAGATTCAATAAGGGAAAGGTTGGGAAAGGAAAATGAAAGGAATGTGGAGTTGGAGATGGAAATCAAGTATTGGAGAGATAGCCAACCTATCCAAAAGTTGCATTCGGCAGCCCTTCCATAGGATAATGGGAGCAATCTAGAAGAGATACTAGCTCGAGAGCAAGGAACTAAAAATTGGATCAGTAATACAATTTAGGAAGGGTGAAAGTTATTTCTTCCCTTTATCTCGACATTCATGTAATTTGTGTCTCTTAGGGACAAATTCAGAGCATTTGAAGGGATGTGGAAGGATTTCCTTCCAATTCATGACTTAGCCATTCCCAAGCTACATGCAGCCATAGAGTTATTGGAGGAATCTCTGGTGAAGGCCAGGTTGATTAATGAAGGAGGAAAGAATATTAGAGTCTTGGTATGTTACCTTTACTGCCAGATCGAGGGTACTCAAAGAGATACGAAATGAAATTGCATAGTATAGTCCAAGCATCGACACTTTCATTTCAAGTATGTTGAGCGATGCGAGGATTGCACTTGATTTTGAAGGAATCAAAGAGGAGGATTTTAATGAGACAGAGTTTGGATCGAGATTGGATGAGTTGGGAAAGGTTGTCAGCAGAGAGAAACAGTTGGACATCCTTGCCTCTCTCAAGGCCCTTATCGAGTTTGTAAAAGATGATGAGGAGAGTGAGAAGACACTACAAGTAGCAAAGAACATGATCAACACAGCTGAGCGTAGGATGAGGCATACACCTTTCCCTCCCATGGAGGAAGTCAACAACATGTTAGCTAAATTCATTTCTTATGCTAAAAAGATGAAAGAAAGGGGTAGAATTGTATTAGAAGATCATTTGATGTAAGCCCAAGTGGCAAATTTTCCTTTCTTCTTGGGTAGGATAGGTGTCTAGTTCTAATTGGCTACCATTTTGGTGCCTTCTCATTGGTTGCCACTTTTTCTTTTTTTTCATTGGTCCATTGATGAGGTGGCATCTTCTCATTGGCCGATGGGGTGGTAACCCTAATTAGGGTTTCTGAGATTTAATTTGGATCATTGATTTTGCCCCTTAATCTTGGCCACTCATTGTAATTTTGAGCCTCTATATAAGGCCAATTACTCTCATTTGTAAAGGGTTGAAGAAAATTGTTGCTAATATAATACCAAAATTGCTTCTCTTATCATTGTTGTGACTTGCATGGTGATTAAGAACACTTGGTGTTATTGCATGGTTTCTACTTCCAATTGTTAAAGTTAGATTTCTTTGAGTTGTTAAAGAAAATTTCATTTCAAGAAAGTGTTAAAGAATAGAAGTAGATGGCTAGTTGTATGATGATATTGGTAAATGTTTGATAGGGATCTACATACTAGGCCACTAGCATCTTAGCGGCTTGTTAAAGAGCCTTATGTGGTAATCTAGTCTTATTC
Source organism: Chamaecyparis obtusa (assembly GCA_027943335.1). Classification (NCBI taxonomy): domain Eukaryota; kingdom Viridiplantae; phylum Streptophyta; class Pinopsida; order Cupressales; family Cupressaceae; genus Chamaecyparis; species Chamaecyparis obtusa. Next base: position 1,302,890 of record BSBK01001038.1, on the reverse strand, counting down.
CCTTTGAATCATTGCATCTATGGAGGTAGCGCCTCTGGAAAGCTTTCATTAGGTTGATCCCCGTCCATTTGCCAATCTTTCCATTCAGTAGGAGTAGTAGTAAAGCAAGAAGTAGTTTAGTAATTGAAGTTTGAAGAGAAAAGTTGGAAGTGATATAAATTTGAGCATACATTGCAAAGCTAGATCTCATCATCATAGCGAGAATTTGACATCCTCAAGTGAACAACGTAAGCCCGCCAAAGTGATTACTAGCAAATCACATTTATATAACTGAGTTAGTATCCATAGGTGTAAGGAACCTTAGAGTATTCTCATATTCTTCGTGAGTATATACTTTTCAAGAGAGGGTTGAGTATTTGGTATGCTATATCAAGTATTCAATTGCTAAATGTTATGTAGTGGTACAAAACTGACATCAACATTATTTGGCACTAGAAGGAGGGCATGTTGATAGTGTTTCTTTGAGGGTTTGTTGACATTCAACTATGATGAAAGATGGTGCTTCCACATAGAGACATTGTACCAGTTTTACAGCCTAACCTTGGATTTGAAGATGACCAAGAAGATATCATCTCAGGATTGAACTCACTCGCCTGGAGAGTTAAGAGAAGTGCACCTGAATATATGCGAGTAAGCTTTGTGTTGGAAGAAGAAGAAGAAAAGGCTCAAAGAATTGAAAGAGAAATTCAAAGGAGATTGGAATGCCAGAGAGAGCTAGAGAGGAAGCTTGAAAGAGAAAGAAAAGCACAAAGGTTTGTACAATCTACCCTTCAAGAGGGTCAAAACTGAACATAAAGCTGGATAGAAAAATTGGATCTTTCTCTCCCAAAAGGTTTGAGAAGTTACAATCAGATAGGAAACAAAGATTACTGAGGTCTACACCACACCAAGAGGAAGACTTAGTTGAGTTGCAATTTCACAAGAAAGGAAGGAATCATTGGGTAGCTAATACTGCAAGTTTGGTAAATTCCACAAGTAGTCCAGTTCAAAGTCCAAAGGTTTCAAGCTTACAAACCCCAGTAGGTCAGTCAGCTCAAGCTCAAGCCAGTCAAGTCACAATGGCACAACAACAACCACCACCACAACAACAACAACCTCCATGGATTCCAAACAATGCCTCACCCATCTTGTTTCAACAATACCATGACCTACCAAAGAATCCATCAGGATTTTGCTCCGAGTTTTTTGTCAATGACCCCAACCGTATAGCTGAGGAGCATATTAAAGTATTTGAGTATGCATTGTGCAACAGAAGAATTCAACATGAAGATGTAGCATGTAGGCTTTTTCCTTACTCATTGGTGTAAGAACCCTACTATTGGTTTGTCAACCTGCCAGTGTCATCTATAATAGGATGGATTCAGCTTAGAGATGCATTTATAGGAAAATTTGGCATGCCCACCACACCATTGGAGTTGCATAGGCTGTTTGTGGACATTAGGAGACAAGATAAAGAATCAATAAGTTCCTTCAATAATCGTTTCCACAAAGCTTACACAAGATTGCAAGCCCCTTACACAATTCAGGAGGCGGGTGCCTTACAAGCATACTACAGTGCCTTAGACAGTCAGATGGCTATGTTTACAAGGATGGCGAACCCCTCCCCTACAATGTTAAATGAGGATTATGCTAAAGCAATTGAAATAGGGAGGTAGTTAGGCCAACAAGGATTGGAACCCCCGAATGTTCGATATCTGAACAATCCAGTTCCACAACTTACATACCAAGCACCTACAAATCAGCTTGTGGTACATCCAGGACCTCCATTGTCTCAAGCACCACCACCAATGCCAGTCTATCTACAAGGTGCAAGTTCATCAATGAGGACACAAGAGGAGAAAGATGAAATAAAGGAATTGATTGAGCAAGTCAAAAAGCTTTCCACAGAGGTCACTTATTTGAGAAATCAAAACAACCAACTCCAAGCCACTCAGAGGAACAATCAAGGAGGTCATCAAGGAAATAATTATCAGGTTGGAAATTATCAAGGAGGGTATCAAAGGAATAATTACGAGGGTGGATACCAAAGGAACTATCAAGACCGAGATTATCAAAGAAACAACCAAGGTGGAGATTATCAAAGAAATAACCAAGGTGGTGGTTATCCAAGGAACAATCAAAATAACAATCACCAAGGTGGTAACCAGTCACAAGATCAAGGATACAACAATCAATCTAATCAAGAGAGGACATGGAACACTAGCCCAAACAATGGAAATGTGGTGTCGCCACTTAATAATCAAGCTCCAACAGATAATAGGCCAGTGGAGAGAATATTTCTAGCTGAGTTTGCCTTGTCTCAATATTGCAGATTCCATGAGACTGATCAACATTCAGAGTTAGGATGTGCTGAGTTCAAGAGGGAATGTAACCTTTTCCAGAAAGTGGTGGATGAGTCTATGAATCAAGAAGATTTTAAGGTTACATGGTATGAAATTGTCCCATCCCCGAGCTATCCAGAATGCTTAACTTTTGAAAAGGTTTCATTTCCACCAAAATTTGAGGCATATGAAGGACATCAAGGGAGATTCCCTCCCGAGTCAGCCAATGGACCAATCAATGAAATAATAGATCAAAATGGGTATAGCAATGGGTCAGATTTTTCTTTCCCACCATTGGGTGACTCTGTTCTAGTTCAAGGAACAAGTGGGAACCGGACATTTCAACAGTCGGCTAGCAATGCAAGGTTTTATCAGAGGAACCATAACATTAAGAGGAATAATGGACCTTTCACATCCTCCATACCTCTGAAAAATTACAATACACCTCCACATCCCAATGCAAGTAATGTGCCAAATCCTCCAAGGGATGCACTTGAATATAGACAAGGTAACCACAACCATAGTAATGGACAACAGAGTTCTCAGCAGAGCACACAACAAAGTAATCAAGGGGTTCAAGGGTCACAAAGTATCATGACAACACAAGAGGAAAACAAAGGAAAGAGGGTAAACAATTCTGTGAATAATGATGAGTTGAAGAGACTTGGACAGAGTGTGACAGAGGAGATGAAGAAGATCAAAATTAGTCTCCCTTTGTTCGAATTGTTGAAAGTAACAAAAATTAGGGATACTTTCCTTAATAGTTTGAAGGACAACAAGTCACAAGGGTCTCACACTCAAGGTGCAACAACACCTACCCAAGCAACTCATGTAGCAGGGAGGCCTCCTCCCAACCCAGTACATGTGATTCAAGACGTTCCATGTGGGAACATAACAAATTCATCTCAAGGGATTTTGTATGGTGAGATAAGGAACTCTACACAAGAGGTTGCATATGGCGATATTAGTAATTTCAATAGGCAACCAGAACCTCAACGAGTTTATGTGGCTCAAGGATTAATGCCAGTGGCACAACAGACTCAACGGAGTCAAGATCCAGTAAAGAACAATGAAATAGTGAAAGTAGAAGAGGCGGTCCAACCAACAGATTTTGAGACAAAGCCTAAGAAATTACACAAGACACAAGTAGTATTTTATCAAGGGAAAGATGAACCAGCCCCATTCTTGCTCTCACTAAGAATCTTTGGGAAGCTTCTCCATAATTTTTTGATAGATTCAGGAGCTTCGAGTAATGTCATGCCTTTAGCTATTTGTAGAAGATTGGGAATCACACCTTTGGGATCTAATAAGAAGGTTACTCAATTGGATAAGACTGAGGTCCTAGTGGTTGGTGAGCTACATAAAATACACATGCAGTTGGCATCTGATCCAAGGATGGAACACATGGTAGATATTTCAGTAGTGGATGTGGCCGATTCCTATGGTTTGATTCTAGGAAGGGATTGGGCTAGAAGGTTGAATGGATACATGGCAACTGACTTTTCCCACATGTGGCTCCCATGGAAGGGGGGCTCACCAACCAAATTAAAATTGATAGCACCCCAAGGTTGAGATTGATAGTTATTGAATATGGGGAATCAAATGAAGTACTATTTGCAGAGATAGGTATGGGTTTTTATAGGCCTAAGAAAGAAGAAGTGTTGACATTGAATATCATGAGTGAAGCAAAGGAATCCACATAAATGCTAATTGAGTTGGATCCCGACACTTCATCTGATGAGGGTGAAGGCATGTTTGAGAATTTTAGAAACTTTGTGTTGAAAGTTGTACAACAAGGTGTAGAGTTGGGAAACAAAACATCAGTGAGAGACTTATTATTACCCAACTGGTGTAGAATCCACAATGCCTTCCATTCAGAATTATCTTGCTCTTTGTGCAAGGTTGCATTAGAACAAGTGGAGAAGAGAAACCTAGGGGAATTGAAACAAGATGATCGACATGACAAACAAAAGGTTGAGATTCCACAAGTCAATGAAGTAGAAAGTAGTATGATGGATGAAACAAAGAATTAGATTACACCACCCAATATTGAAATGAGGAAGAATGATGAATTGGACAAGTCTAAGGATACCCAAAAGGATCATTTGGAAAGTGATGGAGTATGGACACTAAGGTTTGATGGTTCTAAGACCAAGCAAGGAACTGGAGCCAGATTTGAGTTAGTCAGCCTGGCAGGGGCAACATATTTGGCAACACATAGATTAAAATTTCCATGCACCAACAACATGGTGGAATATGAAGCTTTGATTCTAGGTTTGTTGCGTGCTATAAAGAAAGGTGCTAGGATACTCCATGTGCTTGGAGATTCATATTTGGTAACTGAGCAAGTGAAGCAAAAGTTTACTTGCCATGACAAGAGATTGAAAAGATATAGGAATAGAGTATGGGATCTGATAGAAGACTTTGATGCCTTCAATATCAAGTTTAGCTATAGAGCAAGTAACCAAGTGGCTAACGCCCTCGCATAGGCTGCAAGCTCACTAGCACCAATCAAGTTGGAAGGCTTGAAGAAATTTAAAGTTGAGTTGGCTTCGGTCCCATCAGTACCAGATAATGTCAAGAACTTTCAAGTGCTCGAAGATGACAAACATATCCTCAAGTTCTTGACCAACTCGGACGTTTTCACAATGCAAATCACTGATGGAGAAGTAGACGAAGAAGCGAAGATCAATCTAGAAGAAATTATGAACTTAAAGACAAACACCATTCCAAAGGGAATGATTGAACTAGAAAGAATATTTGACATGGATCAATTCAACAAAGTGTCATATCAACCCATAGGGGGTGATGAGTGCGAAAAGGTAAATCTGGGAACAGAGGATAGTCCCAAAATAGTCCACATTGGGAAAGTTTGTACACCTAAGGAGAAAGCTGGTATACTTGGTTTGATGGGAGAATTCCTAGATGTGATTGCTTGGGGATATGAAGGTTTGAAAACGTACGATCCTTCTATCATCACACATACAATCCCATTGAAGGAAGTAAGTCATTTAGACAGCGGCAAAGGCCAGTTAATCCTTTGCTAGACCCATTGATTTTCCAAGATGTGAAGAAGCTACTAAATGCACGGATCATCTTCCTAGTGAGGCATTCAACGTGGGTCACCAACCTTGTCCCAGTCAGAAAGAAAAATAGAGAAATAAGGCTATGTGTTGATTTCAGGAATTTGAACAGAGCACCAGAAAAGGATAACTATCCATTGCAATCATTGGATGAGGTTTTGCAAGTGGTGAATGGAGCACAAATGATGACATTTATGGATGGATATTCGGGATATAACCAAGTTATAGTGGAAGAAGAAGACAGATTGAAAATGACTTTCACCACAAAGTGGGGCACGTTTGCATATAGGAGGATGCCTTTTGGCCTGATCAACACAGGTGCAACATTTCAGAGGGCCATGGATTATGCCTTTAAGGACTTAAAAGACAAGTGTATCATCATCTACATGGATGATATCATAGTATTTTTGAAAAATAGAGAGGATCACATTTTAGATCTAAGGAAAGTTTTCATGAGATGCAAGAAGTTCAGAGTTTCTTTGAATCCGAAGAAATGTATGTTTGGAGTGACTGAGGGAAAACTTTTGGGACATGTAATTTCAGAGAAGGGAATCATGATAGATCCAAAGAGAGTGGAGGCATTTTCCAAACTTGGCCTACCAGCTAGCAAGAAAGAACTTAAGTCATTCTTTGGAAAGATCAACTTTGTGAGAAAGTTCATATCAGTATTTGCAAAAATAGTGAAACCGATGAACGACATGTTAAAGAAGGATGCAAAAATGGATTGGACTCTAGTAGCAAAGAAGGCATTTGAAGAGATAAAGCAATCTATCATTAATGCCCCAGTTTTAGTGAGTCCAGATTATGAGAGGCCATTCAATATATATTCTTTCACCTCTAATCATGCATGCGCTGCCATCTTAACACAGAAAAATGAAGAAGGTGAAGAGCATCCGATTGCATTCATGAGTGCACCTTTCAGAGAAGCTGAATTGAACTACCCAAATGTGGAAGAGCAAGTTTACGCCTTGGTGGAGGCAATGAAGAAGTTCAGGCACTACATCTTAAGAAGCAAAGTCCATGCAATTGTGCCTGACATAGCAGTAAAGACCCTTTTAATGCAAAGTGAACTTGGAGAGAGAAGAGGAAAGTGGGTCGCCACTATCCAGGAATATGATATAGAAATTCAACCAATGAAGTTGGTCAAAGGTCAACAACTAGCACAAACCATGGCATCAGAGGGACCTAGACTTTTACAACAAGTTTATGAGTTGGAGGATGTGTGTCCCGATGAATGGTACCAGGACATAATTAATTATTTGTTGAACCATCGGTGCCCTTCACATTTGAATCTAGTACAAAAGTGGGCATTGAAATTCAAGAGCAAAAGGTACATGTTACAGGGAGCAATGTTATATAAACAGAATCATGAGGGAATATATTTGAGGTGTGTTGGAAAGGAGGAAGCTAGAAATATTTTGGAACATTTTCATAATAAATGGGGAACAGGACATGGATCATATTTGGCCACAGCACATTGGATACTAAGAGTAGGATACTATTGGCCAACCTTATTCAAGGATACTCACGAGTATGTGAGGACTTGTCATGTTTGCCAGACTTCGGAAAAGAGAGAGAGGAACCCAACAATGCCTTTATAGCCAGTCACTGAGGTGAGACCTTTCACAATGTGGGGACTTGATTTCATTGGTCCCATCAATCCACCCTCCTCAGCACAACACAGGTATATTCTAACCGCAACTAACTACTGTACTTAGTGGTCAGAAGCTTAAGCCTTTGAGAATTGCACTGCTGAAATAATCATCAAGTTCTTAGAAGAAAGAATCACTACAAGGTTTGGATGTCTTGCTTTTGTATGTGATAATGGTTCGACTTTCATTTCACTGAAGTTTCATAATTGGGCATTTGATCATGGTATTATTTTAAAATTTTCATCAGGTTACTATCCCCAAGGAAATGGCCTAGCTGAATCTACAAACAAGAACCTTTTGACTGTGATCAGGAAACTTTTAGACAGAAACCCAAGGGATTGGCACACAATTGAGATACGCTTTGTGGGCAGATAGAACAAGAGTTAAAGAGTCCATAGGAATTACTCCTTACCATCTAGTTTATGGATAGGACCCTGTGTTTCCTATTCAATTGAAAATCCCAACTTTGAGGTTCATACAAGAATACTATGATGAGAATGAAGACAAAGTCTAAGTCAGGTTGGCTCAGATGATGCAATTAGATGAGAGAAGAGATGAAGCCCTAGAAAAATTTGCTAAACATCAAGGGGTAGTGAAATGTTGGTTTGACAGAAGAACACAAAACAAGGCCTTCAAGATCTCTAATTTGGTCTTATATTGGGATAAATCCCATGAAAAGAAAGGACAGCATGATAAATTTGACAAACTGTGGAAGGGTCCTTTTCAGATTGCAGAAATTGTCGGGGATAATGCATTTAGGCTTAAGACACTCACTAGTACGGATGTCCCATTGCGTGTCAATAGGCAATTCCTCAAGCATTATTTTCAAGCCTAGGACTCTGCCTGGAGCCCTTTTTGTACATAATAGTAGTTTACTTTCGGTCAGTAGTTTAGTTTTCTTTCTATTCTTAGAGTAGAGTTTGTCTTGGACCACTTGGCCCAAGGGTTAGAATAGTTTTCCTTTCAGTTGGTTAAAGTAGGTTTGCTTTCGGTTGTTTAGTTTAGGTGTTTTGAGGGAGCTCAGTGGTTGATTTGTGTCAAGTCAGTTGACTTGGGATCTTTTAGCTTCCCTCAATTAGAGAACAGTTTTGGTTTTGAAGCTTTGCAAATGCAACAGAGGTCCAAGTTATAACTCGTGAGCAAGGTGTGTAGATTTTATACTTTTGGTGACAAAAAAGGAGTCCATCTTGTTCATTTCTTGAATATATTTGACAAGGTTCAGAGATTTTAGGGTGTGCTTAGTCGTTGGTCTATGGTAGGACTTGTACTAAATTTGGGCCAGGCTTGATGGTGGTTCTTAAGTTACCTTTGACATGGTTACAACATTATACTCACACTTAATTGCTCCGAGTTCTTGGTGTTTTGAAGTGAAGTTCGGCTTAGTGAAAATCATACACCTACTTTAGCACCACTGTGGTCTTCCAAACCCTCCGTGGGCTTCATTACCTGCAAGCCAAACAAAAGATTGAAAAGAGAAGAAAGAAATATTATGAGAAAAAGAGAAAAAATGAAAAGTGCAAAAGATGAAAAAGCAATATCGAAGTGAAAATCAAAGTAAAAAAGTTGGCTTTAAAAGGGCGTGCAATCATCTCTACCGGTGCTACTAAGTAGTCACTAAAGGTAGAACCGTGATTGTGGTGCCACAGTGATAACTCCGTCGGGGATATGGACGCTTGATTGGCAGCGGGGCTCTATCCAGGATGCTTTTGAGGTAAAGATATTATAATAGCTAAGTCTAGTGGATCTGAGAGGTTATCAAGTTCTTGTTGAGTGGGGAATAAATCACTAGCACACACATGAGTAACTTATGGTCAAGGTGCTTAGGTTCAACTTGAGAGTTCTTTCCTAGGTTGAGTGCTTGTCCTTAAGTAGATTTTCGAATAAGTCATCTTAAGATTTTTGTTCTAAGTTATTTTGTTCTTGAAATGTTCAGGAACATTTCACCAATGGAGTCGCCAGATGTTGTGAGGTCTCACATCATCGCCCCAAACAATTTGGGGACCCCCATTTTCGATCAAGCCTTGGCTTTTCCTCTAGATCCCGATGCCCTTACCTTGACGATATTGTTGGACTTGGATGCATGATGTTGATTTTTTTAAGTTTATTCATGTTTTGAGGGCTTGTGATTTTTGGGCTTGATTATATTTTGGTCTTTGGAGGATTTTGCCATTTGAGGTGTTGAAATGGAAATCAAATGAAGGATCAAATAGCCAAGAAATTGGATCAATTTTCCAAAATGGGATTTGATAAGATTGGGCTTATCACCTTCTTCAATTTCAAAAATCTGGCCTTAGTGCCCAAAATGAAAATTTGGCCTTTTTATCAAAATCTGAGATTAAACTTTGAAAATCTTGCTTTAAAAACATGAAAAATCTGGGCGGACAACCTAGAGATCTGCATTGAAATTAAAATCTGGTTTGAAAAATAATAAATTTTGGGCATTTAAATTTCAAAATCTAGGCTAAGCAATTCAATATCTTGGCAAATAAATTTAAAAATTGGGCTATAAAATTAAAATCTGGGCGCTTTGAGATTGAAATCCGCATTGAAAATTTAAAATTTTAGCTTAAAATCTAAAAATCTGGGCACATAAAATAAAGATTTGGCTTTGGAATTTTAAAATCTTGGTCTTAAAATTGAAATTCTACCCTTTGATATTTAGCACATGGCATAGAGAAATCAAATTGGGACCCCTTATAGATGGCGTGGCTCATTCCCCATGTTAAATTCAAAATTTAGAGCTTAAATGACAAGGTTTCAATGAAAATTTTATTTTTTGGGACAGGTTGTCCCCCCTTCTTTTGGCATTTTATTAATTTTAGTAATTTTTGTGTGCATGTCAGCCCTAGGTATGGAGGTGGAGGCTAGGTATATGAAGGCGCCCTCTCCTTCATCTCCTCACCATCCAATCTTCCATCCTCAAGCAGTGAAATACAAGCAAAGGTAGTAAAAATTTATAAGGAGGCAACAATTTTTGTCTAGGAGTGGCGTCATTGAATAGAAGAGCAAGGGCAGAGATCTGATATTTGATAGGGCCAGCGAGTTCATCTAGGGCCACCGAAGTTTATAATAGGCCTGTTATAATATGAGTAGGAGGTGCGAGATTTTCAAGCAGGGAGCTGCGATATCAAGGGAGCATATTTGCCATATTAGGACTTATGATTTTGTGAGGCCACAAATTGTTTGAGGGGACCTTCTAATTATTGCCCAGGCTGCTATTTGTGAAGAGGACTTATAGATTTGAGAAGCATACCACAGTTTGAAAGGTTAGGAGCATAAATTTGTGAAGGAGGACTTGCAGATTTTTTAGAGGGCTTACCATTTGATAGAGCCATGAATTTTGGAGAGGACCACAATTTGACAAGAAAGAAAGCTTCAGATTTGCCCAGGCCTACCTGTACAAGGAAGAAAATTTACAAGACTAATCGGTGAGTGGACTTAACTTATTCTCTTAATTGTTATCTTTGTTTTGGTGTTGTTTGTTTGGTGTTTAAGATAAGTTTCAGGATTGAGAGAAGGCTGCCTCATTAAGAAGATTTATCGATTTCCTTCATTGGATTCCTTCCCTTCAATTTCTTACTTGCATCATCCATCCATCACCTCATCATCTCATTAAGGCTTGAAGTTGGGAGATATAAGTGTAGTTTCCATTTAAAATTTGAAGAAAGGAGATATAAGTGGTAGTCCCACCCCTAGGAAAGAAGTTGGGAGATATAAGTGTAATCCATCTCATAGTTAACAAAGAGGCAGAAATAAGTGGTAGTCCATCTCACTAGGTGAAGGGGCAGAGATAAGTGTAGTGTGATAGGAATTGGTGAGACAGAAATATGTTTGATCACCCCTAGGAGAAGAGGCGGAGATAAGTGTAGTCTCACGTCACTGTAGAAAGAAGGGGCAGAAATAAGTGTTTAGGATGGCGGATGCTAGTGCAAGCAAGAACCCGATGGAATTAATACCAAAAGATTAGACGAGGAAGATAAGATGCCCAAGACCACCTTCTTCTTGAAATTGAAGCAAGTCGGAGACACCAACATCGGTACCACGGATATGATACCGTTAAGAGATAGGTTGAAAGGAGGCTAGTCCTCTATGGCCAAGAGGATCTACAAGTGTTGAATTGTGCATCTTGCCGCCTTCCCTCCTACCTTGCTTTGTCTAGAATTGATCATGGAGTGTGCATCTCAGCTTGATATTGTGACCAAGTCTATAGTCTTTGGTGAGGAAGAGCAGGTGTTCGCTAACATCAGCAGGCAAGTGATAGAAGAAGTGTTCAATATACCCCAGTAAAAGGGAATGATAGTAATGTTAATGGATCAAGCAGCCAAGTTCTTTCAAGACAATCAGGATGCCTACCTTGCTCTACTCAAGCAGAATTGGTTACACGAAGGCAAGAAGGGAGTCACCAAGTCATCAAAGCTCACCAAGTCAGATTTCAAATCAGAGTATGACAACCTTATTGTGCTTCTCAACCGACTCACGGGCTCACCTCAAGGTATGCAGTTTGAAACTTGGATGTACTATTTTATTGAATGAATTGAAAATGGAAAAAGGAAGTTTGATTGGGATAGAATTATACGTGAAAATTTAGATTTACAACTTAGGATAGTACAAAATTAGAAACAAGTCTACATGGGGTCCTATCTTTTTTATTTGATTGCAAGACTGTATGAACATCCTGGACTTAAGGCTAGAGGGGTAATTGGCAATGGACCCAGACAATGCTTGGTGCATGAGTGCTACCCATAGCTTCATTTGCACAACACCAAGGATTACAAGATATTTTATGATGCCTTTGCCTTGGAGACAGTAAGGATACTGCAAGGGACACCCGCAAGGAGGCTCTCACCGGAAGCAGAGGCAAAAGTTAAGAAGTTTGGGATTAGTTCATCAAATTTGCACAATTCACATATATAAGAGTGGCTGGATGTACGGCTTGTCCCAAGAGGCTTCCAAGGTACGCACCTGATAGGATAGTTTTGATGGAGTTGGCTAGACAACTTGAGCAATATGACAAAGTGATGAAGCTCAAAGGTGAGACAAGGGTTACCTTCTCACTCATGATAGGCAATGATAGTTGTCCCAATCCTATCGCATTTGCAGCTGCAGAGAAGGAGTTAGAACAATATCATCTAGGATGGTATAGAGCAAGGCAAGGATTTGATCCTAATGGTCTAATCAAGGCATCTCATGGAGAACCATTCAAACATATCCCTACTATAGAGGATTTTTGGGCCAATGCGCAGGATGACTTTCATGTGAGGAAGCTAGCTTTCTCAAGGTTATCGGTGAACATGACGAGGGCCATAAGATGGAAGAATCTTGATATTCCGGACCAACTGGAAGAGGATGAAGATGTGCTAAGGGAAGATTATAATATAGTAGAAGGAACGGAGTTGAATCTAATTGAGTGGGATGATCATCTGGATCCATCCTTAGAAGCAATTAATAGAACAGTCAAGCTACACATTGAGTGGTGGTATAACAGGAACTTTAGGCAACTGCAAAGTCAGAGGGTGCACCTTACCTATGAGAAGATGAAGCCAAAGGAGGAGACTCTAGTGGAGTCAGTTGGATGACTAGGTGGTGGTAGTAGCCAACAGCAGCAAGCAATTAAGAGCAAGAAAAGGAGTTTGGAGGTTGAAAAGGATAAAGAACATCAAGAGCCTCCTGCAAAGAAATAGAGTAAAGCACCATCAAGAGAGAGCATAGCTGAGACTAGGAGCAAAGAGGTTGGTACAAGTGATCAAAGGGAGGTGGTAGAGGTGAGCTCTGGTTCAGAATCAAGTGGTTATAGTAACAGTACGGAGTACTCTCCTCTTTCGGAGAACCAAGTTAATGAAGATATGGAAGCCACTAGTGGTGAAGGAGCTAGGCCAATTAATATTGAGACTCTATCAGATGAAGAAGGAAGCCAAGTGCCCGAGGCCGTTGGTGATACTTTTTTAGCTGATCCTAATCCAAAAATGGGGAGATGCATTGCACCACCATGGTTGAAATAGATGCTTATGCCAAGGAAACAGGTTGTGGCTATCTGGACAGTTGAAGATATTCAAGGGTTAGTGGAAAAGAAGATGATGTTGAACAAAACCAAATTGCAGGAACAGTGGAAAAGGTAATCAGGGATGGTAGTGATGGTCATTGAAAGGTTTAGATTGCGGTGCCAAAGGTTAACAAGGCAGTGGGTGAAATTGTGGCCCAAGACTATGAGGTAGTAGAACATGACATGGGAAAAGTCACAGATGACATGGAGTGTGTGGAGGTTGAGGAAGGCATAGCTTCAATAAGGGAAAGGTTGAGAAAGGAAAATGAAAGGAATATGGAGTTGGAGATGGAAATCAAGTATTGGAGAGATAGCCAGCCTATCCAACAATTGCATCTGGCAGCCCTTCCACAGGATAGTGGGAGCAATCTAGAAGAGATACTAGCTCGAGAGCAAGGAACTAAAAATTGGATCAGTAATACAATTCAGGAAGGGTGGAAGTTCTTGCTTCCCTTTATCTCAACATTTAGGTCATTTGTGTCTTTTAGGGACAAATTCAGAGCATTTGAAGGGATGTAGAAGGATTTCCTTCCAATTCGTGACTTAGCCGTTCCCAGGCTACATGCAGCCATAGAGTTATCGGAGGAATCTTTGGTGAAGGCCAAGTTGATTAATGAAGGAGGAAATAATATTATTGAGTCTTGGTATGTTACCTTGACTACTAGATTGAGGGTACTTGAAGAGATACAGAATGAAATTGCACAGTATAGTCCAAGCATCAACACTTTCATTTCAAGTATGTTGAGCGATGCAGGGATTGCACTTGATTTTGAAGGAATCAAAGAGGAGGATTTTAATGAGATAGAGTTTGGATGGAGATTGGATGAGTTGGGGAAGGTTGTTGTCAGAGAGAAATAGTTGGACATCATTGCCTCCCTTAGGGCCCTTATCGAGTTTGCAAAAGATGATAAGAAGGAGAGTGAGAAGACACTACATGTAGCAAAGAACATGATGAACACAGCTGAGCGCAGGATGAGGCATACACCTTGCCCTCCCATGGAGGAAGTCAACAACATGTTAGCTAAATTCATTTCTTATGCTAAAAAGATGAAAGAAAGGGGTAGAATTGTATTAGAAGATCATTTGATGTAAGCCCAAGTGGCAAATTTTCCTTTCTTCTTGGGTAGGATAGGTGTCTAATTCTGATTGGCTACCATTTTGGTGCCTTCTAATTGGTTGCCACTTTTCTTCTTTTTTTATTGGTCCATTGATGAGGTGGCATCTTCTCATTGGTCGATGGGGGGTGGTAACCCTAATTAGGGTTTCTGGGATTTAATCTAGATTGTTGATTTTGCCCCTTAATCTTGGCCACTCATTGTAATTTTGAGCCTCTGTATAAGGCCAAGTACTCTCATTTGTAAATGGTTGAAGAAAATTATTGCTAATATAATACCAAAATTGCTTCTCTTATCATTGTTTTGACTTGCATGGTGATTAAGAACACTTGGTGTTATTGCATGGTTTCTACTTCCAATTGTTAAAGTTAGATTTCATTGAGTTGTTAAAGAAAATTTCATGTCAAAAAAGTGTTAAAGTAAGAATAGAAGTAGATGGCTAGTTGTATGGTGATATTGGTAAATGTTTGATAGGGATCTACATACTAGGCCACTAGCATCTTAGCGGCTTGTTAAGGAGCCTTATGTGGCAATCTAGGCTTATTCCCTCTGAATCATTTCATCTATGGAGGTGGCGTTGTTGGCAAGATTTCATTAGGTTGATCCCTATCCATTCACCAGTCTTTCCATTCAGTAGTAGTAGTAAAGCAAGAAGTAGTTTAGTAATTGATGTTTGAAGAGAAAAGTTGGAAGTGATATAAATTTGAGTATACATTGCAAAGCTAGATCTCATCATAATAGCGAGAATTCGACATCCTCAAGTGAACACCGTAAGCCCGCCAAAGTGATTACCAGAAAAGCACAATTATATAACTAAGTTAGTATCCACAGGTGTAAGGAACCTTGGAGTATTCTCATATTCTTCGTTACTATATAATTTTCAAGAGAGGGTTGAGTATTTGGTATGCTATATCAAGTATTCAATTGCTATATGTTATGTAGTGGTACAAAACTGACAACAACATCACATTATATCATATTTGTTTTAAGAAGTTTTAGCGGGTGCTAATTCACCCCTCCCCTCTCAGCACCGGTTGGGACCATCACTTTTAAGTCCTCTGTTAATATGTCTTCCACCAAGAAAGGAAAAGAAACCAGTAATAATTCTACCATTAACGCTAGAAGTTTTCTTGAAAATCTACTCTTTGAAGAGTGTAATGTCCCTTGTTCTTCTACTTCTATAATATCCTGCAAAGCCGATGTTAGTACATGATATCATAAAATATATATATAATTTCATACTCTATTCTAAGTTAGTAAGAGAAAGTAGGCCCTTAAGGCTGCCTCTGAGTCGGCTTCATAATGCCCTCGGCTTGAGAGACATTCGCTCCCTCTAAGTATTCGGGTCCTCGGCACATCACTCCCAGAACACTGCCTAAAGGGTCCTCTTGGAAGCAACTAGTTGCTTTCCAACTAGTTGCATTCCAAGCCTACGCATATGCATATGACTGGGCTATCAATATATATACATACTGCCTACGAGACTAGGGAAATGGCTTAATTCCCACCAGTCCCCTCTAGATACAGGGATCCATCTGTATCATCAATTGTGGAGATATGACGTCCATCATTTAATGACTTTCTCATTATGATGTCTCATATCACAATTACACATAATTCCATCATTTAATGACTTTCTCATTATGATGTCTCATATCACAATTACACATAATTCCATCATTTAATGACTTTCTCATTATGATGGCTTATATCATCAATTACACATAATTTCCATCATTTAATGACTTTCTCATTATGATGGCTTATATCATCAATTACACATAATCAACATAAATTAATTCTATTCATTGTGAATATTTCCTTTAATTAAGTATGATATCTTAATCATAAAATCATGTGAATATAAGAAACATAATTTAAATCTATTTTAGAAATACATTATATATAATGTCAATATTCTAAACTAAGTGTATGTAATTTATCCATATAAATACATTTACCTTTTATATATGTATTTATAGATTCATTTATATATTTCATAACTACAATATAATTATGTACATATATATATAAATACACATGTATTATATATATATCTACATAAATATATATTTTGCATATCAAATAATACCAATATATATATTCAACAACAAATAATCCTTATATATATATATATATATATATATATATATATATATATATATATATATAAGTATGTATATTAGTTTACATTCTTCATTAATTAATTAATTAATTAATTATATATGAATGAAGAATGTAAACTAATATATATATATATATATATATAACAATTAAATGTATTATCAGAATTAGCCGATAACACTGTGGGAGATATCATTACTTATTGTAAGTACATTCTCCTTATTATTTACAGATAGAGATATATCAGCAAACTATATATATATATATATATATATATATATATATATATATATATATATATATATATATCACAGAACAGATTCTGTAATCAATATATTTAATCCTCAGCTCTGCGTATCTTTCTTTTCATATATCCTTCTTATATTCGCTGTGTATTCTTTTACAAATATTTCTCTTGACTGCTGGCATATATACTTTAATATAAATGTTTCTTACTTGCTGTGTATGTTCCTCAATAAACAATTATATCCTTGTTCGTTGTCTTACCTCCAATGCAATTGAATGTATATATATATATATGACTTCAAGGGACGTGTCTGTCCAAAAACTGGGCACCGTTTCATAACTTGGACTAATCGATTAATCAAACCGATATATTAACGGCGCTCAGCAAATATGTATATAGTACATATGCTTATTAATATATAGCGCAGATGTGTGTAACGTAGGGATACTTATCGATTACATATTAATATACTTATTTATATATTTGTTGCAGACGTAGATGTATATCAATTATAGTTATTAATAGTTCCACTAGTATTAACAATACTTTAAACATTTAGTATCATTAATGGTTATTATTAAATATTAATAACATTATAATAAATATTATTAATAACATATTATTTATTTATTTGAATATTATAATTAATAAAGAATAAATAATGATATTGTTTGTTTATTTCAAAATTATATTGTTAGATTCATATATTAAATAAATATTATTCATTAAAACAATAATATTATTGAATAAATTTCATTCATTAAATATAGTTTGATTCATTTATTGTATTTAAATTATTATTATTTAATATTATTAATGTATTAAAATATTATTATTTATTTGTAACATAATTATATTATATTAAATTAATATATAATTATATTATTTATTTTATATTGATTAATAATATATTAATTCACAATATTATATTGTCTAATTATTTAGATACTTTTAATATTAATATAATAATATTGATTAGCATCAATTATTTATATTATATTTATTAATTTGTTACTGTATTAATTAGCAATATATTTGTGCTGATTAGGGCTCATGATAGAGAGATGGAGTAGGATGAGATTGAAGCACTCATCGCAAGGAGATTTCCAAGAGGAAAAGGGAAGTACAAAGGTAAACATCCACTAAAATGCTTTTCTTGCAATAAGATAGGACACATTGCTGCAAGATGTCCAGATAATGAAAATAAAAAAAAGACCAACCGATTCAAGAACAAAGCTAAGGAGTACTACCTTGCTGAAGGAGTCACGGACAATGAATCTGAAGATTCTGAAGATGAAGAAATTGTCTTTGTTGCAATAAAAGAAGAAAACCAAGTGATAAGTGAAATGACACTTATCTCAAGATCTCATCAGTATGATGGCGGGATTATTGACAGTAGTTGCACTCACCACATGACTGGTGATAAGAAAAAGTTCATTAGCCTAAAGCTCAATGATGGTGGATTGGTAACCTTTGGTAACAATGCTCCTTATGCTATCAAAGGTAAAGACTCAATTGCACTAGGCAATGAAGCTGTATCTGAGGATGTGTACTGGGTGGAAGGACTCAAGTATAGTCTAATGAGTGTAGCTCAATTAAATAACAAGGGATAGCTGTTGGAGTTCGGACAAGGTTCTTGTGTTGTCAGAAACCAATCGGGAGCTCATGTTGCTACTGGTAGACAGAGTAAAGAGAACCTATTCTATCTAGACTCAATGGAGGGAATTTGCCTCATAGCATCAGTAAAAGGAGAAACAAATAAAATTTGGTTTGTAACCAAAGAGGACAACAATTGGCTGTGGCATAAGAGGCTCTGCCACATAAACTTTGACAGCATTGTCAAAGTAAGCAAGAAGTCAGTCAGAGGGCTTCCTAAGATTACAAAATCTGACAAAGGTTTTTGTAAGAATTGTCAGTTAGGAAAATGACAGGAGTAAATTTCAGTAGTAAATCATTTTCTGCTGAAAACGTTCTGGATTTTGTACACAGACTTATGTGGACCTATGAGGACAAAGAGCTATTATGGAGACAAGTACTTCATGCTCTTTGTAAATGATTTTTCAAGAATGATGTGGACACTCTTTCTTAGAGAAAAATCTAAAGCCTTCCACATATTCAAAATCTATAAGGCTCGAGTGGAGAAGGAGACCTGGTAAAAGCTTGAAGTGTCTAAGGTCAAACAAAAGATGTGAATACACCTCTCAAGAGTTCACTCACTATTGTGAGGAACAGGGGATAAAGAGGTAGTTGTCAGCACCGAGAACCCCGCAACAAAATGAAGTCGCTGAAAGAAGAAATAGGACTCTGATTGACTGCGCAAGAACTCTTATGATTCAAAAGGATCTTGCCATCACTTTTGGAGAGAAGCAATCAGCATAACAGTATATGCACTTAACAAAGTTCAAGTAAAGAAAGGAACCGGTAAGACTCCCTATGAGTTTTTGTTTGGTCACACTCCCAGTGTAGCTATTTCAGAATTTTTGGCAGCAACTATTACATCAAAAGAGATGTTTACTTTGGTAAGTTTGGGCCAAAAAGTGATGTAGGCATATTTCTAGGTTATTCCACCAAAAGTAAAGCCTAATGGTGTCTAAATAAGAGGACAGAAAAAATAGTTGGAAGCATCAATGTAAAGATAGATGAATATTCAGAACCAAAGGAGAAGATCAACAATGATAAATCAAACAGTCAACAAGAACATGATGTTGAGAATCATTTGGACTTTAATGAAATGATTGTTGTTGATGAAGAAGAGCAGGTAATCAGACTCTTGGAGCAGGGTAATGTACCTGAGAACATAAGACCAACTCAAGATGATGAACAGGAGATTGTTCATGACCATGTTGGAGATATTGCTCAACCGAAAGATTTAGACCGGGAACACCAATCTGTTCTGCCAAGGTATGTCACATATCACTCCACTAATAACATTATTGGTGACAAACATGCAAATATTCTGACCAGGAGGAAGGCAAGGGAATGTATCTGCTTATTTTCAAGTATAGAGACCAAAACCACCAGAGAGGCTCTATAGGATGAAAACTGGGTCAAGGCAATGCAAGAAGAGATTGAGCAGATTGAGAAGAATGAAACATGGATTCTTGTCCCTAGACCCCAAGACAAGAATGTCATTGGGACCAAGTGGGTCTACAAAAACAAATTGAATGAAGAAAGAAAGGTGGTAAGGATCAAAGAAAGATTAGTCTACACAGGATTGGCACGGGAGGAAGGACTGGATTATGGTGAAACTTTTGCACCTATGGCCAGACTAGGAGTGAAAATCCTACTTGCTTATGCTACTCATAAAAGGTTCAAAATATATCAGATGGATGTAAAGTTTGCATTCCTGAATGGTATATTGAAGGAAGAAGTTTACATAGAACAGCCAGAAGGCTTCTCATCCACTGAGAAGAGTGGTATGGTCTGTAAACTGAAAAAAGACACTTTATGGGCTAAAACAAGCCCCAAGGGCTTGGTATGAAAGGTTACATTCATATCTCCTAACCATAGGATTCACAAGAATAGGAGACAACAGCAATATGTATCTCAAGACTAGCAAAGAAGGGAACCTGATTTCTGAGATATTTGTGGACGACATCATCTTTGGAGGAGATGACAAAATAAGCAAAGATTTTGCTGAGGAGATGAAGAAGGAATTTGAAATGTCCATGATTGGAGCTATAAAGTTCTTCATTGGATTATGAGTCCATCAGCTCAAAGGTATTTTTATTTCTCAATCCAAGTATGTAAAACAAATTCTTAAATCCTTTAGGCTAGAAGAATCTAGACCGGTTGGCACGCCAATGATAACTAACCTCAAGTTATCAAAGGAAGATGATGCAAAAGAAGTAAATGAAACATTGTATCGTCTATTATTGGCAAGTTACAGTATGCAGTGCATAGTAGACCTGATATTGCACATGCACTAGGCATTGTAGTAAGATTCTCTCCCAATCCAAAAGACACACTTAATAGCAGTGAAGAGAGTTTTCAGATACCTAAAGGGCACTGAGGAGTATGGCCTATGGTTTCCTCACAAGGGAGGTTTCGAGATAAAGGTATTTACTGATGCAGATTGGGCTGGTAATATTGATAACAGAAAGACCACAAGTGGAGGTGCATTCTTTCTTGGAGAAAAGATTGTCATGGACAAGAAGCAAAACTGCATTTCACAGTCCACAACAAAAGCTGAGTATGTTATTGCTGCAATCAATTGCACACAGGTGATCTGGATTAAACAGATATTGGAAGGAATCCAAGAACAGATACCTGAACCGATTGCAATTTACTGTGACAGTAAAAGTGCAATAAACATATCTAAAAATCATATCATGCACTCTAAAACAAAGCACATTTCTATAAAGTATCAATATCTGAGAGAGCAGGTGCAAAATAAAGTACGATTGGAATATGTTCCCACAAAAGAACAGGTTGCTGACATATTCACAAAGCCTTTACTGAAGAATACCTTTCAGTATCTCAGAGGTAAATTAGGGGTAGTGCCCCTTCCTAATCTTCAGTAATAAGACAAAGATGTTCATCAATCCATTGTGCTTCAACACAGGATTCAGCTTCATCTTAATAGGATTGGTGGGAAAAGACAGCTACTCGAAGGGGGAACAGGCTTCATAAAGGTGGTCATCTGACTAGCCTTTGGCATTATTGTCAAAGGGGGAGATTATGACTAGTGAAGATCCGGTAATGTTTTGCCAATATTTTTCCATCAATGCCAAAGGGGGAGATTGTTGGCATTAACCGGTAAGAATGTAACTGGTACATGAAAAATTTGTTTTGTCATCGATTGGCAAAGAGGTGTTGTTCAGTCAGGAACCAAGGGTAGGTCAAGTACAACTGACAATAATAAGCGCAAGGAGACCGATGACACAATAATAAAGCTCTAACTAATCATCAGAGTAACTGATCACCAAGGAAGGTGCAACAGGTAACTGGTAACAAGAACCAAGGATGCAACCAGTATAGCCAGATGAAGGTATGGTGACAGATTAAGGTTCTTACCTGTGCACAACCTAAGGATATAAACCAATCAATGAAGATTTCATCATGACTGATGAACCAAGGAAAGTCACAGTCAACAAACAATTGTTTGACTCTTTGATCAGGATTTGTTGCACAAAATCCGGAAGAGTTTGTGTTATCAAGACGATTTGTGCAAGGAGCAATTGAGGGTTTTTAATGCCAGAGTTTGTGGCATTAAAATATGTAGAAAACTCTAGTGAAGGAAAGCTTGTGACATGCATCTGTCTTTTCCTTCATAAAGTAGAAAAAGCACATGGCATGCATCAGATGGTTCCTCAGTAAATTGAGACTCTACTTGGTGATGGATTCGAAGGTGATCTTTAAACAAGTCGTGCATGTAAAAAGTAGAAAGGGAAAAAAGTCTATATATTCCTCAGCCCGTGAAGAATATTGTTTGCCTTCATTCTACCAAAGTAAAGAGTGAGCCTGTAAGCTGAAAGAAGATACAAAAAGGTGAAGAGAAGGAGAAGAGTGTGCAAGGAAGCACAACAGCCAGGGAGAACATACCCGTAGTGATCGGTGATGATTCTCAATTGAAAAAGAACAATGATCTTATTAGGCTCAGCAAAGTCATTCTTAAAAGATCAAAACCTCTATTGCTATTTGACAATTGTAATAGAAAAATCTCAATATTTTGGGTGGACACTAATAGGTCCCTTGTATTAAATCCCTTAACCGAGTGACATCTATTTAGGTGTTCTAAGTCCTCTAACCAGGCAAGTTCTACAAGGCCTTATTTTCTAAAATCCCTTAATCGGGTTGCATCTAACAGTGCATTTGTAATCTTTTAATAGGGAAGGCTCCTTACAAGGCACACTTCAGAAGAGTGCAAAATTTGTGAGGTTTCCTCACACCATGGTTTTCTCCCAATTTGGGTTTCCACGTGATAAATCTGGTGTTGTTTACTGTTGGTTTGTTTGATTTCTATTTCTATGATAGAATCTATTGTGCTTACAATTTTGGCTAGAGTATATCAGATTTAATACTAAAAGTTTAATGGGTGCTGATTCACCCCTCTTCTCTCAGCACAGGTTGGGACCATCATGTTTGTCGACTGTGACGTTCCCCGATTCATTAGTCTTGATGATATCTTCACTGGTCGGTTTATAACCTTAGGTTGTGCACAGGTAAAAACCATTACCTGTTACTTTGTTTTTCTCTGTCTATACCGATTTGACACCTGGTTCCAGTTATACACTTTTTCTGGTCACAGTTCTGAATCCTTGATTATCGATTGCACCTTCATTAGTTACTAGTTGCTCTGATGATCAGTTAGAGCATTATCAGTAATAGAGACAATGCCTCCTTTTGCTCACTATGTGTCACCGGTCTCCTAACTAGTCTCTCTTGCGCTTATTATTGTCAACTGTACCTTCTTATTCCTGTTTGAACATTGTTTGCATCCTTTGACATCAATAACACCTCTTTGCCATGTACCGGTTACATCCTTACCGGTTAATGCCAACAATCTCCACCTTTGGCATTGATGGCAAAGCACAACTTTATCGATCTGGTCCACATCTTCACCGGTCATAATCTCCCCTTTGACAATAATGCCAAAGACTAGTCAAATGACTACCTTTTTAAAAAAAATCTGCTCCCTCTTCGAGCAGCAATCCTTTATCACCAATCCTATTAAGATGAAACTAAATCCTCTATTGAAGCTCAATGGATTGATGAACACCTCTGTTTTATTACTGAAGATCAAGAAGGGGCACTACCCCTAATTTTCCTCTGAGATACTCAAAGGTACTCTTTGGTAAAGGCTTTGTGAATATGTCAGCAACCTGTTCTTTTATGGGAACATATTCCAATTTCACTTCTTTATTTTGCACTTGCTCTCTCAAATAGTGATACTTTATAGCAATGTGCTTTGTTTTAGAGTGCATGATAGGATTTTTAGATATATTTATTGCATTTGTACTATCACAGTATATTGCAATCAGTTCAAGTACCTGTTCTTAGATTCCTTCCAATATCTATTTTATCCAAATCACCTATGTGCAATTGATTGCAGCAACAACATACTCAGCTTCTGTTGTGGACTGTGAAATGCAGTTCTACTTTTTATTTGTTCATGACACAATCCTCTCTCCAAGAAAAAATGCACCTCCACTTATGTTATTTCTGTCATCAATGTTACCAGCCCAATCTGCATCAATGAATACCTTTATCTCGAAACCTCCTTTTTGAGGAAACCATAGGCCATACTCCTTAGTACCCTTTAGATAACTGAAGATTCTCTTCACTTCTATTAAATGTGTTTCTTTTGGGTTAGCAAAGAATCTGGCTACAATGCCTACTACATGTGCAATATCAGGTCTGCTATGCACAACATACTGTAACTTGTCAATCATTAACCGATACAATGTCTCATTAACTTTTTTTGCATCATCCTCCTTTGATAACTTGCAGTTAGTTATCATTGGTGTACCAACCAGTCTGAATTCTTCTAGCCCAAAGGATTTAAAAATTTCCTTAACATATTTGGACTGAGAAATAAAAATACCTTCTTTTAATTGATGGACTTGCAATCCAATGAAGAATTTTATGGCTCCAATCATGGACATTTCAAATTATTTATTCATCTCCTCAACGAAGTCTTTGCTCATTTTGTCATCTCCTCCAAAGATGATGTCATCCACAAAAATTTCAGCAATTAGGTTCCCTTCTTTGCCAGTATTGAGATACATATTGTTGCTATCTCTTGGTCTTGTAAATCCTATGGTCAAAAGGTATGAATGTAACCTTTCATACCAAGCCCTTGGCGTTTGTTTCAGCCCATAAAGTGCATTTTTCAATTAACAGATCATACCACTTTTCTTTGTGGATGACAAGCCTTCTAGTTGTTCTATGTATACTTCCTCCTCCAATATACCATTCAGAAATGTAGACTTTACATCCATCTAGTATACTTTGAACCTTTTATGAGCAGCATAAGCAAGCAGGATTCTCACTCCTAGTCTTGCCATAGGTGCAAAGGTTTCTCCATAAACTAGTCCTGCCCCCTATGCATATCCTTTGCAAACTAGCCTTGCCTTCCTCCTTACCACCTTTCATTCTTCATTTAACTTGTTTCTGTACACCCACTTGGTCTCAATGACATTCTTGTCTTGTGGTCTAGGAACAAGAGTCCATGTTTCATTCTTCTCAATTTTCTCAATCTCTTCTTCCATTGCCTTGACCCAGCTCCCATCCTCCAGAGCCTCTCTGGTGGTTTTGGGCTCTATACTAGAAAGTAAGTAGATACTTTATCTATCCTTTCTCCCAGTCAAAATATTAGCATGTTTGTCACCAATAATGTTATCAGTGGAGTTATATGTGACATACCTTGGTAGAACCGGTCGGTGATCCCGGTCTACATTTTCCGGTTGAGCAATATCTCCAGCGAGGTCATGAACAATTTCCTGTTCATCATCCTTAGTTGGTCTTATGTTCTGATCCCTTCTTGGCTTAGGTACATTACCCTGGTCCAAGGGTTTGTTTACATGTTCTTCATCAGCAGCAATCATTTCATTGAATTCCAAATGATTTTCAGCATCATGATCTTGATGACTGTCTGATTTATCCTGACAAATCTTTTCCTTTGGTTCTGAATATTCATCAATTCTTACATTGATACTTTCCACTATTTTTCCTATCCTCTTATTCAAACATCGATAGGCTCTACTCTTGGTAGAATAACCCAAAAAGATGCTTGCATCACTCTTTGGCTCAAACTTGTCAGAGTACACATCTCTTTTGATGTAACAGTTGCTACCAAAAATTTGAAATAGCCTACACTTGGGGTGGGGTGTTACCAAACCACAACTCATAGGGAGTCTTACCGGTTCCTTTCTTAACTTGAACCCAGTTCAATGTATACACTGCGATGTTGATTGCTTCTCTCCAGAAGTGATGGAGAAAATCCTTCTGAATCATCAAAGTTCTAGCACAATCAATTAGAGTCATGTTTCTTCTTTCAGCGACTCCATTTTGTTGCAGGGTTCTCGGTGCAGACAACTATTTTTTTATCGCCTGTTCCTCATAGTAGTGAGTGAACTCTTGAGAGGTGTACTCACCTCCTCTATCTAACCTCAAACACTTCAAGCTTTTACCGGTCTCCTTCTCCACTCGAGCCTTATAGATTTTGAACATGTGAAAGACCTTTGATTTTCTTTAAGGAAGAGTGTCCACATCATCCTTGAAAAGTCATCTACAAAGAGCATGAAGTACCTATCTCCATAGTAGCTCTTTGTCCTCATAGGTCCACACAAGTTTGTGTGAACGAGATCTAGCAAGTTTTCAGTAGAAAAGGATTTATTGTTGAAGCTTGTTCATGTCAGTTTGCCTAACTGACATTGTTTACACATACCCCTGTCAGGCTTTGTAATCTCAAGAAGCCCTCTGACTGACTTGTTCTTACTTACTTTGACAATACTATCAAAGTTTATGTGGCAGAGCCTCTTATGCCACATCCAATTGTTGTCCTCTTTTGTTTTGAGATAGATTTTATTTGTCTCCCCTTTTGTTGTAGCTATGAGGCAAGCTCCCTCGGTTGAGTCTAGATAGAACAGGTTCCCTTTACTCTGTCTACTGGTGGCAACATGAGCCCCTGATTGATTCTTGACAATACAAGAACCTTGCCCAAACTCCAACATGTATCATTTGTTGTTTAATTGAGATACACTCATTAGATTGTACTTGAGTCCTTCCACCCAGTACACATCCTCGCATATAGCATCATTGCCAAGTGCAATTGAGCCTTTTCTTTTTATAGCACAGGGAGCATTGTTACCAAAAGTCACCAATCCACCATCATTAAGCTTCAGGCTTATGAACTTGTTCTTGTCACTAGTCATATGGTGAGTGCATCCACTGTCAATGATCCAATCATCATATTGATGAGATCTTGAGATACGTGTTATTTCACTTATCAATGTGCTTTCTTCTTTTATTGCAACAAAGGCAATTTCATCATCTCCAAAATCTTAAGATTCATTGTCCATGACACCTTCCTCAGCAAGGTAGCACTTCATCTTTCCTTTGTTCTTGAATCGGTTGGATTTTTCGTTATTTTCATTATCTGGACACCTTGCAACAATGTATCCTTTCTTGTTGCAAGAAAAGCACTTTAATGGAAGTTTCCCTTTGTACTTCATTTTCCTCTTGAAAATCTCCTTGCGATGAGCACTTCAAACTCATCATGCTCTATATCTTCAAAGAGTAGATTTTCAACAAAATTTTCAGCCTTACCGGTAGAACTATTACCGGTCTCTCTTCCTTTCTTGGTGGAAGTAGTATTCACAGAGGACTTAGAGGCAACCTCTAACATGGGTAAGATGTTATCATAATTACTTAATTCAAAAGCAGTCAACTTACCGAATAGAGAGTCAAGAGTGACTTGAGACGTGTTCACTGATCTAAGCTCCTATATGGCTGAGATTTTGATAGCATATTGTGGCCTTAGCGTCCTTAGTATCTTGCTTACCACATCTTCCTCACTCAATGTTCCTCCAGTGCTTTTGATGGAGTTCATCACTTCTTTGATTATATTGTTGTAGAGCTCAATGTCTTCTCCTTCGTTCATCCTCATGTCATCATATTTGCCTCTAAGGCTTTCTACCTTTTCTCTTTGAACATGTGGGTCGCCTCTATACACAGTTTGTAGCTTAGCCCACATCTTGGAAGCAGTACTCAGATTTTCAATCTCTGCATATACATGATTAGGTAACGTACTTGCTATCATATCCATTGCAGATGTGTGTTCACTATTGATCTTTTGTTGATCAGGTGTCAAAGTACCGGTGGGTTTAGTGTAATCATTGATTACGTGAGTTCAGTATTAATCTCCAGTGGTTTTCATTTACAGCTTCATTCTGTTGCACCAATAAGGTGAAGTTTTCCTTAGAAAACTTGGGTCCTTCATTCCTCATCATTACATCTTTTCCATGTTGCAGTTAAGCAACTTAGAAAAGGAACTCGGCTCTAATACCAATTGATGGTTCCAACCGGTGCTGAGAAGGGAGGGGTGAATCAACACCCACTAAAACTTAAGAATCAAATCTGATATAATCTAACTAAAATTGTAGGTAGAACATATTCTATCATAGAAATAGCTATCACATAATCAAGCAATAAACAACACTAGATTTATCATGTGGAAACTCAAATTGGGAGAAAATCACGGTGTGAGGAAACCTTACAAAATTTGCACTCTTCTGAAGTGCGCCCTGTTAGGAGCCTTCCATGTTAAAGGATTACAAACACACTGTTAGATGCAACCCGGTTAAGGGATTTAGGAAATAAGGCTTGTTAAAGCCTGCCTTGTTAGAGGACTTAGAACATCTAAATAGATGTCACCTGGTTAAGGGATTTAGTACAAGGGACCTGTTAATGTCCACCCAAAATACTGAGATTTTACTATTGCAATTGTCAGAGAGCAATAGAGGGTTTGATCTTTTTAGAAATGGCTTTTTTGAGCCTAATAAGATCGTTGTGCTTCTCAATTGAGAGTCATCACTAGTCACCACAGGTATGCTCTCCTTCGACTGTTGTGCTTCCTTGCACACTCTTCTTTTCACCTTTTTGTAGCTTCTCTCAGCGTACAAGTTCACTTTTTTTCTTTGGCAGAATGAAGGCTAACAATATTCTTCACAGGCTGAAGAATATATAGTCATCTTCCCCTTTCTACTTTTTACATGCATGACCTCCACAAAAATCTCCTTTGGATTCATCAGCCAGTGGACTTTCAATTCACTGTGGAAACATCTGATGCATGCCATGTTCTTTTCCTGCTTTATAAAGGAAACAACAGATGCGTGTCGCAAGCTTTCCTTTACTTGAGATTTCTCCATATTTTAATGCCATAAACTTAAGTATTAAAACCTTCAATCGCACCTTGCACCGATTTTCTCGACGACACAAAGTCGTTCGTATTTTGTGCAACAAATCCCAGTTGAAGAGTCACACAAGTGTTTGTCAACTCTGACTTTCCCCTGTTCATCAGTCTCGATGATATCTTCACTGATCGGTTTATAACCTTAGGTTGTGCACATGTAAAAACCATTACCTGTTACTTTATTTTTCTCTGTCTATACCGATTTGACTCCTGGTTTCGGTTATACACTTTTTTCGATCACAGTTCTGAATCTTTGAATACCAGTTGCACCATCTTTGGTTACTGGTTTCTCTGATGACCAGTTAGAGCATTATCAGTAGCGGAGACAATGCTTCCTCTTGCTCATTATGTGTCACCGATCTCCTAAACAATCTCTCTTGCGCTCATTATTGTCAACTGTGTCAATTGTACCTACTTGTTCCTGTTTGAACATTGTTTGCATCCTTTGACATCAATGACAACACCTCTTTGCCATGTACCAGTTACATCCTTACCGGTTAATGCCAACACATCATACATATATGGCTCTTTTACTTGAACCTTGCATGGTACCTACTTCTTATCAATATTTGTTAGAGTTCAGCTTTTCTTGGATACCATTATTAAAATTTACAGGTTTCTATTATCACTACATTCACACCCTTGATAAGCCCCCAATTTAGCAATCTAATGAAACATGAAGTGTGTGGGTTGCCTGTAGGTTGGAGTGAATCTCGAGAGGTTGGCTCCTTTGTAGTGCTTCACCTAACTTAAATTTCCTATTGACTTTCTTGAGAAAAGAGAAAAGAATGATTAAAATAGAAGCTATAAACTACTAAGGTGATGCACCAAAATGATTTCAATTCTATACTATAATATGCACAATCTATTCAATCAACAAACTATAATATGCACAACTCAAGTTTTCTTATCGTATTTGTTCATTATGTTTCATAAGAAAGTTGGAACTCAACAACATTATGAAGAAAATCATGTTTTTAACAGAAAAAAGACTTATTACCTTCACAGATTAGGTTTGTTTCTATATGGAGGTGCAAAGAATGGGACATGAAATTCAAGGATTGAATACAACTGTTATTCCTAACCAGTTACTGAGAGGGGGGATGAATTAGTAAATACTATTTCTATTGCAATTTAAAACTTGTATAAAGATTCTTGCAAGATAAGCAAAATGTAAACAATCATCCACAAGCATAAATAGAAATACTCAAATCAACACATCATGCATATGTGGAAACTCTTGGTTAGAAGGAAAAAATAACGGTGAGACAGAGCTCACGACTTCACTACTGCAATAATAAAGACGCCCTGTTAGGAGCTTACAAAGCACTTGCAAGAGTGCTACCCGGTTAAGGAATTTGGTAAAAGATCGGTTAAGACCTTAACTCTGTTAGGAGTCTCCTTGTTAAAGAACTTTCAACATCAACAAGGATGTTACCCGATTAAAAGATTTTTACAAAGAACCTATTAGGGTTCACCCTGATAGAGGGATTTCAATATGCTTTCACAATACAAAAGCAATGATCTTAACTTGACACTCTATGTTTGATTAGATCATACCTGTTGATCTTTCCCGGTTCTACCTAGCTATTGATCTTTCTACCTTTCACCTCTATAACTGTAGCACTTCTTTTAGAAGGTATCTCTCTTCTGCTATGTATATTCAACAACTATCAACAACACCTTTTCTTGCGTCCTATGACCTTGAACCATCCGCGTAGAAATAAAACTAACTTTTGTTAAAAAGCTAACTTCAATTCTAAATGGTGGATGCTCCGCATATTCCAGTTTTAACTTAAACAGCTCCGCAATTACCGGTACGGATAGACATGTTGTTTGACCGGTATCAATCTTATACCCGGTCCATCCTTGTATGTAATATAAGACTAGTACAATGCACTCTGTTCGGTCTACCGGTACATCTCCTTTGTTTCGTCTACTAGTGCATATCCTCTGTTATAGTCTACCAGTGCATATAAAGTAATATGAGTGATCTTTCGGTGTACCTATACCGGTGGGAATGGTGTTTGCATCTAACTTCACTAATGACAACTTAAATTGCTAACAACATCACAAAAACCATATTTGTCATTCATATTTGCACACAAGATATATATTAGACAAGGAAAAAACTGTATCTTTTTTATAAAAGGTGCTTGCAAAACTGCATAAAAGTCTAAAAATGTGTTTTTTTCCATCTAAAATGAGTTACAATTTCTATATAACTTGGAAAGAGCTAACATATTTAGTCAAAATATTTTGTCTCGACAATAAGAACTAGTGAAAATTCTCCTATGATTCCTATGTCTCCATTCCATGTTAGAGAGAAAGCAGGACAACTTTCAAATTAATTAATGACCTCTTTGCATGATCCTCCTCTACTTGGTGCAGAAAAGGTCCTTTTCTTCACTTGATTGAAGAAGCCTTTCTTGTGGCATAGAGTCGTGATGAATATTAACCTTTTCTTATCTATATCTTCCCATGAATATTCCAACAAAACTCTAGTTCCTGCTAGGGTGGCATTGACTGGTTCGACTGGCTTTAAGGTTTTCCAGACTGTTGGCTACATTTGCTCTCCAAGTTTATTCATGCATGATGTCTCCATGTTGCTCCAATTGTCCAACTACTCGTAAATGCCCTCCAACTGCCTGCAACTCCTCATCCTTCCACTAATTGTCACAAATCATTCGATTCCACACTCATAGGCCACGTGCCAATGCTTTGAAGAGGGTCAAATGTTCAAAGGGGTGTAGGAGATCTCTCAAGAATGAATTTTGTCACATGACCACCTTTATTATTATTATAACAAGCCTATCATAAAACACTTAGTTGCAGGATGCCTGCCCTGCCCCTAGGCATCCGGTCCAGATGCGTCATCTGGATGCATGTGGATGTGTTCAGGATGTGCATCTTGAACTGTATATTTCTTTAATTTTTTTTGTATATTTGGCATTTGGCATTGATCAATGAAGTATCAAACTATCAAATGATTTAGTTTTACAAATCTGTATATTTCTTTAATTTTTTTGTATATAATATACACACCCAAACGCATCCAAACCCCCAAAAAATATTTTCCATGCATCCACATACCAGGTTCTCGTGCCTGCATCCAAACTGGTGACTAAGATAAAAATAATCTTAGGCCTGTACACTGTATCTTATCCTTTCTTGGCATTTTGACATCAATTTCAACTCTTCATAATTCCTATCATGCATGTATATGTGATCGTTATAGAGGACCATCTTTGATATGGTTTTGGTTCATTTCGTCTTGCTCTATTTCCTGTCTTTTTGCTTCAACTGAATTTGTATGGATAAGTCTTCGAAGCCCTTATTTTTGTCCTTATATTTGTCAAGCATGGGGACAATGTTGTTGACAACTGTGAGGTTAATGGGACTATCCTTTACATCTGCAAAAGACCCATTTGATGTCTATGTCCTGTGATCATGGTAGATCTTGCTTACACTACTATTCTCTGTGAAGCTTGACTGTTATACTACTGATTTTACTACCTGCTTACTGCATCATATCTCTTCTTGACTATGGTCTTTTCTTTGGACTACACACGACTGACTTCTAATGCTTTTGTTTACATGATGCTCCTCCTTTCACAGACCTGCAACCTTGCTTTTCCAACTAATGCTTGTCCACCACCATATTTGTGAAAGGATTAAGAGGCCTTTTGCTAAAATAGTAAAATTTCTTCTCCTAGATGGTGAAATTTATAATAATTCAATTAAAGACCTCAACATAGAAAATGATAGGCCTAGGAAAAAAAAATGTTATCCAAAAGAATCAATGCCACCTAAATGGCATATACCTCTCCATGTATCTTTTAGAACTGTCACCATGGATCTTTGATTGTCACTTAGACTTGTTATGTTTTGCCTTATTTCACACAAGAATAGATCATTTCTAGCTTCAGACATAGTTTCATAATCATGATCATCAAGAGCTTTCTCAATATCAATGAAGGGAACACATTGTTCCTTTGATATGCTAACACCTTGTGACTTAGCTAGTTGTTCTTGTGTTAAAGGACCACCATGCATAATTCCATAAACCTTTCAATCACACTTTTAACTCTCTTCAATATAATAGCATCATCTTTGTGTTTGGGACTGAGAATAGAAGCTTAGATATCCAGGCTCAACCAGAACATCTTAACCGTTAAGGAATGCCCACTGACATATTTTATGGAGAGCTTTAACCTTAAGGTAAATTCAGCTTGCCTTGAGTGAGTATAGTCCATTGTACTTCACAAGTCTTACAAACCAAAGCTTTTCCATCTATGCCTTCCATACCCTGTCTTGATTTGATATGCTCTTAGATAGTTGTCTTAACTTGCTTTGTCATTTATAATTGTGTTACTTCCACCTCATGTTCACTGTCCCTAAAACACATTCTCTGCTAGAATTATGTCCTCTTTTATAATAACTCATGCTCCTTATAAAAACCTTGTGCTCTGTTCTTACGCAGCATTGTCCTATTATTGTGATACTGCCATTCTGTCAATTATGGCTTCTTGGTAAAACTTGCTTGTCATGCTGCATTTCCTGCATGGCAGAGTGTCTAAAGCATTGATAAATATTCTTATCATTCTGCTCTTTGTCTTCATTGGACTGTCATGCTAATTCTTCCTTCCTTTTATCCACCATATAGATAGTCTAATGATTTAGTTGTGGGAATAGAGTGTCCAATAACAGATTGTAACTTCATAAATGGCATTTGAGCCGAACTAGGCATCAGTATAGACTATCTTCCAGGCACATGTATCTTATGACAATTTTCTTATTGGCATGTGTGCAAGGCTCCGTCACATAAACAAAAAAATCATTAGCTACTTGAGCATATTGCAAATCACTCGTATTTCTGCAAATACCAGAAGCAGCTTCATTTGCTTCCAATCCATCTGAACAAGCAAGCAATTGGTGAGGAGCCTTAGACAAGTTTGTATCTCTTAAATCTCTATTCAATTCGTTTGCACCAATGGATGAATATTTCTTTATTAATTCATTTCATTTAGGGACACTCATGAATACCATATCAGCCACAGGCTTCAAATTTGAAACCTTGGATAAGAGCTTTAAGTGACCCGAAGCTTATTTTTCTGAATTTTTGAAACCCCAAAATTACCAGGAGAACAAACTTGATCAGTTTTTGAAACTTCATATTAGCAGCAATTCTATCACAATTCTCAACACTTGAAGCCTCATTGGGCTTACTCAAATTTCAATCTCACCTCAACTTTAAGGGAAACTTCTTCCTGTAATACCATACACTAAAACAGACTGTCTATGTAGATTGTTGTCATAAATGGTTTCACTGTCACAATGGTTCTTTCCTCATTGTCCTGTCACACTCATGTTGTGGCATTTCATTGTACCTTTATGATTCTTTTTTCTCATCTTTCACTAATAGATATACATATCCTTATCCTTCAAATCTTCCCCTAAACTAACAAAACTCTATCCCTTACTGCTCACAACAGCTCAGAACATGGTGATCGTCCTCTATCTTATCCTTGTTCACCTTCGCATGGCTATCTCAAACATTATATACCATGTTTGCTTATGGTATTGTAATACTACTGCCACTTCAATTCTGTGAGCCATCTCATAGGTATGTTCATACTCCACATTCTCCCTGCAATGTTTGCATGATGTCAATACTAAGATTATAATCTAAGTTACCGATTCAAGTTCGGGGACGGGTGCAGGTATGCAAACCTGGTACATGGGTACGTGAAATTTATTTTTAGGGGTTTGGGTACATGTTTGTGTGTGTGTGCATTGTATATAAAAAAAAAAGAGAAATATACAGAATTATAAAACTAAATCATTTCCTAGTATGATACTTGATCATTGTTCAATACCAAACGCCAAAGATAAATATTAAATGCCAATCAATAGTTGAAAAATATTCAAATAAGCCATATCAATGATATCATATATGTCTGTGTTCACAATTCCAATGAAAATCATTACAATTACTGAATTACAAAATGTAGCTCATGAAATATGATTCAATGTTCATCAATCATCAAAGGCTATGAAATCAGACAAGTACCCATGAGTACCCACAGATGCACCTGTACCAAGTGCGTACCCAAACCCAGTTCAGGGTCTATGGGTACAAACCCGGTAACTTAGATTTTAATTCATATAGGCAGCATGAAATATTTTAGACTTGATGCAAGCAATGGGAACACCCATATCCTTAATGTATATTTGGAAGCTACATCAATCCGTCCAAAACTTCTTGGGCAGGTTGAGCACTATACATTGAACTCCTCAGATTTAGTCTTAGTTCCATGAGACAATTTTGACTATCATCTACAGGTGCACTCCCCTTGAATGGTCCTAAATGTTTATAAAGAAATAGAAATTAAAGAATGAAAGACAATTGAGACATAAATATAGAATTTTATAGTGGTTCACCAAGATGGCTACATCCACTTTTAAAGTAGGAGAAATCTCTTATTAATCATTGTCCTTTGTACAATTACATCTACAGCAGCATACAACAAATATATACACAGCTCCAATATCCATGTCTTTGAATGAGGAAGTTGAACAACCAGAATAGATTGGAGGGAAAAAGACTATTGGATTTCAAATTCGACAATCTCCCACTTGAAACCCAACTGCTGTTGTACTACAGCAGCATACAACAAATATATACACAACTCCAATATCCATATGTCTTTAAATGAGTAAGTTGAACAACCAAAATAAATTGGAGGGAAAAAGATTGTTGGATTTCATTTTCAACAATCTCCCACTTGAAAACCAACTGCTGTTGTACACATTCAAAGATATTCCCCCACTTCAAGACTATTGTCAGAGCTTGACAAGGTTGAGAGAAGTCTTACAAAGCTCAAACTTCTCTCTTGGTACGATCTTCGTCAAAGCATCAGCCGAATTCACCTTAGTATCAATCTCCTAAACTTGTAATTTGGCCTCTTCAAGCACACTTCAGATGAAATGAAAACGCACACCAATATGTTTGGTACAACTATGAAAAGCAGCATGCTTGGCTGAGTAAATAGCGAACAAAACAAAATTGAACCATTTTGTTTGCAATCTAATTCACCAATCGCTGCAACCAAATTATCTCTTTGGCTCCTAATGGGAGAGTGATATATTCAGCCTCTGTAGTAGAAAGCTCAACTACTAGTTTCAATCTGGAAACCCAACCAATTGCTGCCTCGACAAACATAAATATATAGCCGGTGGTTGATCTTTGTCTGTATAAATCACCAGCCATATCAGAGTCAACAAAGCCTTGCAATGAATTATCATTCTCACCAAAACCCAAGACATAATCAGAAGTCCCTTTTTAATACCGTAAAATCCACTCAACTGCATACCAATGTGATTTTCCCAGATTATTCATAAACTGTCTTACCACTCCCACTGCATGGGCAGTGTTTTAGTGAGTAAACATCATTGCATATATGAGACTACCAACAACAGATGAATACTGAATGGCTTTCATTTCTTCTTGTTTTGTTTGTTTCTAGGGACACATGGCAGAAAATAAATGGAAATGATCAGCTAAGGGAGTACTAACCACCTTTGCATTTGCCATACCAAATCTATCCAATACCTCATTAATATATTTCTGTTGTGACAGCCTTATTTCCATCTTCCATCTATCTTGGATTATCGTCATACCAAGTATCCGGCTTGCTGCCCCTAAGTCTTTCATTGCAAACAATTGAGCTAAATGTTGCTTTAATTCAAAAAACAATACTCATGCTAGTGTCAGTCAGTAACATGTCATCAACATAAAGCAACAGTAGGGCAAACTCACCATTAGGCAGATTTAGACACATGGATCTGATTCGCAGCATATGAAATGATGCTTAGTCATGAAGCTATCAAAATTGAGGTACCACTGTCACAAGGCTTGCTTGTGCCCATACAAACTTCACTTCAACCCGCAATATAAATGTTCCTACCCCTTTTTTTTAAAACCTTCGAGCTGCACCATATACAATTCCTCACTTGTGTCACTGTGAAGAAAGGCTGTTTTGACATCAAGTTGCTCAAGTTCAATGTTATAAAGTTATAAATTGTGACCAATCCCAAGACTACTCGAATGGTAGTCATTTTCACAACCAACAAGAAGATTTCATTAAAATCTACTCCCTTTTGCTGATCATATCCTTTCACAACCAATCTGGCTTTGAATCTCTTTCTACCTTTATCTTCTTCATTCAACCGATACACCCATCAATTCTTCAAAGCTCTACAATTTGGCGGAAGTGGAACCAAATCCCAAGTATTGTTTGCCATCAACGAGTCCACTTCCTCTGGCATTGCTGCCATCCATTTGTCATGATTAACATCATTACAAGCTTGTTGAAAGTAATTGGCTCTATTTGATCTGTAAACAACAATTCAGGGTGATCAATGACTAACAATTCATAATCTGCAAATTTTGTTGGAGGTTTTCTCTCCTGAGTTGACCTTTTCGGTTGTGTATTCCCTTGTACTTGTCCCCTTTCTATCTATGTATCAACAACAATAGCAACATCGGTCCTCTCCATACTCAAATTATCATGACCACGATCCAATCGATCGTACATGCCCTACACTTTTTGATTTCCCACATTGATGCCTATATTTGGGGAATGAACATGTTGCATAGGCAAAGAGGAGTTAGAAGACTGTTGCGCCACTACGTGGGTGTTCAAATCCAAGTTATTTGTTTGCAAATTGATATTAGCTACTTGCATTTTACTTGCTTCCAAATCAATTCCACCCAGCGATGCATAGCAAGGCACAAATTGTGAATGACTATTGTGTTTGGAGGAAGCAAAGTTGTGTGTGGCACCCCCTAATACATGTTGGCATACTGAATTAGCTGTCAAAGTGGTTCTAGGCCTAATTTTCTAGTTCAAAACACCTGATATTGTCTTCAGGGGTGGTCAAGGGCAGAGGGCAGTGCAAAGACTGGAGTGCCTACATAGGAGAATTAGGATGAACCATGAGTATGGGAGGACTGCAATGACTTGTGAGCAATCTATTCTCCTCACGTAGAAAGGAGTCGAGCATGGTTCGATGAGAAGGAAATGCTAGCATGTGAGTAGCTTCACGCATGGGAGAATGAAAGGAACAATTCATGAGGTCATCTCCACTCACAAATGATGGAGAAGACACTTCCTAGGGCTGTGTGGGAGCAAAAACACCTCTTGTAGTTTGCAGATGACTGCTTTCTGATACAAGACTATCACTGTTGCCAATGTTGCAAGAAGACGATGAAGACAACATAGAATCTGTCTATCATGAACTGTGAAAAAATAGGGGTGGGTGGGAAACATATCATAGGAGGTACTGAAATAGAATTATACATTCCTCTTGTTCTTGCAACTCTGCCTTGCGAAGACTGCTACAAAACACCTGATAGCAATTTTCAAACACTGTTTGTTTTTGTTGTTTGTGCTTGCAGGGTTGGAAATGTTTTCTCATTGAAGACAACATCTCTTCTATGAAAAATGGTTTTGGCAACCAAATCCCACAATGTGAACCCATACTACTCCTCACCATACCCAACAAAGATGCATCGCCTTGATTTGGCATCCAATTTCATTTGCTTCTCCTTAGGGACATGAGCAAACACTTCACAGCCAAACACCTTTAGATGATTGTAAGAAATTCATTTTCCAAGTCATCTATCCTCTGGAATGTCAAAATCTAATTGAGATGAAGGCGCTCAATTAATCAAATAAACTGCGGTATTACATACCTCTCCCCAAAATTATTTGCCCAAACTGGCATTAGAAAGCAACTACCGAGTTCTTTCCAAAATTGTTTGATTCAACCCCTTTGTTGCACTTTTTTCTTGAGGTGTCAATGGAACAACTTTAATCCTTTGAGTACCATTGTCTACATAAAAATTATCAAATTCTAAAGAACAAAACTCTACCCCATTATCTATTTTTAAACATTTTATTTTGTGCCCAATCTGATTCTCAACAATGGCTTTAAAAGATTTGAATTTGCTAAATACCTCTGATTTTCTATTTAGCATATAAATCCATACCTTTCTAGTACAATCATCATGAAAGGTAAAGAAATAGTTTGCTCCTCCAATGGAGGTTACCTCTGTAGGACCAAAGACATCTGAGTGAATAAGCTCAAAAGGTGTTGTCGTTTTACCATGACTGTGTTGTCCGGCATTATGGACAGTTAGGTAGTTGCAACCGAGGGTAGGTAGTTAACGGGTGGGACGGTTTGCCTCGCACCCCCTCGGTTCCTATTTGTATGCAATCTCTCGATGGAAGAGACATGTTATGTTATGATTATACTCCTTGTATATGGTCATTTTATGAGCAATGAAAGATACTTGAAGTTCTCTCCTATGTTGTGTTGTGTACTTACTATTTTGTATGACTACAATAATCTAGTTTACCTATGAGGGAAAACATTTGGCATCATTGCCGAACTAATCCAGGAAGTGACAAACGTCATGGACTATGGGGAATAAATGGGTCTCCCTATTAACAAGAATGTCTGTACCAACAACGAAGGAGTCCCAGAGCTCTTCCAAGGGGAACATGCACTAACAGCAAACTTCCACATTTTGTTCCAGACAGCCATAGAAACTTTTGTACGAAGAGAGGCTGTATGGGCGGAGGTTGCCAAAGATACCGTTTGGGACGCGTTGAATGTCAGCCCCGCTGCCAATAAGCTGTTGCATAACCTGCCCTGTCTCCTAGCGCAAGCATCCTTCGCGCAAATGAATCGAAGGGAGGAAGTTAAGCGGTAACAATGACGACAACAACTCTTGCGAAATTTTGCTAAGAATAACCGTCAGAAAGAAGAATGTAACGGCACTCGACGAAGGACAAACCCATGAACTATAAACCCTCAGGGAGGGAAAATAAAGAAGTAAATTTGTAATGATAAGGTCACATAGTTGACTCGTGTTGTACGGAGATATGAATAAATAAAAGTGTTTTATTTTAACATGATGGGTTGCTAGAGAATTTATGCCCAATTTATTGAACAAAGATAGAAATAAGGACAAACCAGATGCCTTAGAAGCCACACATGAAGCATTAATCCTCGCACAACAAGTAGAACGCCGACAGAGGTTAAGGCAACTCACCAAAGGACAACTGACCAAAGGGTTGTCCGAAGGGGACCACGGAGGTGTCACAGGAGGTGACTACGGGGTTGTTACGGGAGGTGTAGCAACCAAAGGGGAATACTCGCTAGAGAATCGGCGTGTAAGAAGTAGCAAAGAGTTACTTGAGGAAACATGGAAAAGGCTAAACTTGATTGAGGAGACACGAGAGCAATTTATAAACCTATCTCTCACACCACGAACAGAGGGAATCCGAGGCCGAAGTGACCGAAGGAAAGGGGAAGAAGAAGTGAGGGAAGTTGAGGACATCGGGGCAAAGCATGTCAGAGGGACACTACACGGTGGTCAAAGCAACCTGCCAGGATCGAATCCACCCAGTTCGGGAGCACAACCAATAGGCGCCAGTCAACCAACCAGAGGGAACATAAATATGTCTCAGAAATAGAAATTACCAAAGTTCACAGGCGACGGGAAGGAGGATCTCGTAAGACATTGTCGGACCTGTGAGACTATTTGGACAACAAACAGAGTTACGAATAAAGATGAGTGCATCCACCAGTTCCCAGCAACCCTTTGGGGGGTTGTCGTAGATTAGTACTCGGACATGGACAAGTCAACGATAAGCTCATGGGATGATTTGAAGAAGGAATTCCAAGTAGAACTCAGACTACTTTGGGATGATAATGAAGTAGTTGCCGAAATATATAGCTCGAAGCAAGGAAAAAAAGAAACTATAAGGGCCTATAATCGAAGGCTTAAGGAATTGCTAGGGAGGATGGCAACCCAGTCGGCCAACGAATTAAAGAAATGATGGCTCATAGAGGGATTAAATGCCTCCCTCCAGAAGAAAATGAAAATAGTGTTGCCTACGTCATACGCAGATGTGTACAACAGGGCAATGAACTTGGAAAGTGAAGATAAGACGTCAAAGAAGAAGAAAAGTAAGTCCTCATCAGAAAGTGACAAATCATTGGACGAGAGTAGCAGCGAGGACGAATCTAATAAGAAGGTGCAAGCCCTCCAGAAGGACATGGAGAGGATGATGAAAGAGTTTAGAACAATGAAGGGGAACACGGAACGCAGTGACGAAGGGGAGATGTGGTGCACAAAGTGCATAGAGAGCGGCCACACAAAGGGGTCATGCCCAAAGAAAG
This sequence comes from Chamaecyparis obtusa, assembly GCA_027943335.1. NCBI lineage: Eukaryota > Viridiplantae > Streptophyta > Pinopsida > Cupressales > Cupressaceae > Chamaecyparis > Chamaecyparis obtusa. Next base: position 1,262,133 of record BSBK01001038.1, on the reverse strand, counting down.
CATTTTGTGACATCTGCCAAATGATGGGTCATTCCACTAAGGAATGCCCATACAATATGAAGACAAGAAGTCCACAGGTGTTGTTCACACAAGAGCAATCGTCCACCTCCGGGGCAGAAAACCCCAACCAACAAACGAATAACAATGCATCATCCGACAGGTTTTGAAACAATAGGTGTGGAGGAAGAGGAGGTAACGATAACAAAAGCCGGATACAATAGGATTTGAAGGGAAGGTCGATGATACAGTGTAGGGTGTGCAACCAGTGGGGCCACTTCACCGGAGACTGCACAAAAGGTGACACACCACAAAAGTTGTGTTGATGGTGCGGCCCTGAAGATCATGAAAATGCTAACTGTCTGAAGCCCGGCGTGAACCTCCTGAACATTGAAAAAGAAAGGGTACTTGTCACCCGAAACCAAACAAACCAAGCAATGTATCTGGATCCCTATACCGAAAAGCAAAGAGCCCGAGAGGCGAAGGAAGAAATAGAGAAAGCCATGAGGGCGGGGAAGGACACGCACGAGGGAGCAGGCACTTTCGGGCGAAGAGGTTGAAAACAATATACTACGACAGATGTTACAGATGGAGGTGCCTGTCAAAATCCAAGATCTCCTCCATACCATGCCTCATTAAAGGCGGCACTATTAAATGCTTGCCCAGCACAACCCTGCACCATGCAACAGACGTTTGTTCTGGGTGGATTGACAATGGACCCTATGCTCCCGGCGGTGAATAATGGCCGGTACCTAGCAGTAGTCAAAATGGGCGTCCTAAGAACAATTCTTATAGACACCATAGTCGATGGCAGTTCAGGAGTGAATGTCCTCCAAGAAGAAACATGGAAGAAACTAGGTAAGTCAACGCTATGGCCTCCGACCTTCAACTTGTTGGGCACAGACCAACAGGGAATTAAACTCCTAGGGATGCTTATGGCCCAACAGGTTACCATTGGCATGCAACCCTTCGTGGTAGACTTCGTGGTCATTCCACTAAAGAAAAAGGGCTATGATGCTATTCTTGGCCGAGGGTGGCTGGTTGAAGCAAAAGCCACTCACAATTGGAAGAACACCATCTCCATGAAAAGTGGCAGTAGAAAATTTGTCATTGACCTCCGTACGCAAATGATTAGTGAAGAAATCGCATCATCTTCGGAGTCTGAGTCTGATGGGGAGCATGGTGGAATGGATGAGGGGAGAAACCGAATGGAACCAAATGAGAAAGGCATACTAGAACTCGAGGAATGTTCAGAAGACGACACAGATTCAATGAATGGACTCTTCCATTGGCAGATGAAAAGCTATGAAATTTTTCACAGTTACATGGTGGGGGTGGAAGAGATAGAACAAGAGTCTGAAAAAGGAAGTGTTCCCACCAGAATATGGGGAATAAAGAGGAGAGACATGCGTGAATGACAACCCAGCCCACAAATTTGGCACCGAAGGACCAATCAAGTATGAAGAACCGTCCCTGCAAGTTACCAACCTTGGCAATGAGAAAAACCCACGCAACATATTGGTTGGCGATGACTAGAATCCCGTACTGAAAGTTACAGCGTTCAAAATATTCATGGAATATAAGGATGTGTTTGCCTGGGCTTACAAAGACCTTAAGGGTGTACCACTAGAGTTATGTGTGCATCATATACCCTTGGTACCAAGTGTCGTACCAGTACTGAAAAGACCATACAAAATGAACAAGAATTATGCCGCTAGGGTAGATGAAGAAATTCAACACATGCTTGAGGCAAAGATTATCTTCAAGGTGCAGAGGAGTGACTCGGTATCACCCACAGTATTATCATTAAAGGAGGCAAACCAGATTAGAATTTGTGTCAACTTCAGATGCTTAACGTCGTCGCCATAAAAGATGTAATGGACACCCCTGAATGCCCAAAAGACTAAACCAACTACTCAAAGGAACTATGTCAAATAGTTTGCATCCAACTTCTTATTTCTCCGTTTAATGTTTAATCCCCTTATGACTTCCAGAAATGAGACATTTGTTTGTTTGTTTTATGTTTTGGCATAAACTTGAAAACACACAACATGAACAAGAAGGAAACTACAATGATATGCAAACTAGAAACTGACTACTGCTGGTAAAATATTATTTCAATAAGAAGCAAATACATGGCAAGTTATCAACTCACAAATTACTATAGCATTATTGAATAATGTTTCATCAAATGTTTACAAAATCTGCTGCTACAGTGGTATGAATAGTACCCGTGAATAGTGTCGCGCTACAGTAGCGTGAATAGTGTCGTGCTACAGTAACATGAATAGTGCAGCGCTACAGTACTGTTATAATCTGCCCTCAAATGGTTCAATATCTTCTTGGAATCATTCCCTCCAAGTGACATAAGCATCAGACAAGTAGAGAGGAAGATAAGAACAAAACACACAATCTACCTGTAGTTGAAAATGCACCCAATCTGCCTGTTAATGGAGCTGATAGCAATAGATTCCAAAGGCCAAACCCCAAGGGAATGACGTCTAGAATGTCACAAGAGAGGATAGACGTCCTCTAATGCCAAGAACGGATCTGCAACTCACACACCAATTTCTTCTCATATTCAACCTGTTTAATGAAGCCACAAATGCTTCCTTTTATTCTATTTCCAAGGGTCGGCTCAACTCTCATGGGCAATGTGGGATAAAAGATGTGCAATATAAAACATATATTAAAATATCCCCCTTATGTCTCCCTTGGACGCACATCCCCATAAAATAAATATTAAAGTAATACTTTAATATTTTACAATTAAATTAAATGTTACTTTAATAAAACTTCAAGCATTAAAATGTATTAGCAATCGGACTCCGAATAATGCGAGTGATAGCTCGTCGGAAAGCTCTCACTGAGGAGTATCAAATCCAATCACCAAAACTGGCCTCCACTATGTCCTGTTGACTTACTAAAAATAGTAAGTATGCTTGAAACTGAGTAAATCAACTTCGTTTTGGCCCAAACTGAAAATGACTAGGCCAAAACACTCCAGGATCCCTTTAAACCCTTCGTTAGCCCTCGGGACCATGTAGAACAAGGCTAACGCACACACACTTGGTCAACTGCTAAAGTGGGGACATTACAAAAGATCCCTTCCCCATTCCATTTACAGACACTACTCGAGGAAGTCGTCGGACATGAAATGTATTCATTCATGGATAGATTTTCAGGATATAATCAGATCTCAATTGCAAAAGAAGATAAGTTGAAAACCGCATTCGTGATGGAGGACGGAGTGTATGCATATAACCGGATGCCCTTCAATCTATGCAACGCACCCACCACATTTTAGAGAATAATTCTTCACATTTTTGATAAAATGTCAGTGGGGAACTTTTGAGCTTTCCTTGATGATCGGTCTATCTTTAGTGGGCATGACACACTTGGCGGCGTTAGGAGAATATATGGAAAGGTGTCGACGGGCATGATTAGCACTCAACCCGAAGAAGTGCAGATTTATGGTCCCACAGGACAAACTGTTAGGCCGCATCATATGTAAAACAAGATTGAAAACAGATCCTGACAAAGTTCTAGTGATAGTAAAAATGGAGGCCCCTAGGGACGTGATGGGAGTAAAGTCATTCTTAGAAACATCAGCTATTACAAGCAATTCAACAAGAACTTTGCACAAGTCTCTTATCCCCTCTACAAGCTGACACAGAAGGGGGAAGCATATGTGGGGGGTAAGGAACAAGTGTTTGCATTCAGAGAACTGAAGACAAAGCTGGTCATAGCACCAATCTTGTCATATCCCAACTGCGATAAGGAATTCCACATACATGTGGATGCTTCTAACTTTGCAATCGGTGCAATTTTGGCACAAACTGGTGATCACAACCTGGACCATCCCATCTATTTTGCGAGCAAACTATTGTCCAGAGTTGAAAAGAACTATAGCAAGATAGAGTGGGAGGCTCTTGGAATGGTGTACACGGTGCAGAAGTTCAGGCACTATCTATTGGCAACACCGTTCACATTCTACGTTGACCACCAGGCATTGATGTACTTGGTGAACAAACCAATCATATAGGGGAGGGTGAGCAGATGGTTACTGCTACTTCAAGAACTCACCTTCACCATTATTGTGCAGCTTGGAAAGAGCCACGTCATTGCGGATCAACTCTCTCGAATCAAGTCGGGAGAACCTCCAGAAGGAATTAATGACAATTTTCCAAACACGGACTTATTTTATATTGCTATCCTTCCGAAATGGTACAAAAGCATTGGTAAATATTTATCGACATCACAATTTCCAAGGGAAATGCCGCCAAGTGAGAGACAAAAGCTAGTACTGAGAAGTAGAACGTTCAAATTGATCAATGGACTTCTATATAAGATGGGCCTGGACCAAGTGGTGCGAAGGTGCATTATGGAGGAAGAAGTTGAAAGTGTCTTGAGGGAAGCTCATGAGGGCCCCGCAAGAGGGCATATGGGGCTAGTCACATTGGCATAGAAAGTACTCCTGGCAGGGCTATGGTGGCCCACACTATATAATGTGTTATTACCAACCGGTTACTGAGAGGGGGGGTGACTTAGTAAGAACTATTTTCTACTATAATTCCAATCTTGTTTAATACTTCTTGTAATCTAAGCAAAGTGTAAAACAAACATTCATAACTGTAAAAGTAGTACACAGATCAACACAAGATATATACATGGAAACCCTCGGTTAGAAGGAAAAAACCACGGTGAGACAGAGCTCACAACTTCACTACTGCAGAATGAAGGCCCCTTGTTAGGAGCTTACAAAGCACTAGTTAAGGTGCTACCTGGTTAAGGGATTTTACAAAAGATCGGTTAAGATCTTAACCCTGTTAAGAGTCGCTTGGTTAGAGGTCTTTCAACATCAACAAAGATGTTACCCTGTTAAAGGATTTTACAACGAACAAATTAGGTCCAACCTGATAGAGGGATTTTAATTTGCTTTCACACCTTACAAAAGCAATGATCTCATATGACACTAAATGTCTGATTCGATCATACCTGTTGATCTTTTCCTGGTTTGCCTGGCTGTTGAATCTTTTCTATCTTTTTGCCTTTCACCTCTAGTGACTGTGATCTGTACGCAGATGTCTCTTCACTGCTCTGTTTCCTCAACAATTCTCAACAACACTTTCTTGTGTTCTATGACCAGTATTTATACAAGAGTTCACCATAATGAAACCCTTAACTCATAGAACCACCAAGCTGTAAACTCACCAATAAAATCATGCAACTAGCAAAAAGCTATGCGTTTTGATCTAGAATTTACCTTTAAAACATCCGTATATATAAAGCTAACTCCACTTCTGAGTGGTGGATGTCCCGTAAAATCCGGTTTTAACTCAAACTGCTCCGCATAATCTAGTGCGGATCTTTAGGTAGTTAGACCGGTATATCTTATACCCGGTTCATCTTTGTATGCACTCTGAGACCGATACTATGTACTTAGATCGGTCTACCGGTGTATCCCCTTTGCTTCATCTACCGGTGCATACACTTTGTTTCTAGTCTATAGGTGTCTTCTAAGTAATGTGAGTAATCGGTGAGCTTTTACCGGTATATGGTGTTTGCTTCATTTGCACTAATGACAACTTAAATTGCTAACATAATGACACCAAGGGATGGGTCATAAGCTACGACACATGCTAACGAGCAAGGAAACCATTAAAAAGAGATTTCATGCCCTTAAACCCCTCACACACAAAAACTTTTCAAGCGATGGGGATTGGATTTTATTGAACCCCTGAGAACAAGCAAAGCTCACCGATGTCTATACATTGTGGTTGCCACCAAATACCTAACGAAGTGGGTGGAAGCACGGGCCCTGTTGGACAACTCAGCCTTGAGTACGACCAAATTTATATACAAGTAGATTATAACAAGGTACGACATTCCCATTCAGTTGACTAGTGATAGAGGACACTTCGTCAATCACATCATCCGACTATTGACGATGGAATTTAAAATCTTTCATTCCCTATCTAGTCTATATTACCCTCGAGCCAATGGCCAAGCGGAGGCAACAAATAAGATTCTGGTGTCAGTCATTTACAAGTCCTGTGGGGTGGAGCACGAGGACTGGGAAGAGAAGTTGCCTTCCATATCGTGGGCCTATAGAACCACGTACAAGGTGACAATCGAGAAAACGCCCTTTCAATTGATGTATGGACAGGAAGCCGTGGTGCCAGCGGAATTTATGGTTCCAAGCCTGAGAATTGCAATAGAAAATAGGCTCAGGGATATGGAGTCTACATGAGAGACTCTACAACTTGAACAAATTGGACGAACGATGCATGATAGCGCAATGGGCCACAAAGACGCATAGACAAGACGTAAAGCGTGGCATGATAAACACCTCAAGTGAGTTCAGTTCACTCTTGGCGAACTGGTGCTCAAGTACAATGGAAAGAATGAAATCAAGCCTGAGAAGTTTAAAGTGAAGTGGCTAGGTTCGTACTGAGTCCGACAAGTCGGCGACAATGGGGCAATCAAATTATGGACACTCAACGGTAAGGAAGTCTCCGAGACAATAAAGGGGTCCAAATTGAAGCCATATCACGAAAGGCGACAGGGCGATGACCCAATTCACGCCAGCGGACGCAGCTAGATGGGAAATAATTTTTTAAAAAGAGAGAGCATCGTAGAACCGTACAGAAATTTTTATTTTTTTTAAAGTAAATTCCAACACCGTACGACACTTGGTCGTACGGTCATATGTTGCCACCAAAAATCAAACCATGTGAAGGAGTGAAAGGTCGTATGGTAAAAACAACAGACTGTACGATTGTTAAACCAAAGAAGGTTGTACGACCGTACAACGATGAAAAAGACTAGTGCAAGGAAGGTAAAAGGACTATACGGCAGCAAGTCTGTACCATGTGAAGATCATACAGACACGAAGGACAAAAGGCATCACAAGCTAAGTTTCCTACATTTTCATACAGAAGTAAGTAGAGGGCCTAGGATTACCTAAATTATTCAGAGTCCATACAACCATTGTTGTTCGTACCAGGAGAAGAAATCAGGCAAGGGAGAGCAAGGCTAAAATTCTACATTCTACATGCCGCACTACATTCTACATGCCACACTACGCCATTGGGCTCTTCTTGGAAGCCACACGGACCCAGATACCCGAGGAGTTTCTAGAAGTTAAGCCAACAAGCATGCTGGCACCTAATGAGCCACCCATTCTCCTATGGAGGCATTTGGACACAAGAACCACACCACTTGGACAGAAGAGGAAGCGTCAAGTTGTCTCAGAGGAGTCCGGTAACATTGACAGTGGACAAGAGCAGACAACAACTTCTAGCAATTCGCAGGATAGTAGCAAGGCTAATTCGGTAACCCACAAGGTAGTACAAGTGGCACCCACCCAAGTATTATTTACTCCACGGCTAGGGGTAGTATCGCTCACTACACCAACAACAGGGTTGGTAACCACAACAAATATTCTGACATTTGGGCAATTGAGGCTGCCAATGGAGATGAGACCTGTGGGAGTTGCGGAGGTAGTGGCTCAGCCTACAACACCTACAAAGGAGGTAGGGGAGGTGGAAGTGCTAAAGGTGGTGGCAAAGTCTAGACCTGAGGAATTGACTGGTGGATTAGAGTGCAGGGAGAAGTTCGATAGCGCGGAAGTTCGATAGGTGCGGAGTAGTGAGATGTATGTAGAGGCCTTGGTTACCTCGGTTACTCCCAATATCGCATTTGTCACTTTTGATGAAGCCCTCTTGAAGGACCCACCACATGTTACACCTTCTACCGAGGCTGTTTCTACTTGGCTCACACAGCATTTTCAGATGATTCCCTTGGCACCTATGGGGGCAGGTCCCTCTCCTAGACGGGATACCCCCATAGAGGTCGTGGTGTTGGATGGAGAGGCATCCCCCGTGGGTACCCGTGCTTTGGCAGCAAGTCCGTTGGTAGACAGTCAGCCTCTGGGAGAGTTGGTGGAGGAGTTGGTAGGTTGTTTGGCAACCGTGGTGAGTAGCACAATGGACTCGACAGCCCGAGTAACGGAGGGAGGGTCAGAACTCCCAAATTTTCCTGAGTCTCCAAGATAGCCAGTTGGGGAGGATGTTGAGGTGTACTTGGCGAACATGGTTGCACGTGGCCGTCGGGTAGTTGTTGTTGCACAGGTGAGGGCTCTAGAGAGTGTTGAGGTGGATCTCCAGAAGGTGCTCACCTTTATGAGACATGATTGCCCTGGATTTTTTGCGAGTTGTTTTGAGTTTGGAGGATGGCCAGTTGTAGAGATTGTTCAGATGATGGAGGTGTGGGCTGTGGGTGTGCCTGTGGTTTCCAATAGGGTAGAGACCCTGATCGAGGAGATCGGGCAAGCCTTCAGGGAAGGTTACTATACTTTGCGACACGCAAAGTATGTTTCCCAAGGACATGCGACTGCATGGGAGGCTGCAAAGGCAGCTTGGGTGGAGTCGGTCACCCGATTGGAGGTGGTTGAGAGGAATTCAGCACACCACAGACAGGAGTTGGCCACCCAATAGGCAGCATGGGCAGAGGAGAGAGCAGTGTTGATGGCTCAGTTGGAGGCCACTAGATTGGAGAAGGCAGCTCTAGAGGCACAGTTTACTGAGGAGAAATCATCTCTTGAGTAGCAGTTGATGGAGGTGGAGGAAGAACAAAGTATGTTACAGACGGGTCTGACTTAGGCACGAGAGGAGGTTGATGCGAAGGGGAAGGAGCTTTTGGAGGCTGCATTCATGGTAAAGGAAGCATTGGAGCATCAGATGGTTGCAAAACAGAACCTAAAGATTAGGACACAGCAGGTCTACGAGCTATGGGCTCGGTTGCCATCTTTATCAGGGCCATCGGCTTCTTCTTTAGGGACGCTTCCTCAACCCCCTACTTAGCTATGATTTCTTTCTCTAGTAGTATGTTTAGTTGGTGGGCAATTTTGTTTTGACGTCATCCCATCTTGTTGTTCTTCGTCCCAGACACTTTTGTTTCTTATCGTCCAGAGACAACTTTCTTTTTGGGGGGGATGATGTTGTCCGACATTATGGACAGTTAGGTAGTTGCAACTGAGGGTAGGTAGTTAACAGGTGCAATGGTTCACCTCACACCCCCTCGGTCCCTATTTGTATGCAATCTCTTCATGGAAGAGACATGTTATGTTATGATTATACTCCTTGTATATGGTCATTTTATGAGCAATAAAAGATACTTGAAGTTCTCTCTCTTGTGTTTAGTACTTAGTATTTTGTATGACTGCAATAATCTAGTTTACCCATGAGGGCAAACAAACTGCTCTTCAAAAATCTGGTCCACCTTTGTTTTCCATAAAGGAAATGCTCACAAAACTCCAAATCAACACATTTTAGGTCTGGAAGTTGATCCCTATTGAGCATAAATTTGAGTCTCCTTTTTCTCATGTGGTCGAGCCACTTATGCCAAAGATTTGACCTGTTGTATGCCACCGGCAATGCTTGCACTCTAGCACATATAGACTACCTAATTTATTTCCTTTTGCAATAACCAAGGCTCCCTTGGTCACCTTCCAAGCATCTTAAGACAAACTGATGTTATACCCTTTAGTATAGAGCTGTCCTATGGATATCAAATTCCTTTTCAGCTAGGGAACATGTCAAACATCTTTTAACAACCACTTATTGCCATTTTGAAATTGCAACATGTTGTCACCTTTGCCAATTATGTTACATGCTTTGTTATCATCAAGATAGACTCTCCCAAGCTGACCTTCATAGTCTTTGAAAGTCTTTTGACATGAATCCAGTGTAGCATCACTTATTGACAAGACTAGGATGCCCTCTTCTTTTTCATATGCGGTGTTGGCTTTGCTATCCTTTAATTTTTCTTGTGCCTTTTTGTAAGACCAGCAATCCTTTTTTATGTGACCAACTTTCCCACAAAACCAACAATATCTATTTCTGCCCCTTGACTTTGATCTTCTTGATGATTTGAATCTTCTTCTATTATTTCTAGGATGCTAGTTCGGGTCTGGTTCCAAGTTCAGGTATGAAGGACCAGTTCACCAATACGGCAAAGTTTTGAAAAGGGGTTTGGGTTTGTTAGTACAAAAACATGTAAAAATTATATATATATATATATATATATATATGAAGCCTAGAAGCATGAGTTAAGATTAGAATGTCACATAGTATCATAAAAACATTTAAACACATTAAACTTGTAATCATAGCATCATGAATCATGATCATACCATCATACCATCATATTGACATATACTCATGTTCAACATCAAAGATTCAAAACATTAAAATGTCAATTGATAAATCATAACATCAAGTTCAAGTATCATTGTTTCAAGTTCAACTAATAGATTAATAAATTATTAATATTCTTCTTGTTCATCTTCTTCTTCTACATTGGCATCAATTGACTCACAAACAGAGCTAAGGCCAATGGGATCAACTGCACCAATAACATTATTGGTGTCAAAATCTTCAAATTCATCAAGTGCAAGTTGAGAGGTGGAAGCCAACATAAGCCTTTAGAATCTACTTTTTAATGTTGTGGAGGTTGTTATATGGAGCCTAATCATACTTGAAGGTTAATTTTTCCCCACTTTTATCGACACAATTTCCCCCTAGATCTTTCAATGGGGATTTGGGGGCAGCACCCCTAAGATGGGGTCAAGGGGCAATGCCTCTTGCGCACTCCCTGTCGCGATACAGGGTGCGGTTGAAGGGCAGCGCCCCATGAAGCCAAAAATAACTTTTATTATTGTACAAAGGCACCAGGGGTTATTTTTCTATTCGCCAACATATTCTAACCATAACAATGGATGTCAAAAAATTATTAAATTTGCAAAAAAAAACAACTTGGCTGCTGACTTTGACCGTCCACGAACCCAAGTTCGACGCTGGTTTGAAGTTGGTTCACCATTTTCTCACGTGGTCTGACTGGCCTGTGTTCTGGTTTGAACCAAACCTGTGTAGCACAAACCCTATCCGGACCCGGACCCACAGGCGGACCGGACCCAAACCACGGACCAGTTCAAACTTGGCCTGGTCTGGCATCCAATTTGGACGAACTGGGCTTCTTAGTACTATTGTTTCTGCCTTAGTCTTGAGGCCTTCCCCTATTGTCCATAAATAAGGCATCACTTGCTGAAGACCCTTGATTTTTCCTTCTCATATCTTCGCTAACAAGAGTACCAACTACATCATCTAAAACCAGTTACTTAAGTATTGATCACCATTTCAACTCCCCCCCCCCCCAATATCTGGTAAAGAACAATATCAAAATTGCTTTAATTTCATCATCTAAGTTAATCTTACCAAAATTAGTTGGCTGATAAGAGTGTTGAATTCGATGAGGTGACTCGCTGTGATCCCTCCTTCATTTTTAAATTGTACAACTTCTTCATAATGAAAACTTTATTCGAAGCTAAGGCCATCTCATACATGCTGAAAGCTTGTCCCATAACTCTTTCAATGTCTTCTCAGCTGAGACATTGAACAGAACATTGCTAGGAAATGAAATAAAAATAGTAGCTCTTGCCTTTTTATCTAATTTCTCCCACTCTCCACCTGTCATCGAATTTGGTTTCTTACATTTTCCTTCCAGCGCGAGTGACAGATCAACAGTGATTGCATGTGCACCTTCCATAGACTGAAGTTCTGCCCCAAGAATTTCTCTATTCTCCATTTATCCCCGTCCTACATTTTTCTGAAAATTCTTCACCGATTTCCAAACAGCTTCACCACTGAGCTCTGATACCAATTGTTAATAACGAAGAGTGAATAAATTAATATGTAGAATCAGAAATTAAAGAATGAAAGGCAATTGAGACATAAACACAGAATTCTATAGTGGTTTACCAAGATGACTACATCCACCTTTAAAGTAGGGAAAATCTCTTATTAATCACTGTTCTTTGTACAATTACATTTACAGCAGCATACAACCAATATATACACAACTCCAATATCCATATGTCTTCGAATGAGGAAGTTGAATAGATAGAATAAATTGGAGGGAAAAGGACCGTTGGGTTTCATATTCAACACTAAACTCCTTACAAGACTTCCCCTCTTTATATTATTTGAGTGTACTGTCATTTGTATAGGCTCTACCCTTGTACATCTTACCCTTGCAGCCAACCCCAGAAAAATAACACTTGCACTTTTAACTATGCATCTTGTCTTTCCAAATCCTGCCATATTGACTGTCTTCTCAGTTAAATAGGGCACTTAGCCTTAGCAAAAATTTGGTGGCATCTCTGACCATCATATGGGATTTTAGCGCAAAACACAGAGTGCAACTCGTGTAGGTCATTCGGCAGGGATTATATGGGTTCTGGAACAAACGTAAGCACAAAGCCAAACTACAAGCCCTTTCAACAACGAATACCTGTTGACATTCTACCTTTCTTGGATAGAGAATAAGCCCATGAAAAGAACCTCTATTAAAAATCTTATAGAAAAAGCCCAAGTAGCACACAAGGTACAGTAACAGGAAAATTCTCGGTGAGCTGTGACAGAATCACAAGTTTGAAACGTGGATTAGCTTCAAATGAACTCTAGGATCTGTATTGATCCAGTAATGTAGCTTCCTATTCCTCTTGAGCTCTTCAAAACACCAATCCCATGCCTCCAAATGCCTACAACATGCCAATATCTTCCTTAACGAGGACGCGACTCTTTGAAAATCTTAACAGGTGTTATTAAGCCGATAGGTTTTATGTGGGAGCAAAGCTCCCAGAAATGCATTTTTCCTCTCGGAAAGTTGTCAGCCCTCTTCCCCGATAGTTTCTTTTTCGGTTATGGGTCTTCCCTCTTTTCTAGTTAGAAATTACCAAAAATTGATTTGAAATAGTAAGTTATCTTGTTTTTAATATTTCTTTTGTTTTATATTTTCCATTTAATTGCAATTATTTTCCTCTTTTCATTATATTTTTTTAGATATTATTTTTTAATATATATAATACAAAATATTCAATTATTTTTATTTATAAAAATTATTTGAAAATAATATTTTTCTTTCTAATTAACTATTTTAATATAATAATAAACATCTTTATAATTATTATATATTTAATTTAAATACAATTTTCTTATTTTCAATGGCTATTACTCAGTTTCATATTGTTTTGCTTTTTTTTGAAAGATAAACATTTTTTTTTCTTAATGGGTGCACTGCATCCTTTGAAATTTTATATTATTAATTTATTATTGATCTATTTTGTGTGCAAACTCCTATCAGCTCTCGTTTCATGCACAAAAGCATGCGACTACTAGTTTTACTTTCCTTTGAATTCCTGAAGTGGGGGCTGAAAGGGGGATGAAGAGGAAAGAGAAAAGATATACCTATTTTCCTTTGCTTTCTCTTTTTCGCATTGAATATACTCTGAAATCTTATTTTTTATTTTTGATATAGATGTTATATATGTATATATGGTGGTGATAGTAGTGTTGAGGTATTGGCTAAATAGCTAACTAAAACGTAAAAGATATAAAGGGAGTTTGAAAAAAATACTAATAAGTGTTCCCCTTGGTAAGATATATGTTTTAGATTGTTGTTTAGACGTTGTCTTAGTCTTGATTTAATATTCATATTTATTAATTTAATTTTTTTAAAAAAAATTATCAATAATTGTCACTTTAAATTTATTTGTGTTAATGATGACTACTCATAATTGAATAAAATATATTTCTTATTCTAAAATGAAACCAATCATATAACGTCACGTCCTCTGCACAAGTATGGGTGTCCCTTTTGCACGACCATTGGTCTCACATTGTTTTTGGGTTGTTTTGGACATCTTGGTAAAAAGCATGTTGATGCGGCATCATATTTGATGATGTGGCAATGAAACCTTAGTTATAAGCATGGGGACTTGCCAAGTAAGTTGTAAAAAAGGGTCATCTCCCCTATTTTCCTTTTCTTTCTCTTCTTCGCATTAAATACACTCAAAATTGAAGCCTCTTTTTTGGCACACAAGGTTTTATTAAATTTTTAAACCTTAGATCGATCTCTCGCTCTCTCTCTCTCTCTCTCTCACACACACACACACACACACATAACACGTGTGTGTGTGTGTGTATACACATGTGTTATATATGTGTATATATATACACATGTATATATACATGTGTGTGTGTGTGTGTGTATATATATATATATATATATACACACACACATGTGTTATATATATGTGTGTGTGTGTGTATGTGTGTGTGTTGTATATATAACACATGTATATATATATATATATATATATATATATATATATATATATATATATATATATATATATATATATATATATATATATACACACACACACACACACTTGTGTGTGTGTGTGTGTGTTGATTAATACCTACACTTGTGGATTTAATATCTAATATTTTGACAATATTGCACCAATAATTGTGACTTTAAAGTTAGTATTCCTAATGTTGACTACTCATAATTGAATGAAATGTATCCCTTATTCTAAAAAGAAACCAAAATGTGATGTTACATCAGTTGCACAAGTATGGGTGTCTCTTTTGCATGACCATTGATCTCACTTTTTTTTTTGGTTGTTTTGGACACCATGGCAAAAACACTACTACATTTGACCTCATTTTTTTACCAAAATTTTCGACAATCAATTAAAAAGGTTTAGGTTGGTCGGATTATAGAAGGAAAACTTCCTTTTTTTTTAATCCATACTTGTGTTAGTCAAAATTTTGACTAATACCGTGCAGGTTAACATTTCAACCAACATGGGCATAACTTTAAAAAGAAAAAAGATTTTGTGTCTCATTTCATTGTTTGGTTTTCACTTGGAGCGCGCAAAGGAGCTAGAGCCTGCGATTGTTTGAACTATTATTTGGTGAGAGTTTTAGGAGGACCGCTTGCCTGCGAGGGTTGCCACTGTGATTTGGTGTAAAAGGAGGACCGCCTGCCTGTGAGAGTTGCCACTGTAAAAGGAGGACCGCCTACCTGTGAGGGTTTCCACTATGATTTGGTGTAAAAGGAGGATCGCTTATAAGGATTTCCTTACTCTGCATTTGTCTGATATTGTTTTATTAGTTACCTACTTAGGGCCCATGAGCAATTTGCCGGGGCATCATGTATTGGGTATTTGCTAGGTTGTCTTTTGTGAAGGGAATGTAGAGACTAAACACCCCTGCAAGTCCATTTGATGCATTCATGGTTCTTGATGTTCACTTGATTAGTTTTATCTCTGTTTTACATAGTTAGTTGTGCAATGAACAAATAGTTGACTGTCATCACAAACACGGTCATGTAACTACATTGATTAGATTTCATTTGCCCTGAGTATGTTTTTGTTTATATATCATGCCTTGTCAATTTGTGAAGTGAGTGGATAAATTGAACATCTCTGCAAGTTTAACCTTCGATGCATCCACAGTTTTGAAGTTCATTTATTAGTTCTACAAATATTTTATTGAAACTTTTTTGTTGTGCCCGCAAGATACTAAACTCTTTATCAGACCGGCCCGAAAAATCCTCAGTCGACTTTGTCATGGAGAGTGTACCTTGACTTGTGATTTCTCCATTGGTCTCCAATGCCATTGGGTGAGAAGCAAGCCAAGGAAATGAATTTTAATAACCTAAGTGCTCAGATTTGGGCGAAGTAGCTACGTTGCTTCAAGATTGATGCCCTAGTTAGATATATGCTATGTGTTTAACCAGCAAAGTAAGAAAATGCTTGCAACAGCGTCCTAGGAATAATTTGGATTCAAGGCTTAGTTAAATTCGAAAGCCTTAGGAACATTGAAGAATTCTAAATGACAATAACCATTGTAAGGACCCACTGTTAGACCATTCCAGATGACCCTAATATAACTTGATCGAGTAGATTAGAGTGTCTCTGTGACAGTCGATGGTGCTAGAGTAGAGTGGTTAAAGTTAGTTAGAAGATTTAGTGTGACACATTAGAAGACAATGAATTCTATGCAGAATGGCCTTGACCCAAATCCAATAACTGATTGAAGGGAGGAACACAGTTACATGCTTAAAACTAGAGAAAGATTATGATCCTGAAGGGAATCAGGAATCAAGTTAAATATTAGCAACTAGTTGATGTCTGTGAAGAAAAGTGTCACTTGGAACTTTACAAATCCCATTCAAGGAAATTGGTAGTTAGAAGAATCATCATGTGGCCAAAGAAATTCAGAGACTAAGGAGTTTTGATAGTGTTGGTTGGAACCATTGTCCATGGTTTGAATCAACATTATTATTCTATTGTGATAATTGGTTGGGCCTACAAGAGCTTCAGTTGTAACCACTAAAGCTTCAGGGTATTCTTAAATCTCCTATCTCTGATCACTTCTAGGTCCAATAGGTAGTTGTTTCACCATTAGATGATCATTATAAGATGATCCAAATCATAATCTATGTTCCTCCTTTAGACCAAATGGCTACTATTGTAGCATACCAAGAAAATTCATTAAGTTTCCTCTATAAATTATGGTGATCACACAAACATTCTTCCTTCTCATTACATTAATGGATTAGGGAACTATAGTACATGTTAATACTCAATCATTCCATGTGTTATAGTACAAGATAGGACCACCCTGTTGCTCATTAGCTATTACCTGAAAATAAGTAAGTTTAATTACTATTCTAAGCCTACCACCTCCTAACTAAAAAATGACAAGTTTTTATTACCATGCTTTCAAGCTTAACTTTTTCCAAATACCAAAAATTTAAAAAAAAACATCAGCCAACTCGAGATATGAAAACATGTCTAAATTCATTAAAAAAAATCATATTACATCTCATTAAATAATGTTGAAGTCAGATTGGGCAATAAAAGTGAAAATATTGCGCCTTCCAAACGTGCACAAAACTATTCAAAACTCTAATGAAATGTAACACCATATCCTAGCAATCATTTGAATCCATATCAACCATAAAAATAAATATTTGTCAACAATATAGTCAGACTGTACCCTCACGAGCAGTGACTGGTAGATTTCAAATGAATTTACATTTTCATTGCTTGAACATAGTTTACATTCACTGTTATGATCTGGAATTGATCATTAACTTGGTCCATTCCCAATACTCATTAACTTAGTTTACATTCACTATTATGATCTCTATAATCTGGAACAATGGAGTTTTCAATTTCTAGTTTCTAGAGTGTATTTATTTTGATGTTATGTAAATTTAATTTAAAAATCAATAATATCAATACAAGTATAAGCATTGTTAAGTGGATTTGTATTCTCAATTCAATTTGTGCAAGAATATGATGTACTTTACATACTATTGAATTTTTTACAAACTTTCACATATTAACTTTTGAAGTAGAACTAAAGGAAATGCATTTTTGTTAACTTGTTATTAATAAAAAATTATTGGCAAATCAGTTGTCAGTTATTGTTCATGTTGTAAAACTAAACTATTTTAACTAAAGTATACATGTGGTTTTTATAGGAAGAGGTTGAACAAACTATAATATTGAACAAACTAAGCGGAATATGTAAACATTTGCTACACTGTCTCTTTTCCCTATGATTGATTATAAATATCATGGTGTTTTATGACACTTTCATTAATTGTATCATGGTTGTGCTCTACTATTGTACTTAACCTTTAACATATCTCCAATGGTTACAATGACTTGCACATGCCTGTACCTTGTGGTTGTTCCATCTTCTTATTGTGATTGTTGCCGATTTAAGGCATGATATGTCAATGTCTTCTTATTGTATTTATTCTATTAGGACTTCAAATTGAGTGACATCTCCTTTTCACATGAGCATAGAATTCAAAATTGCCTCTATAGAAGAAATTGTTCATTAATAGTAGGTAGATGTATTTTTCCCTATGATCTCATGATAATGGCCATATTCAATAACTCTATAACATGATGGTTGTTCCTTTTAAGAGAGATGGTTGTTCCATTGTTCTAAAAACTATACTTTGTTGTCCTTTTGATATGATAGCATTATATGTCAGAAACTTTGAGGTTCTCTTACCTTATGTATGTCATGGATTCACCTCTATGTAGCTAAATCTCATTATGAAAATGATCTTCTTTTAGGAAACAATGAAAATCCTCTATGGGTTCATACTTATTGTGACTTCCCATGGTGCACTATCATTGCTTGTACATTGTATTTTTCCAATTCTTTTAAATTGTCATTGTTTTTGAAAATTAATACCATATGTTGCTTACATTTGATTCAATTTCCATATTAATTACTCTCTTCAGTTGTATTAGGAACTTTTGCCTTAAGCATGTGTGATGCAAACCTAGATATAGATGGGCATTAATGCATTAATGCTCAATTGATTGCCTTAATGCAGCTCCCAAAGAAAGGCCATCTGGAAGCTTTAGAGGAAATAATTTGTACTAGGTATGGAATCACCTCCACTACAATGCCAAATTTTGATGTGTTATTATCTTCAATTGCAAGTTTCTTTTGCAAAAATATATTGTATATCTTTATAGACTAGACAATGTGACTGTACAACTCCATAACATATTCTCTATAATCTCTAATTACAAACTGAAGTGTAAATTGAAGTAAAGTCTTTCTTGGATAAAATTCTAACCCTTGTCTACTAATTACAATACTTAGCTTTATAGTTCACATGACTTCCCTAGGGATCTATTAGAACTCAAATAAATTTGTTATATGCTAGTTGGCCAACTATGCCTAGTCAGCCAACTAGGAGACATGTCTTTTGGGAGGTAAAGACTCATATAAATGAAAGATGAAACTCTTCATCCAATGAAAAAAAAAAAATTCAACACAAACATCTGTGAATTATATCCAAATAGTAGTAGACTATATATAGGCAACAATGAATTAGATGTAATTGCTTCAACTTCACATTCTTGATTTACTTCAGCATCAAGAATAATATCCACAGATTCATTAGTCTAGTGAGGAGATTTGTGTAACTCCCAAAATAATAGTAACTCCCAAAATACTTATCCTTTTGAATATTTCATGGTCTAGTGAGCATGATTTGTGTGTGTATTTGTAAACCTTGTATAATCTTATAATATATTTTTTTATTATTATATACAAGATACTACTAATGTTTATATGTTTATATTTTGTATATTTATAGCCTGTGAAGAAAGTCCACACCTAGCAATATGAACCCATAACAAAATAATGAGACACTTGCTAGATTGTGGTCTCAGTTCCAAAGAAAAGACGTTGAAAAATGTAATTGTCCTTGCAAAAAGTGTAAGGGCTTAAAGAATCAAAGAATTCTAATAAAAAAAGCCCAGAGTCATTGTAGGCAATATGGTCACATTGAAGGGGGGCATGATTTTCGTCAATTGTTGAATGTGGATTTCCAATTGGAGGAACATGGAGGTGTGAATATCCAAGCCAACGATAACGCTCCCATGGAAGAAGATGATCCTATGGCAAAGAACACAATTGAAGATGATCGTATTGGTGTAGTTGATAATGTGCTAGAGGACATGATTGAAGAAGATGGTATTGGCGTAGCTGATCAAAATGATCATGATGATGGTACTAGCACATCTGATAATGATGATGAAGATGGTCTTGATATAGCTATAACTGAGAAGGCATACAAGCCCCTATACCAAGGCTCCCAAACAACTCTTCTCTCCGCTATAGTGTTTTTGGTGAACTTCAAGGTTATGAATGGTTTATCCAATGTAGCAATGTCACGTATGCTAAGGTATGCCATTTTTGTCATCTTCAATGTTAGCATACCATTACGATTCATTATATTAACAATTCATATTTGTTGTTATAGGTTGATAGGTGAGTTTTTCTTACCACCATCAAATACTTTGCCACATTCGTACCAAGAATTATCTACCATTATGAATCAAATTGGAATGTAGTATCAGACAATACATGCATGTCCCAATGATCACATTCTATATCATAAATAGCATGAATTTGCAACAGAATGCCCTATTTGTCAAAAAAAAGGTTTCTCACAAGAGTCTTCAGTACATTCCCCTTATTCCATGTCTTCAACGATTATTCAAGTGCACTAGCTTGACACAATTTATGGATTACCATGCACGCATGAATGTAATTGGACAAAATAAGTGCACTAGAAGTCAAGATAACATTATGTGAATGCTTGCAGATGGTTCTGCATTTAATGACATAGAAACAACATGGACACACTTTAAAAAAGAGCCTCGTAATCTCAAGATTTCAGTGGCAGTGGATGGTGTCAATCCATTTGGAGATATGAGATCGACTTACTCAGTGTGGCCTATTTTAGTTATTAACAATAACATTTCTCCTTGGATGTCCATAAAGAGGGAGCACATAATGTTTTCAATGATTGTACCAAGTATTTTTTCAGTTAATAGTTATGTAAATTAATTTATAAACACCACATCAAGATGGTCATAATAATGATGTAATGGTTTTGTTCATTCAACTAGGTAAGTACCAAGTTAAAGATATGAATGTGTATATTGAGCCCCTTATTGATGAGTTGTTGATTTTATGGAATGGGATCACTATGTATGACATCTCTAGACCAATAGGACAAAGAAAATTTCAATTCTATGTAATGTTTGTATGGACAATACATGATGCCCCTGGGCTAACTCATTTTTGTGGTATGTTATATATTCATGTTAAGGTCACATATTTTTGGTATGTTATAGTGCTTACACATTATTGTTGTATGTTTAAGTTGTGCATGATACTTGTACATGATCCAATCAAATGATATCTTTAAGGTCTTCAGACAAAGGGTAAATTTGCATGTCTAGTTTGTGGTCCGAAGATGAAATCTTGTCATTCAATAAGTTTAGGAAAGCAAGTGTTTGATGAGTTTAGGCACTTTCTCCACAATAATCATAAGTATCGAACTATTTAAAAATATTTTTTTAATGGGAAAGAAGAGATGACATCAAGGCCACAAAGAATGACACCTCGTCTATGGAAGTTGGAATACAATAGACTAAATCATCAAGGTAATGTCATTCCATCTGATGATTTTTATTTGAAATTTAGATTTTGATATTGTTGTTATCTCTATTGCACATTTAAGGTTGTCACTTAGTATCAAAAGGTTATCATGTATATTGGTCGGTCACTTACATTGAACAAGTCGGTAACTAGAAGTAAGACAGACTAGTCAATAAAGCATACACACTGAGCAATAGCATCACCAACACTGATAGACAGTAAACACTGAGATTCATTATACACCAAGCAGATTATACTGTGTTTACCGATGATCACATAAAATGGCATAGTAATCAGAAATGACACATACTTCTATGCAAACGGTTACAATGGATCTTAAAATGGTTTACCAAGGTCGAGGAACATTTATTGTGATGATATTCATTAAATGCAATATATATCTTATGTAATAGTTTGATCTAGGTTATTTTTGTACACCATAGATATTAGGGTTATGACTATGTTGTGTAACATAATTTTGTTAAAGAGGCAAAAATAGAACACTATATATTTATGTGTTTGCATCATTTTTGGTGTGAACTGATATATGAATCACATAGCACTTGAAGCAATTGCCTAACTTCAAGTCTATCAGTTAACAGAGCAGAACAGAGTACAGAGGAAATCAGATTAGTAGAATCAGAAAAGGCTACTGAGTAGTTCAGAGCAGAGATTCATCACAAGTGAGGTGATATTTTATCAAGTACTTATAGATATGTTTTAGATAATTGAATTGTCAAATAGCAGATATTTTCCTATTGCTTTCTAACCATTGTAATAGAGTTTTGGATAAAATCTCTTAGCAGAGTAGACTTAACAGTCTTATATAAATCTCTTAACCGAGTACACACTTCTTTAGTGTTGTTAAAATCCTATAACTAGGTAGATCTAGCTGATCTAATATGTTACTCCTAACAGGGTAAGATCACCAGAAGTAATCCAAACTTGTAGCCCTGATAGGCAAACCTTTTCTATCTGCAGTAGCAAAGAATTTGTGGGTGTCATCCCCACTGTAGTTTTTACCTTCTTACAAGGGTTTATGTGTTACCAAAATACTTGTGTTATGTGATTGTCATATTGATTTCATGTTGTTTACTTTCATAAGCTAAATGGATGACTGATACATGAAATTTGATTCAAGTTATTTTGGTCAGTTATTATTGTTAACTATCATAGATTTGAAAGGTTTACAAGGATTTTTTTTAAGGCATTGATTCACCCCTCCCCTCTCAGTACCTATATCTCCAAATTCCAACAATTGGTATCAGAGCTCAGTTCTCTTATTGAACAGTTTAACCACTGAAGGGTAAATATCTAAGTCATGGAGAGATACAAGCTAGACAAGACTATCGAGAATCAAAAGATATAGATGCAAATGTTTATGGAATAGTATAAACAAGTTAAAGAAGAACTGAAGAAATTACTGGTTGAAAGGAAGAACCTTTCCATTCTGCAAAGTGAAATTAGTTATCATGAAGAACCTATTGATGAAATGTTTGAACACATTGGATCTAGTTCTGGAAGCATCTCTAATGGATCTAAAAGCATAATCACTGATTTATCTGAAAAGAATCAGCATCTATCCAAACAAGTGAAAGCACTTCAAATCAGTCAAGAATCTCAGATGGTGAGAATGGTGGAAATCATGAACAATGCTAGACAGGCTGAACAAGATAGGAATCTGGCTATTGAAGACTGAAGACTAATGACTGAACAACTTCAAGCTAAAGAAAGTGAAATATAGAGACTCACTAATCGTCACTTCCAAGTATCTAATCAGATGATGACTGTTAATCAAGAAGTGAACTGAGTAAATGGAGAATTATCAAGAAGACTTGAAGATGTTGCAACACTTAGAGAAGATAATGAAAAGCTAAGAAATGAAATAAAGATACAAAAGCAACATAATGAAATGATGAAGATAGCTGAGGACAGTTCCAAGAAGATTGATGATTTTCTGATTAATCAAAGGAGATTCGAAAGCAAAGCTGGAATAGGCTACATCGGTGAAGGAGAATCATCACAACAAGTTGAAAAGGTCAACAACAATCAAAATCAAAGACTTAAAGTGTTGACATGCTATAATTGTGGCAAACCAGGCCATACGTCTAATGTTTATGGAAGCAGAGCACAAGGTAAACCACCTGCTATTCCTAAATTTGATGGATATTGTTACTATTGTGGAAAATATGGACATCAAGCATATGAATGCAAAGCTAAGAATAATGCTAACAATACTACTATGGAAAAGCTATGTTATACATGTAACAAACATGGACATACTACATCAGAGGGCAAAGAAAAAATGAAACAAGTATGGACTCCTAAGCAGAAAACACAACGAAAGCCTTATCAACCGAAGAGACAAGGTAATTCTTATGTTTGGGATTATAATACATAGACTAACTATGTTGTATGTGGTCGGTATGGGCATATTGTAGAAAATTGTTATAGAAAGAGATGGGCAAGACAATCTAGAAGCTAGATAAACATTGGAATGGCATGTATGCACTGTCACAGAGTTGGTCATTTAAGCAAGGACTGCGGAGATCAAGCACCAGAAGAAAATCATGTATTTGAGAGTGGACACACTATTTCAAATATCATGAAGATAAGGAACATTATGTGGAGAAAGGCATCTAATGAGAATGCTGAGTCAAGTAATGCTGTCGGTGAAACCTCGTCCACTAGATTGGGTGACATCGGTAACTCCACTTAAAATGAAATAGGTATGTATGGGACTGACATTTCAATTGATCATATTTTACATATAGTTCTCTATATATGATGGGCACACACCAAATCTGCATGATAAAAGATGCACCATGGTTTATATGTTAAGAATTAGCAAAGTTACATATTCGGTAAAGCAAGACCGAGAGTTGGTTACCTGTCGGTAATCACTATTCAAGGTTAACCGAGCACATGTATCAACTGACAAAGGAATTACATGTTAACCTAGATGTTGAAATCCTACAATATTTATCGAGTTGACAACTATTATAAACATTAAGTAGGTCAAGCATTTATTGCATAAAAGTTTGAGCGGGAAAATCAAAAAGTCTATAAATACATGGGAAATAGAGTTCATTGTTACATTGTGATTTCGAAGAGTGGAGATTTCACAGAGAAGAGTTCAAGATAAAGATTTTCAAAAAGATTCAAATCTACTGTAGATCAAACTAACAATATTCTTCGACGATTCTGAGTAAGTTCATTTTCTATCAAACACCTTTTATCCTACTGCTTGTCAAAACCCTAGAATCGATTTATGGCATCTACATCATCTGCAAGAAAATCACATAGTATTGAGGAGGAAGTTAATCTAATTGTTAGGGAAAATTTTGATGAACCTAAGTTTAAGCCACATCCCAAGGTCGCAGCACAAACGGATATAATGGGCACTTTTTTGAGCATACCAGATAGGGTTCTATTGACAGAAGACGTAAGAGTGTATATTCATTGCAAAATTGGAGAAGTTAGAGATTTTGAAACTGTAGTTGCATATCAACAAGTCTGTGGCACCGATGGTAAAGTAAAACTAGAACATAAGAAGATTGAGGAATCAGGGTTATCTTGTATCACATACTATTTGCAATCATTTAAGATAGATTGGATCAGAATTGTTCTGAGCAGGTATCACGATGGAAAATTCTGGCTGGATAAACCTATAGAGGTCAATAAGAAAATGATCAGTAGGGTTATTGGGTTCCCTACAACCGACAAGGCGAAATCCTTCCGTAGCTCATCACAAAAAGAGGTTGAGAAGAATACTAGAGCACAATGGGATGGAAGAGCACTAAAAATTTCAACAATCAGAGACCCAACAGTTAAATTCACAGCACATGTAATTGAGTATAAAATATTTCAATCAAGCAGACTCAACAGTGTACCTTGCAGTGCAATAGACATGGTGCATAAAATTGTGAAGAAAGATCACTAGGTTGATCTTGTCAAGGTACTGTATCATCAACTATAGGAAAATATGAAGAAAATAAGAACAAAGAAATCTAATACATGTAAGTTCAAATCACTACTTGCTTGCATACTTTTCTATCTTCAAAAGTATGTACCTGGCATCGGTAAAGTAAATTGGGAATTAGATAAACTGATAACGACATAGATTAGCAATATGATGAATAAGTTAGGAGACAAATTGAATATAGAATTTGATGCATACTTCAAAGAATTCTAGACCAAAATGAATAAAAGAAGTAGAATTCCAAGCGAATTAGTAGAAAAATTTGAGATAGACATTTGTTTTGTAGTCAATATAGATTTCACTATGATTAGGGCAGTTGAACCTAGAAAAAAATGGTTGGCACTGATGGGATATGAGATGAACCATGATTTCACTTTGAAATCTATTAATGCACTGCTTACATTACCGAAGGACATCACTGCCACTAGGTTCAAAACATATGAAGAGGCCAAATCAAGAATCACTATAGACATAGAGATTGGTAAAATGTCTAGAAGGGAAAAGAAAATGAAAAAGGATCTTGCAGCTATATTTGGAGATGTATCAGACTCATCTGAGGAGTCACCGATTAAAGAAACAATCAAAGGTCAGTTACAATTGTTTGACAAACCATATGATAGTGAGGAAACTGAGTCAGAAAAAGAGAAAGATCCCACACCAACTCCTCCCACCAAAGATCAAAAGAAGAAGCAGTTGCCAGTACATGAAGGTACAAAGAAAAGATCATCAAATGCAGCCTCCAATGAAAGAAGCAATAAAATTTACAAAACTAAGGGCAGCTACACCAACAAGGAAATATGTCAAGAGAAAGAACAAGGTTGTAGCTGAGGCACCAAAGAAAAGAAGAAAATTGGTAAGAAGTAAAGAAGATCTTGAGGAGACTGAGAATGAAGATGATGTTAATCAATTCAAGGTGGTCAACAACAAGGAGAGAACAATAGATGACATTATTGAAGATATAATTGAGAATGGAGATCTTACTGATCCAAGGATAGACAGATTCAACAAGATGTCAAATGAAGATCAAACCAAGATAGAAGAGGCAGTCATCCAAATGATGATAAAGTTCAAAAAGGTTCCAATGGAATTTTCATGTGCATTACCAAAGGAGTTGGATGATAAGATAAATGAAAAATGGGCTATTGCACTAGACACTGAGAAAAGAAAGAGAGAGCGATCTCTAGTTCGGGCAGCCCCACATCTAAGCTACGGAGAACTTAATGGATACATGGCTAAATATCAAGCAAGATTCAAAATCAAGAATCGAGCCATCATGATACTGGATGAAAATGTGGTAGATATGGATATAACAAGTGATTCCTTGTGGACATCAATTCTTAAAGCCAAAGAAAAAGCTGAGCAAGAAGCATTCTTAAACTTGTCTAAAAAGAGACAAAATTCCAAAGGTAAAAGTATTTGTACTGATGATGATATAGCAAAGAAGGTAATGGACACCGATATATTAGTTACCGAGGTAGTTGATATCACTGAGAAAAAATAAGAAATAAGTGTTTCATAGGATGCACTAGATCAAGTAAAGATCCAACTGTAGAAGAAAACTGATGACGATGTACTCATTGAGGATAGTAGTACATTTGACTTGGTTTTTATACCAAAATTATCAACCATGAAATAAAAAAGTTTTGATTGGTCGAATTATAGAATGAAAGTTTTCAATTTTTTTTAATCCATGTCCGTGTTTGTCGAAATTTTGACCAAAACACTTTAGGTAGAAATTTTGACGACCATGGGCATAACTTAAAAACAAAAAAGATTTCATTTCATTTCATTATTACCGGGCACACGTATGTTTTCAAAGTTCATCAACACTATGTATTGGAGGGAAGATTCAGCACTAAGGTAACCTTCACTTTGGATGGTGGATTCGACATTGAGGTAACCTTCACTTTGGATGATAGATTTGGCACTACGGATTTGGCACTGAGGTAACATTTGGATTTGGCACTGAGGCACTAAGTTTGAATGCATCTTTTTATTATTTCCATAAAAAATGACTGGTATTTACATTCCTACAAACCCGTATTGAAAGAAGTCAAGAATCTAATCAAATGGAAGGCTTCTAAACACTTCTATCTTTAGTTTTAAAGTGGTTTGAGTTGATTTGATTAAGTGTGGAAAGAGAATCGGGCTGCAGAATAGGAAAACCCGTGGGTGTACCCTAGCCGACAGTTTAAATTTCAAACATCTATTTCTTTAACTCGTGGGTGTGCCCTAGCTATCATTTGGTGAGGGAGAGGTCAATTATCATTTACAAAACCTTAAAAAACCTATCTAGAGAAAAAAATACATAGTTAAGAAATAGATACAAACATGTTTCTACAAGCTAAAACATGAAACCCGTAACATAGATGATTAAATGATCTTAACAAAAACTCAAACCCTCAAAGAAGAACAAATGACACAAACATAGAAAAAGAACACTTGTCAAGCCATAGTTTGTATCTACTTTTCAAATCCCGCATTCTCTTCTCAAAACCAACACTCAAATCTCCTTCACAAAATTTCCTCTTTCTTCCTTAATCGAGCTCTGCAACTGCCTTTACCGCCATCACAAAATGATAACTATCACAATAATGTCATGCAACACCCATACCTTCAAATACATCCTCATAGATGTTTCCCATCATTATCTACCCTCTCTATCCACCATACATCTCTCGATCACCATTTGGTGCTTTCAAAGTGCACCTTCACTGTGCCTTCACCAGTCAAACACTGTTCCATTCTTCCTTCATGCTTTCCCTACATTCAAGACCAAATGAACTACATAAAATACATTAGAGGCATCTCTCACCAAACCACAGTTAGTACAGAGGTGGGAGTGCCTTCACATGGTTGAGGTTTGCAAAATAACTGCTGACTAGTCCTTAAAATAGTCACTGTCTACACAATACCAGTTTTTTCCTTGATGTTTAGAAATGCAAAAATACTAACAT
The DNA here is from genome assembly GCA_027943335.1 of Chamaecyparis obtusa. NCBI lineage: Eukaryota > Viridiplantae > Streptophyta > Pinopsida > Cupressales > Cupressaceae > Chamaecyparis > Chamaecyparis obtusa. The sequence continues at coordinate 1,234,282 of BSBK01001038.1, read as the reverse complement.
ACTGGCATAAAAAAATAAAAATAATTCTATGAAAACATTTCTACATTAACACCAAGCCAAGATCACATTGAATACGTCTTAATTAATTCATTGTTATCCCACTGTACCCACAGGACAGAGAGTTCCAGTATTTGTAGAGAATTTTATTTTTATTGCCCAAAACTATTACAAATTTGAACCATTAAATTTCAACATTGATCTCCTCCCCCTAATTATGAGGATCAACCTCTAAATAGGCTTAGATCCCCCAAATAACCTGACTGTCCCATGTAACTAACTCTAACTACCTGTTACCAGTCAAAATTGACTGTTACTAACATGAAATACTTAGAGATTTGTTGTCAAGTTGACAAAAAAGTTGTCAAATCGACAACCTAAACATATAATGCCAAAAATAAAGACTTCTAAAGGTTTTAATGATAACCTTTATCACCCTATTACCTTTACTAACCCAACTAACCCCATTAAGCCCATTTGGCTTATATTGCCAATGTTGGCAATTTTACAAAATATTGCACTTTTAGTGTCTTTGACATCTTTTAGAGGCTTTGATAGCCTTAGTACTCCACCATCTCTCCATGCCTCCTATACATGCCTACACCTACGCAAACACAATGCCCGATGAAATAAAAGGAATGATTCATATGTTTCAAGGTAATAATGTAGTAATTGGGGAAGAACATCTAAGTTATTTCATCAATACTACACATGAATATGAGACAAACAATGAGGATGCCATGATAAAATTGTTTGCGAATTCCTTAAAAGAAAGTTCCAAAGAATGGTACAAAAATATCCTAGAAAAAAGTACTATTTCTTCATATTTCTTCTAAATAGTGTGATGACTATCCCAACTTGAGAATCAGAACTTTATATTATAGGTTCTTCATGGCACCTTTCAACTTGTCCAATTATGGAAACTGGCTTGCCTGGGGCAGCTGTATCTAGTTGTGAAACATATGAATCATTCCTATTTGTGCATCCTCATTGTCTGTCACATATTCATGTGTAGTTGATTTAAACAATAGATTCATCACTACAATGAGAAAGTTACCACCACACATCAAACATAAGGTGCATTTGATTTAAAGATTGGTCATTGTTTACAAGACAAAGGGTCCACAAACAGTTGAAGGATCCTATGCCACAACTATTCAACTTACTGAGAGAAATATGAGGGATTCTCTAGTTGGGACAGTCATCACACTATTCCCCTAAGCACTATGGCTTTTCCTTCTCATCCACAAGAAACTCTAACATCATTCTAAACTCTTCTATACTCTACCCATATCCATTCCAATCCATTGATCCAATCCATTCATACTTTTCTCATTGACCTTTCCATCATCCATCATTACCAAACTTCTCATTTTCTAGTCCGTCCTTTGCATAATGCTACCTTGGATGAATGTCCTTTAGTGGATTGTCACCTTATCCTCCATACTGTTAGTGAGTCATGCTACTGAGCCTCTAAAATATTTCATGTACTTCTTGCAAAAACTTGACTTGTTGTATACTCTCCTTTGATCTTCCATCAAGAACTACTGCATGCTCATTGTTTTTTGGCATGATTGTCATGGGATGATTGTCCTCATTGTGATGTTTCTTGTGGCTATACTTGGATTGTTGGTTATCTTTAGCTATCTTCAAAATTTTACCTTCACGGTTAACTAAAACTCCTTTGAGATCAACATTCTTTTGACACCAAATTATTTAACATTGACTATTATACCTATTAGTTCATCATTCCCTTGGCCTAGTTTGCTTTGTTCAACTCCAACAACATTTGTGATTGTCACATGACCATTTAGATTGTCTTCTATTTTAGCCTTTTAAATTCTTCATAGGACTGACTATTCTATGGTTTTCCTTTTCTGTTTCTATATGCCAACCATCGTCAACATGCCATCCAACATTTTCAAAGGTCATTCTTGTCTTGCTTGTAAGCTTTTATAGACTGTTTCTACACAACCTTAATGTTTGGACTTACAATTATCTAGTATTTTCTTAGGCAAGGCTGTCACTTCAACATGAAGGCTGTCATAAATTTTTTTTAGCACTGTCCATCGATATTTATGGGACTTGAATTTCCATCTATTGGACTGTCATTTTTGTTCACCATCCTTTTATAGACTGAATTTCTCAAAAATAATGACAAATGCCAAGGCAAAAAGGCAGTAAATAATATAAGCTCCTCAAGCATGAGTTGGATGATGTGGATACATTAGTTCTTATATCTACATAATCCACATCATCCAACTCATGCTTGTGGACCAAGATTGGATGTAGATCATATTTACTGTCTCATAATGACTTACTAGGATAGGTACCAATCTTACTATTATGAGACAGTAAATAATATAAGCTCCTCAAGCATGAGTTGGATGATGTGGATACATTAGTTCTTATATCTACATAATCCATATCATCCAACTCATGCTTGAGGAGCTTATATAATAATCAACTGATTAATGATTTGAGGGACGTTTTAATTGCCTATTCTAATCACTAATTTGAGGAACATTGATAGTGACTGTGAATGAAGACTGTATTCTTATTGTTTTGAAATTTTATGAGGGGTTTTATGTAATCTTAGGTTGGAATCAAATCCATTGTTTTCTTATGGGAAGAAGCACTGTTGTAAACCAGTAGAGAACTGCCAGGGACAATGAACTCCACACTTGGAGACTTGAAATATCTGCTAATCAGTGAATGTTGACATTAAATATAACACAAAAAATAATGTAGTCAACCTTATTGAGAAACCTAAACCTATTCCAAAACCTAGGTTTGAACCTTGCATAACCTTTGATATCAAGGAAACTATTAAGGTTGTTGATGGACCTCTATACATTACTATGAAGATTAATTGAGAGCTCTCTTGAGGAGTGCTTATTGATCCTATGTATGGTGACTGTTATTACCAAATAACATCTCTTTACCTAGCAATTTCATCAAGAAACTTATGAAAAATCTGATGTCATGGTTAAGGTGCATGATTGTTTTACTTGTTCTACCATAAGTTTTATGACCCTTCATTTGTTTGTTGTTTGGGATAGTCACCATAGAACTATTTTGACTATCTCTCCTCTTGCCTTACAAGGTTAAAATGACCTTTTTTTCATCCCTCCTTGAATAGACCCTTACCGTCTTGCACTTGTGCAATGATAGGACACCAATGTTGCTAATTAAGGTTGGTGAGATGATTACGCCTATCTTGAAAAAAGACTGTCAAATCATTATGCTTTCAAATCAATTACCTATCGACGTATCCCTTGCGAGGGAGAGAAGCCAAACACATGAAGAACATGCACATAAACATGACAACTGAAAAACTTAAATGGAATACACCAAGAAGTACCAAATGATGAATGCTCAATTGTTGTAATGGCAAAGCAATATCAGAACTGTCCATTTATAGTCCTAATGATTTTGGAAATTGTTGACAAAGAGTGTTTCTTTTTTTTATTATAGTATAAATGATTTTTCTATAGTCATAATGATTTTTCTTATTTCTTGTCTTTTGTCCCTTTTTTATTTCCTATGTCTATGCTTCGTGACAGGATTTTGTCACCTTCTTTTGATGGTATATTTCATTCACTCTATGTGGAATACTATTTTGTTCACTATTTTATTTCAGCTTCATATTTCTTTCATTTTTCATATACACACAGACTACACATGCTGATAAAAAAATGAGCTATTTGATTTAGGTTTACTTTTCATTATTTTAAATGGTTAATATTTCTGATGGTACTCCTTGGTGTATTTGGACTATAAAAATAATCATATAAAAATAATAAATGTAGTAACGATGGTGCGGTACATTATTGATATAGGTTCGATGACTCTTGTCAATGTGCCAAACTGTCAATGTGGTGGTGGTAAGTGTGTGTTGAAGACTTCATGGACATTGAACAACCCTGGATGACAATTTTGGTGCTGCCCTAATCGAAAAAAGGTTGCTAATGTGTACATATTTAAAGTTTCTAATGTAAATACTATTCATTATAATATAAGAACTAATGTAGACTGGGTATCACAAGGAAATAATGGATGTGGATACTTTAGTTGGGTCGATGACAACTCATCTGCATCTATTTACCCATCTCCACTTATCTGTGATGAAGGATTTGAGTGCAAAACGTGTCAAGCTAGGATAAATTCTGAAATTATATTTTTACGATGCCTTCTCTGTATTGTAATTGCATATCTAATTTATTGCGACCATATGGAGAGATCAAATTAGGAATTAGTTAGTTTAGTATTTTCATATTGTAACTAATATTTTAATAATTCTTCATGTTTATGGCTCAGGTGAGCCCCAATCTGCTATCAATCACATGATTTAACATATAGTGTTTTCTTGGTTGTTCCATTTGTTCCTTGACCTTGACTATGGATTGACTATCATTTTCAAGCTTGAGCGAGGCTTCATACCAGGCAACATCCACAAATTTGTATGCAATGCTGATTTAGGTTGGAGGTAAACTACATGTGTCATGTAAACAGCATGGTTGAATGCAATCTCTTTTGCATGTTTTCAAGATTTTTCCCACCAATACAAGCGTAAATAATGCATTGAACATAATCTATGGATGTTGTGTGGTATGAAGTCTCATTGAAGTTTGAGCACAGTGTGGTATGAAGTCTCGCTAAAGAAGAGTACTACAGAGAGTAGGCCTACTGTACTAAGGAAGTTTGACAAGAACAAGGTATATGGCTTAAACAGAATGGGAAGATGTCTTTCTAGCCTGGGCTTGGATCCTTCAACAATTAGCTTGATAATAAATGAAGCAAATGAGATTTGAGCAATTAGCTTCCCAAGAAAAATCTTGTAAATGAACTGTGTGTACCCCAATTCCTATGCCTTCTACGCATACCTAAATGATATATTTGAAACAAGGGTAAATTTAGCCTTACCCTTGTTGTTTCAAATATATCATTTGGGTATGCATAGAGGGCACATTAATTGGGGTACATATAGTTCATTTATGGGCTTTTTTTGGATAGCTAATTGCTCATCTGTCATCTACAATTATTATTAAGCTAATTGCCAAAGGATCTATGCTCAGGCTAGAAAGATGTCTTCCCAAACACATAAAAAACATACACATAAACACAACAAATGAGAAACATAAATGTAGATTTCACAATAGCTGAGAAACATAATTGTAGGCATCATGGTCACAATTTTTTGGACACAACATAATTGAGTTGTATACCCAGATGATGGAGAGCAACCTCTGCTCCTTTGATTCAAAGTTGACACTATGGAATCCAAAGACCATAGATAAGGAATAAATTGAGAGAGTGGAGGAGGGCCATAACGACCAAAATAATACAAGATGAACCTCAAGTTAAATGAGGAAACTGTAAACATTTTAATAAAATTCTATCAAAATGTTTGCAGTTGCCTCATTTAACTTGAGGTTTGTCCTATATTATTTTTGTCATTATGGCCCTCGTCCGCTCTCTCAATTTATTCCTTATCTATGGTCCTGGGATCCCGCATTGTTAACTTGGAATCAGAGGAGAAGAAGTTGATCTTCATCATCTAGGTATACCACTCAATTACATTGTCTCCAAAAAAATGTGATCATGATGCCTACAATTATGTTTCTCAGCCGTTGTGTCCCAGGACCCCTTATGACCCTTCACGACCATTTGTGACCTCTAAGAATACATCTTAGAGGTTTTAAAATGTTGTAGAGGGTCATAAGAGGCTCCTAGGAGGGGCCAGATGAGCTTCCACCTTCATGTGGTTGGCCCTATTAAGTAGAGAATGTTAATTAAACTATTCTTGAAACATAATTGTAGGCATCATGGTCACATCGGGGATGAAACTATTCCAATTTGACATTGTGGGATGGAGAACAACTTGGAACCGGAGGTGCAGAAGTTGCTCTCCATCGTTTGGGTATACCACTCAATTACATCATCTCCAAAAAAATGTGACCATGATGCCTACAATTATGTTTCTCGGAGAATGTTAGACTATTCTTGAAACAAAGAGAAGCTCAAAGAGAATTTGGCAACAACCAACAGAATGAGTGTGGACACCTGAAGATAAATATCAAATAGGGGAAAAGCATATGCAACAACAGAGGCAATAGTTGTAGATACAAATGAGGATATCGTAGAAATCCTTAATTTAGTGTTTTAGAGAACAAATGATGGACTGTGAATTAGGCGTTTCTGCAATATCATCATCTAAATCTATTATTTACATTGGAATGCAACCTGCAGATATTGATACTGCACCGACCGAGCACGATGGAGGCATCGAATCTAATGTGAATTGTAGTACTCAAGGTATACATTTTCTATTCAAATTTTGATTAATGAATATTTAATACAAGAAAACATATTCAATTATTTAAGGTGGATTAGTTGTGACGATGAGACGTGCCATTTAGATGTTAATTGTGATAGTCTCTTGGTTTTAGGCAATGCAGAAGGAGAAGCCTAGTTCAATATGCAATCTCGCAGAATATGCATGGATATGAGGTGGAGTTGAAAAAAACAACAAGGTTGCATTTTTGATAGAGGTCTTTAATTGCGTATTTTAAGTTATAAACCATCACAAAAATGTAAACATGTTGTGTTTTTTCAACTCCACCTACTATCCATGCATATTCTGCTTGTGTTGCACGTGCATTCTCGATTTAGAGTGGGAAAAATCTTATTTTCAATGCGAGGGAGAGAAGCCAAACATAAAGAACATGCAAATAAATCTGACAGCTACAAAACATAAATGTAGGTATCACAACAGCTAAGAAACATAAATGTAGGCATCATGGTCCCAATTGTTTGGAGACACAACATAATTGAATGCTATACCCAGAAAATGCAACACAACCACTACTCCTACAGTTCTAAGTTGACACTGTGGATCCAAAAACCATTTATAGATTCCTTATCTTTGGTTTTCGCAGTGTCAGCTTAGAACTACAGGAGTAGTGGTTGCGTTGTATCGTCTGGGTATACCACTCAATTATGTTGTGTTTCCAAAACATTGTGACCATGATGCCTACATTTATGTTTCTTAGCTATTGTGTCCTAGGACCCCTTATGACCCTTTAAGACCATTTACAACCTCTAAGAATACATCTTAGAGGTCTTAAAATGTCGTAAAGGGTCATAAGAGGCTCCTAGGAGGGGCCAAATGAGCTTCCACCTTCATGTGGTTGGCCCTGTTAAGTAGAGAATGTTAATTAAACTATTCTCGAAACATAATTGTAGGCATCATGGTCACATTTCTTTGGAGACAACATAATTGAGTTGTATACCTACACGGAGAGCAATTTCTGCACCTCCGATTCCAAGTTGACACTGTGGGATGGATAACAACTTGGATCCGGAGGTGCAGAAGTTGTTCTCCATCATCTGGGTATACCACTCAATTACATTGTCTCCAAAAAAATGTGACCATGATGCCTACAATTATGTTTCTCAGAGAATGTTAAACTATTCTCGAAACAAAGAGAAGCTAGCAACAACCAACATAATGAGTGTGGACACCTGAAGATAAATATCAAATAGGGGAAAAGCACCTACAACAACAGAGGCAATAGTTGTAGATATAGATGAGGATATTGTAGAAATCCTTAATTTAGTGTTTCAAAGAACAAACGATGGACTATGAATTAGGCCTTTCTACGATATCATCATCTAAATCTATTATTTACATTGGAATGCAGCCTGCGGATATTGATACTACACCAGCCAAGCATGATGGAGGCATCGATTCTAATGTGAATTGTAGTACTCAAGGTATATATTTTCTATTCGAATTTTGATTAATGAATATTTAATACAAGAAAACATATTCAATTGTTTAAGGTGGTTTAGTTGTGATGATGAGACTGGCCATTTAGATGTTAACTATAACAGTCTCTTGGTTTCAGACAATGCAGAAAGAGAAGCCTAGTTCAATATGCAATCTCAATTCATATACATAGGATATCAGGTGGAGTTGAAAAACACAACAGGGTTGCATTTTTTATAGAGGTCTTTAATTGCATATTTTAAGTTATAGATCATCACACGAAAATGTAAACGTGTTGTGTTTTTTCAACTCCATTTGCTATCTGTGCATCTTATGTTTGTGTTGCACGCACATTCTCAATTCAGAGTGGGAAAAATCTTATTTTCGATGCGAGGGAGAGAAGTCAAATACAAAGAACATGCAAATAAACATGACAGCTACAAAACATAAATGTAGGTATCACAACAGCTGAGAAACATAAATGTAGGTATCATGGTCCCAATTGTTTGGAGACACAACATAATTGAATGCTATACCCAGAAAATGCAACACAACCACTACTCCTACAGTTTTAAGTTGACACTGTGGATCCAAAAACCATTTATAGATTCCTTATCTTTGGTTTTTGGATCTCGCAGTGTCAACTTAGAACTATAGGAGTAGTGGTTGCGTTGCATCGTCTAGGTATACCACTCAATTATGTTGTGTTTCCAAAACATTGTGACCATGATGCCTACATTTATGTTTCTTAGTTGTTGTGTCCGAGGACCCCTTATGACCCTTTATGACTATTTACAACCTCTAAGAATACATCTTAGAGGTCTTAAAATGTCATAAAGGGTCATAAGAGGATTCTAGGAGGGGCCAGATGAGCTTCCACCTTCACTTGGTTGGCCTTGTTAAGTAGAGAATGTTAAACTATTATCGAAACAAAGAGAAGCTCAATAATTTATATCTGAATACCAATTTATATCTGCGTATCAAACTCAAACAAGCACACAAATCTGTAGGTAAACAAAGCTTTCTAATTGTGCTAAATAGAAGAAAATAGCTAAATCAAAGCTTCATAGATTCATATATGCATACTAATTATAGACAAGTAATATATTCAACTAAAAGTAGGAATATATTGAAAATGGTGTCACATTTGTTTTTAAACAAAAGTTAGTAATGGTCAAAATTTCATCCTTTACACAGTACTAATTTCAACCAGGATGCTATACGTTTGACAGCCAATTCGATGAATTGTGGTGGATAATTCGATGACAAAATAGTCTCAATTTCAACCACCACACAAATTGATTGACGTCTAATTCTTCCAGTGCCAAGGGATTGTTGTAGTCGATAATTCGACCACTTATGTGGTCAAAATTTTGACTATTATTCACCATGTAGAAAATTTGATGAAAAAAGATCGATGATAGTTTTAGTCGCCTATTCAACCAATTGTTGTAGAAAATCAACTAATTCTCATCGAAATTTAAGGTAAATTTTACTAGTGGGACATCACAAATGGTGATCCTAATGACAAGGATGATGAGGATGTGAATATTGCACCTAATCAAGATGAAGCATTAGACACTGAATGTGCATTCACATCATTATCGGGTGAACTTCCAACACTTGCAGAAGCAGCTGAAATAATTTCACAAGTATAACTCGACAACTCAAATCTCGAGAAAAATAAAGACACAACAAAGACACAAGAACCTGAGCAACCTATAGATACAGATGAGCCTAACAAAATAGAGGTACCTTCCATAGAAACAAAGGCAATAGATGAAATAAAGGAAACTGAGGTGAACCCACATGACACCACATCTGAGGCTCCTACTCCATCAATCAAGACTGTAGCCACCAAGGAGTAGAAGAAGGAAGAAAGTGTGTCAACCGGGAAGGACACTCTGAAGATTGGAGACAAAACTATTTTTGTATTTCAAAAGAAATCACCTACAGTACCGGAGAAGAAAAAGAAAGGTAAAAGGTTGGTCACCCTAGACGAGGTAATAATTATACTAGAGTGTGACCCGAGGACCCTAAGCCCCAAAGAATTGAGCAAATATGGGGAATTATGTTCAAGAAAGGTAGCTCAAGAGAAGTTGAAGCAAGAACAAAAAATAAAAGAAATATTATCAAATGTGAGGGATATCCTACAATAGATAGTACCTGAGGTGAACATTGATGAGGATACTCCTATCATAGATCAACTTGCTACACTTGCCGAGAAGATAAATGCCCCTGATATTGATGTAGATAAAAGAATTGAAGAAAGAGCATAATCTAGAATACAACACAAACTGGTAGAGAAAATTAGCCAAGAAGTGGCCATCAAGAAGGTAAAATTATTTGAGGTAATCACTGAGATAAAATCTATCACCCAGATAATCTACCAATTCTTAATAAAACTTTGTACTATAGACACCTTCAATGTTGAAGTTAGTGAAAAGATAAAAGGATTGGAAGCATAAATAAATTTAAGTACAACTACAACTATCACTGAGCCAAATGCTTTCTCAAAGCACATTCACTAAGTTCAGGAACTACAACGGTTGATAGAAGATTTGAAGAAACATGAAGAACACATAATTGATCAGGTTACTGAGTTACAAACAAAACTCCTCCCATACCTAAAAATTTTTGATGCACATATTATCAAATCAGAACAATTAGTTGCAACACCAGAGATTTCGGTGTTAGAAAATATTTTTGACACGCATGCATAAATCGGTCTTGAGCACATTGCTCTTACCAACTTGAAAGACGAATAGGAAAACCTCATAGAGTTAGTGAAGAAAACCCATCAGCATATTTTTGACAAGATGTGAGTATACTTTATTTTTGGTATTTGGCATTATTATCAAAAAGGGGGAAACATGTATATGCCAAATAAGTATGTTTTGATACGTATACTACATACTATCAAGAGCATGCACTGAGGGGGAGTAATTAGTACATATGTATATGGTAGAGATATAAGGTTATATAGAAAATTTTTTCTATATACATTCAAGTTTTGATACTAATGCACAAGGGGGAGATTGTTTTCTCTATTGCGCATTTAAGGTTGTCACTTACTATCAAAAGGTTATCATATATATTGGTCAGTCACTTACATTGAGCAAGTCGGTAACTAGAAGTAAGAAAGACTAGTCGGTAAAGCATACATATTGAGCAACAACATCATCGACACTGACAGACAGTAAACATCGAGAGTCAATATACACAGCAGATTATACTATGTTTACCAATGATCACAGAAAATAGCATAGTAATCAGAAATGACACATACTTCTATGCAAACGGTTACAACAAATCTTAAAATGGTTTACCAAGATCAAGGAACATTTATAATGATTATATTCATTAAATGCAATGTATATCTTTTGTAATAGTTTGATCTAGGTTATTTTTGTACACCGTAGATCTTAGGGTTATGACTATGTTGTGTAACCTAATTTTGTTAAAGTGGCAAAAACAAAACACTATATATTTATGTGTTTGCATCATTTTTGGTGTGAACTGATATATGAATCATGGAGCACTTGAAGTAATTGCCTAACTTCAAGTCTATCAGTTAACAGAGCATAATAGAGTACAGAGAAAATCAGATTAGCAAAATCAGAAAAGGCTACCGAGCAGTTTAGAGTAGAGATTCATCAAAAGTGAGGTGATATTTTATCAAGTACTTATAGATCTTTTTTAGACAATTGAGTTGTCAAATAGCAGATATTTGCCTATTGCTTTCTGACCATTATAATAGAGTTTTGGATAAAATCTCTTAGCAGAGTAGACTTAACAGTCTTATATAAATCTCTTAACCGAGTACACACTTCTTTAGTGTTGTTAAATCCTATAACTAGGTAGATCTAGCTGATCTAATATGTTACTCCTAATAGGGTAAGATCACCAAAAGTGATCAAAACCTGTAGCCCTAATAGACAAACCTTTTCTATCTACAATAATAAAGAATTTGTGGGTGTCATCCCTACCACAGTTTTTACCTTCTTACAAGGGTTTCTATGTTACCAAAATACTTGTGTTATGTGATTGTCATATTGATTTCATGTTGTTTACTTTCATAAGCTAAATGGATGATTGATACATGCAATTTGATTCAAGTTATTTTGGTCGGTTATTATTGTTAACTGTCATAGATCTGAAAGGTTTACAAGGAAAGTTTTTGAAGGCACTGATTCACCCCTCCCCTCTTAGTACCTATCTCTCCCAATTCCAACAATTGTCTTTTATTTACTAATGATGTTATTGATGCTCATGAAAGTCATCAAGGCATCAATGACCAACTTCTTAGAGGAATAAAAAGTTATCCTAGTCAATTTAGTAGGTTGATGTACTACAAGGATCTCCCAATCATGCATTTGTTTGATGCTATGCATATTGGAAAAAATGTAACATAGACACTATGAAAAATATTGGATGGAAGACGTGACAAAGAAAAAATGGCTAAAATTTGCAATGAAATTCATGAATCCAATCATGCACTAAAAACTTTCATTGAATCAAATAGCAATGGAGACTGCATAAATATGAGTGCCCTTCCTTGGTGATTAACTGAGCAGCAAAGTGATTCATTAAAAGAAGTCATAAAAAAAACAAAATTTCCAATAGGATTTGCTGCAAATGTAAGCAGTCTTGTATCAAAGAAAGGTGATTTTGGGCCAGGGTTGAAAACACATGATTGACATACCTTCGTCAAAGTAAGTCATGTTCTCTATTTACAATATATTTGTAAAATTGCATGTACTTTTTATTGTATTATTTTACAATATATTGAAAAGATAATTTTTTAATCATTGTAGTACATCCTACCTCTATCCCTCCTAGACCAATTTGACAATAGTGTTAAACAAGTTATATACGATCTTGGAGAATTCATGAGGTTAGAAGTGTTATTATATTTATGACTTGCTTTACTTTTTATGTAGCTTATTGTATATTTTTATCTAAAATCTTATTTATATTTTCTTGCAAGTTGAATCTCTTTTAGGTGGTTATCATCTAAAGAAATTGATAAAAAATATATAAAATATTGGAAGAGAAAAATTCTCCACCTTATGTGTGAAATGCAAAAGTGTCTACCTCCAACTTTTTTTAATGATCAAGAACACTACCTCATATATCTAGTTGAGAAGATTGAATTGTGTGGACCTATACAAACTATGTCAATGTAGATGGTTGAGAGGCACTTGAAATTTATGAAGGGTTTGGTTTGACAAAGAGCACGTCCTGAGGGTTCTATGGTGGAGGGATATATGGTATACCAGACCATGGTGTATATTAGTGAATATCTTCCTAAGTTTACAGTAAATATCCATGTAGATCACATTTGGGATCCCGACTCTATTAAAAAATTTGAAGGGGAGTACTTGATGGGGAAAGTGAGATTGAGGAAAGTGAGAGGTAATTATATGATTTTATTGTAGTTTATTAATTCTTATAGATCTTCAATATAAGTTGTTTCTAAGTGGTCTATTTGTTTTCTTTACAGTTGGTTGTGAGTGGGATGCACTACATTTGTATATTACAAACAATCTTGATTGGATGATGGTATGGATTCAACAATCTCAAGAAAATGGTCACTCATTAATATGGGATGGTGTTGCATCATTGGTTAAAGAAGCTCATCGTAATGGAGATCCCAATGTTACGCCAATGGTACTTGATCTAGCATATGGTTTAAGAGGTAGAAAGATACGTATAAGTTTACTAATTAACCATGACCCATAATTTTAATATCAACTCATAGATTGATGTAAATAATCTTGACATGTTTGAATAATTGCAGATCAAACACCACAAAGCTATGTACTACCATGACTGTAAATTTTGCATAAAAAAGTTAGACGACTCGAAGAAAACTTGTTATTCTGGGATAAGTGCAGTCTTCGAGGTCACTAATATTTCATCTAGAAATGACATACATCCTCAATAATCTGTAAGTCGATACTATGGCATTTTGGATGATATACTTGAGTGAAACTTTAATTCATTCAAATTAGTTTTATTTGTCATCAAATGGTACAGGCTACGACTAAATCAAAATGATCCTGATAGGACTGTTATTGAACATGATAGTGGATTTACAATAATTAATACAAAGTCATTTGAGTCAATTGGAGATGAGCCATATGTTCTTATAATCCAATGTGAGCAAGTGTTTTACTTTGCTGTTCCACATAAACTGGGTTAGTCATTTGTTGTTAGACATGATTTAAGAGGAAGGTCGGTACAATATAATGTGATGGAAGAAGAAGATACTGAAGAATCAGAAGATGAAGTAAATGATGAATGCGATGGAAGAAGAAGATACTAAAGAATTAGAAGATGAAGTAAATGATGATCACATATGACTATTACACAATGAAGAAGAAGAAGAAGAAGAAGAAGAAAATGATGATGATTCTGGTGATGTTGATAATGGTCATGATGATGATTGTCATGATGATGGTGATGATGATGATATTCATCATGATGGTGATGATGATGATGATGGTGGTGGCGATGATGGTGGTGGTGATGATGATGATGATGATAGTAGTTGTAATGATGATGATGATGATGTTAGTGATGATGATGACATGGATGAGGAGGATGATCAATAACATGATCAATGAAATGTATGTTAAGGTATGATCAATGCCACGTATGAGGTATTGATTTATTCATAGAAATTTGAATTAAGTTATTATGTGTTGAACTCTATAGTCATGAAGTATATTTTGCATCATGTAAATTTTGTCTTTTATGTAATTTGTAGCTTACATATCATGTAATTTTTGGCTAACTTAAGATAAATGATTTACATATGCAGGAAATTTAACGCCTTTGACACGAATCGACAAGTATAATTTATTATTTGGTTTCCTTCTCTTTAGTCAACAAAATATATAGATCCTACTATGTCTCTCATTTGATGGATTGCAGGTATCACCAAATAGGTATTTTTCTTATATGTCTTCCTCAAGTGAGGAAAATGCGGGAATAGAAGACAAAAGTGAGACATCTAGTAGGTCTAAAATAGGGAGATCAACTAGAGGGCAAAAGATTAGAAGAAAATTTGATAAACGAATGCAATTTTTCCTTGCTTAGGGGGGGTCATGTTCTTATGATAATGAGACCAAAGGTGACATGAAGGTTCCCTTAAGATACACATCTTCAAAAAGAATGGGTACCCAAAGAACTACCTCTAGGTAATACTGATTTTTCTGTTAATGAAAAGATATATCTCATAGCTCCATCTTCATTACATGGTTTTGGCTTATTTTCTATGGATGGCATAAAGGTCAGTTATAATCAAGTTGTTGAATTGATGGAGTATGTAGGACCTTGTTACAATTACAATAATTGGATGTGGATTGTGCAATATAAAAAAAGTATGCGTAGGTATGCATTGTCAGCAAATTATATACAATGCAAAGAAAATGATCAAACTAAAAGGCTTGATATGTATATTGATGGAAGGCCAAAGGAAATAGGGAATATTGTAGGTTTTATAAATAGTTCTCGACCTGTGTCAACTAATAAGAAGTTGAATTGTATATTCAAGGCACGCGAGGAAAATCGTGTATTTATATGTGCGATAAAATCAATAAGTGCAGGGGAAGAGCTTCTAATAAATTACAATTTGAATCGTGTAGATACAAAAAAATTTCCTATCATGGGATTGGCAAGTATAACATTTAAACCAATTGCCTCCAATTAATATTGACTCCAATCGCTTTTGATTGCTAAGAATTACTAATCTTTGTCACAGGGTGACATGGATATTCCACCTCAAGATATAGGTGGGGATGTTCCTCACAATACACCTTCTTCATCAAAGGTAAACCTTAATTAGTGTAATTTTACAAATTATATAGAAACAAATGTCATATTATTATGTTCTTTTCTTTTTGTCTTTAGAGTTATTTTGATCAAATTTTATTGATATTGATGTCACAACTTGATACTTATTGATAGAGAAAAATAAAAGAGGCAACAAATCTATTGTGATCTTAAGTTGAGGTGGCATTTATAGATGACGTATAATCTAACTCTAACCATGTATTCATGTCTACTCAAATAAAAACTAAATATGTTAAGGAAATTCTTAACCTTCTAATGGAAGCAAACAAAACTGAGGAGTCAAAGGAACTTGAAGAAGAATTGACACGTAGAGTTAATTCTATTGATGTAAGTAGTAATTAATCTTTAGCAATAATTAAAGTTCAATAGATGTTTATATTTTATACTATCTTATGGGTCATGATCTAAAATATGATGTGTTCTTATATAATTTTTTGACACGTGTGAAACATTGTCAACATGGTGAGGGTTGTAGCACCGCACCACCTTCATGTAAATATTCCTTAAACCTTTAACCATTGATTTAACCTTTGTATGCATTATTGACTCAAATTATGTTTGGGATGCTTCTAGTACTCCATTTAATCTTTATCCATTGCAAATGTCTTTGCTAACAATGTATTCCTCAGCTCATGATGAAGTGCAGACATCTCCTTCGGTTAAAATTCTGCATTTGATGGCTGCATTGTCCGCAACAAGGTACTTGCAGACATCTTCCTATGTACCATCTACAACTGGTAAAACCTTATTTTTTATATTTTGTTATGTGCTAATCATGCATTGATTATTTTTCTTATGTGAATTTAATACACTATATGGACCCATTTTGTGCACTAATAGATACACCTACACCTGGTACAAGAATAGATCAGACTAGTACTAGTGAAGATCAACCATTTCCTAGATCAACCCGTGTTACTAGTACTGGTTCGTTTACAGGGACATTGTTGATGAACAAGAACAATATGGTTCTGTTAAAAGTACCGAAGCTTCCAGGTGCTTTAAAATTGTTATTATTTACAGTGTAATCATAGTTTACTTATACATAACTCATTTTGGACTGATAATCCCATGGTATTTTTGTAGGAAATGATGTTTTTTATGAAACTCTTTTTGAAATGACATTGAAGCTATTTGGGCCCACCATACATAAAAGGTACGTAGCTTCATAATATTGGTACAATATTTTTCTTATCTTCCATTTATTGTACTATATTAAAGTCATGATATCTAACAATTTTGTTTTTTCAAAAAAAGTGGAATGGTAAAGATGCTAACTTAAAAAATCAGCTCATTAAATCTTTAGAGGACCTCTTTGGAAATAAAACTTTTGACAGAGTCATGATTCTTAAAATAGCATCCAAACATATAAAGATTGTGAGGGACCAATATAGAAGGGCTCTAAAGTGTTAGAATAGCTGAGAGGGGGGTGAATCAGTTATCCAAAGTCCCAATTCAAAATGTATATCCAAAAATAAATTACTTAAACTTCTGCAACTTGGTAACATAAAATACTATATTGTCTGTGCTTTTACCGATTACCAGTCAATAACATATAATGATTACCAATCAAATCTAATATGCAACATGTAAAATATGATAAAAAACAATCATCACAATCAACACATAACACAAGAGATTTAACGTGGAAACCCTGCTAAGGGAAAAACCACCGGGGACAAGCAACCCAAAAATTATTCACTCTTCTGAAGTGAGATCGGTGAAGACCCAACCCTATTAAAGGTTACAAACACATTGTTAGATGTGACTTTGGTAGAGGATTTTAGACCAACAGTTATCATCCAACCAACATTCACTATGGGGTTGACAGGATAATAATGTTCATTCTATGAATGATATATAAAAGACTTTCCTAGTCCACTCGGTTAAGAGATTTGATTGTATACAATGGTTAAAATATAACAACAGGTGATCTGCCTTAATACAACTTCAATTGCAGATATATAGATCAATGTTAAACTCATTCAAATCCTCTGATCATTATATCAATTCTATTTCAATCAATATTTAGTAACTTACTGTCGCTCGGTAATAGCTTTCTGACACTCGGTAAACTTTGTAATTTGGTTCTCCTTAACCAGTTTGATTCGACATGCATGAAAACTTGTTCACACAATAATTCTGTTGTCTCCTTCCAACATAAGTTTCATAACAAAAATCTAGTCTCTTAAATAGACATGTAAACCATTTTCTTCTCCTCCATTAGATTTTTCCGCTTATTCTCCTTCATTGATTTTGTCGCTTAAACCTTCCTCGACTGATGTGTCAATAACATGTTTAGTTTCCATCCTTTAGATCTTCCTTGAATTTTGTTAGCCGTAGATCTTCATAACAAACTTTATCTTTCCACTATGATTACAAGGTACTTTCTAGCTTATCAATCCTTATCGGCTAAACTAATCATTTAGTTCCTTTTTTATATTTAGTTAACAAAGAAATGTGTTAGTGAACACAAGCTTAGTTTATACTGCGCTCGGTATACACTACACTGCTCGATGTATACTATGATGTTTCATCAACCAATTACACTGCCTTGTGTCTTTCGGCTCTTTTCCTTATCATAGATGAATGCAACATAATCAATTCAATATCATAAGGTCATAGACTCATCAAGTTACCCAATGTATTCATTGTCCTCATCTATCATATCGATCTTCCTCATGTAGATATATCTATTCTTCATCTCTTTTACTCCTTTTCTACAAATGTTTGGGTATAGTAACTTACAAGATAAGTGATGTCAAACTAGTTTACATCAATGACAACATAATATAGATTTAATCATCTTACATATCTAATTAACAACTCAATGATCTAAAATCACAGATCTTCAATTAGGTTCTAAATCAATTTTAATTCATCAATCTCTCCCTTTGGCATTGATGGCAACTCAAGCAATATGAAATATGCCACACACATACCAAAAATGTATTCTACAACTCTGCCAACAAATGTTGTAACTCAGTACAAGCTCTCCCTAGCTTAATATGTTTAATCACTACGTTACATAAAAGCATTTGCAAGTGCAGACTAAGTTCTGCAAATGTGATCTGTTTAGCTCTTCAAATTCCTACTCTTGTTCTCAGTAACTGATCTTCAATACTCTCCCTTTCTTTTAGATTGTCTCTCCCTTAGATGTTGTAGATTGTTTCATATTGTTTATCTCTCCCTTTGACAATAATGCCAAAGAAATAAATAAACATACAGCTCTATAGTAGCCATGTAAGTATCTGTTGTCTAGTGTAATCTCTATATATTGATATGCCAATCTATTCCAATTCTTCAAAATTTTCACAACCTTAGACATGATCCAAAGTGTGAACTATGTTGCATCAACAGAAATGATCTTCTGATAAGATTAGGCTGATGCAACATCCAGATCACATTAGTGACTGATAGATAGGGGACGGAACCCAAGTCTAGTCCTGAAGTATTTAAATGTATCCTTCGGTAGAGGCTTTGTAAATATGTCTGCAAGTTGTTCTTTTGATGTAACAAATTATAGCATCACTTGCTTCTCCTATACTTGTTCTCTTAAGTAGTGATACTTAATAGATATATGCTTTGTCTTAGAGTGCATCACTAGGTTCTTTGAAATATTAATAGCACTAGTGTTGTCACAATATATAATCACCGGCTCAATGATTACCTCATTCATACCTTCCAACACTTGCTTAATATATGCAATATTTGAACAATTTGTAGTAGCAACAACATACTCTACTTTGGTTGTAGACTGAGAAATGCAAGATTTCTTCTTACTCATCGAAGTAACAAGTCTTTCACCAAAAAAAAATGCTCCTCTGATGGTACTTTTTCTATCATCCACATTTACAACCCAATCAGCGTCAGTATAGACTTTCAGTTCAAATTTTCCTTCCTTAGGATACCATAATCCATAGTCTTTAGTTTTCTTCAAGTAGCTTAAGATTCTCTTTGTAGCAACCATGTGTGACTCTCTAGGGTTTATAGAAAATCTAGCAACAATTCCCACAACATGTGCTATGTCTAGTCTACTATGAACTATATACATTAATTTACCAATCATGGATAGGTACAATGTCTAATTTACCTTAGTATTTCTATCTTCTTTAGTTAGTTTACATCTAGTAGCCATCGATGTTCCCACAAGTTTAACATCTTCCATGCCAAATGTCTTCAATACTTCCTTTATATATTTAGATTGTGTGATGAATATCTTATCACTCTGCTGAATCACTTGTAAGCCTAGACATAACTTAATCTCTCCAAACATAGACATTTCAAACTCTTTTATCATCTCATCAGCAAAATATTTACATATGTGATCTTTTCCTCCAAAGATAATATCATCCACAAAGATTTTAGCAATCAAAATAGTATCATCAGAATTTCCTTTCATGTACAAATTGGTGTTCTCACTAGTTCTAACAAATCCAATACTTAACAAATAGTTATGCAACCTCTCATACCAAGCTCTTAGTGCTTTCTTCAAACCATATAAAGCTTTATGTAATCTACATACCATATCTTTGTTGTTTGGATCAATGAACCCTTCTAGTTGTTCTATGTAGACCTCTTCTTCAAGTATTCCATTAAAAAATGTTGACTTAACATCCATTTGATAAACTTTGAATTTCTTGTGTGCAGCATATGCAAGTAACATTTTGACTCCTAATCTAGCAATAGGTGCAAATGTTTCACCATAGTCAATTCCTTCCTCCTGTGCATATCCCTTGCATACCAATCTAGCTTTATTTCTTGTTACCTCTCCATTTTCATTCAGTTTGTTTCTGAATATCCACTTAGTACCAATAACATTCTTGTCCTTAGGTCTGGGTACTAAACTCTAGGTTTTGTTCTTCTCTATCTATTCTATTTCTTCCTTCATTGCATTAACCCATTCATCATTTTCCAATGCAACTTTCACATTTTTAGGTTCAAATTAACAAACTAGACATGTACCTTGTCTTGTCTTACTCCTTGTCATCATGTCAGCTTGTCTATCTCCAATAATTTGTGTCTCAGGATGATGTCTTCTAACAAATCTCGCTAGTACTTGATTTCTTCTTTCTTGTTCATCATGTTTAGGTTCATTTTCTTGCTTGGTAGGTCCTTCCGGCTTGTCGATTTCTCTTTCTTGTTCCTCGATATTATTTTTCTGCTGACTGGTAGTCACAGTTTGTGACTTTGGTAGATACTTAGGTTTTTCAATGTAAGTGAATCTACCATAGTCTTTCAGTTCCTTTCTACTTTCCTCTGCATTCCTATCATCAAACTCATCAACTTGAACATTAGGACTTTCAATCATTTTATTTGTAACTTTATTCAGACACTTGTATGCTTTGCTTTTACTAGAATATCCTAGAAATATCCCTTCATCACATTTTGAATCAAACTTCCCATTTCTTTCATCTTTTAGAATAAAGCATTTACTTCCAAAAATCCTAAAATAATTTACAGTGGGTTTGTGTCCAAACCATAACTCATAGGGTGTCTTGTTAGTGTCTTTCTTCAGTTGTACTCGGTTCAGAACATAAACAACTGTGCTGACAGCTTCTCTCCAATATGTTTGCACAACATTCTTTTACAACATTAGTGTCCTTCCACAGTCAACTATTGACCTATTCCTCCTTTCAGCAATGCCATTTTTCTGAGGTGTCCTCGGTGCAAAGACGTGTCTTTTAATACCATGCTCATTACAAAAATTAGTAAATTCATCAGAGATAAATTTACCTCCTCTATCAGATCTTAAGCATTTCAATTCTTTACTAGCCTCTTTTTCTACTTTTGCTTTATACCACTTGAACATCTTAAATGCCTCATATATTTCTTTTAAGAACATGACAGTCATCAATCTAGTATAGTCATCAACAAAAAGAATAAAGTATCTATCACCATAATAACTCTGAGTTCTCATAGGACCACATAGGTCGGTATGAACCAACTCAAGTATCTTCTTTGTTGAATAATCTTTTCTTTTGAAACTAGATTTGGTCATTTTACCTTTCTGACATTTATGACACATAACATGATCAGGCTTTGACAAGTTAGGCAGACCTCTAACTCTTTTCCTTTTACTACTCTTAATAATGTTATCAAAATTCACATGGCATAACCTTTTATGCCACAACCAAGCATCTTCATTTTTCATCATCAAGCAAGAAGACTCATCATTATCAAGATAAAATATATTACCTTTTGATTGTGCTCTAGTTCCAACTTGTCTTCCTCCATCATCAAATATTTTTACTTTCTTTCTCTCAAAAGCAACTCTGTGACCTAAATTGTTCAGTCATGCCACACTTAGCAAATTATAGTTCAGTCCATCTACCCAATAAGCATTTTCACATTTTATTTTATCAGTTATCATCAGTGATCCTTTACCTCTTACCATACAAGGTGTATCATTACCCATCTTAACAGATCCTCCATTGTATTCTTCAAGATGATCAAATTTATCTTCATCACCAGTCATGTGATGTGTACAACCACTATCTATGATCCATGTATCATTTTTGTTAACTTTAGAGATCAGTGTTATTTCTACATGTTTTTCTTCTTCCTTTGAATCATATTTCATAGCAACAAATACAACTTTTACATCATCATTAGAGTCAGATTCAAATTCATTTTCTTCTGCTATGTAACATATCTTCTTTTCTTTGTCATTATTATCTCGGTTATCTCTATTGTAGTGTCGGTAACTTTTGTTACCTCTTCTCCCATAGCTTCCTTCACTAGATCGGTCTTTGTTTCTATCATCATCTTTCTTGTGTGGACATCTAGTAGCAATATGACCAACCTCTTTACAATTAAAGCATGCTAAAGGTAATTTATCTCTATATATCCCTTTACCTTTAGGTAACCTTCTGGCCATAAGAGCTTCAAGTTCATCAAGCTCATCATTAGTATTGCTATCACTATCATCATTCTTATCTTTTCTACTAGACTTACCAATCTTCAGAGAAGACATAAAAGAAGATTCAATAGATGGTACAACACTATTGTCAAAGTCATTCATTTCAAAGGTTTTAAGCTTACCAATCAGATTATCAAGAGTAAGGTTGTTACTAGATGCAGACCTTGTTTCATGAATTGCAGATATTTTGATTGCATAAATTGATAATAAGGTTATGAGAACTTTTCTTACCACTAACTCTTCATCAATAACACCATCAGATGCTCTAATAGCATGTACTACCTCTTTTAGTCTATTTGTGTACTACACAATATTTTCTCCTTCTTTCATCTTCATATCATCGAATCTAGCCCTTAAGCTTTCAGCTCTGGCTCTTTTGACATTCACATCACCACTATAAACTTGAGCAAGTTTATCCCACATATCTTTGGTAGTAGTGCAATTTTTAATATCTTCAAATTTGGCATCAGTATAGGTAGAAACAATCTCCATCATAGTAACATTATGTTCATGCTTGTCTCTTAATTGATCAAGGGTTAAGGGACCAATGGGCGGTGCAATGTAGCCATTCTCCATTAGTGTAAGGGAAGAATTCCCAATTCCAGATATATGCAGCTTCATTCGGCTTTGCCATACTGTGAAGTTATCTTTGTTTAGCTTTGACACTTTTCTCTTATACATTTTGAGTTCTTTGTGCTAAAGTTCTTAAAACTCTGTTCCAAGCAACCAATGCTCTAATACCAATTGTTAGAATAACTGAGAGGGGGGTGAATCAGTTATCCATAGTCCCAATTCAAAATGTATATCCAAAAACAAATTACTTAAACTTCTGCAACTCAGTAACATAAAATACTATATTGTCTGTGCTTTTATTGATTACCAATCAATAACATATAATGATTACCGATCAAATCTAATATGCAACATGTAAAATATGATAAAAAACAATCATCACAATCAACACATAACACAAGAGATTTAACGTGGAAACCCTGCTAAGGTGATGAAAGGCACTCCCCTTAATACCAAAAACACATAACAGAAATAGAGAAACAACAACAATATGCAAGAAAAATTGGCTTCTTATTATCTCCACAAATGTGGAATTACAAACTTTCAGAATTACAATATGAAAAGCCACATGGGCATTCCCTTACAATATTCTGTAGGACAAAGCTTTGAATTATTACCTAGATCTACTACCCAGAACTACTCCGAACTGCCTAAGACAACACTGCGGGCCTTCTTTATATAGGCAATTTCCACCACCTAATAAGGTTCTAGAAATTTAGCCTATAGGGCCGACCAAACTTAGAATTATTTTATTTTATAATTTATTACATCAAAGTTGACTCAAAATAACTTTTGAAACCTGAACCTAAATTTTGAAGGAAAAATATTTTCTGCCATTTCAGGTGACCCAACTTTTGAAGACCATAAGTCATCGCTAGTTGCTCCGATTGACTATTATAACCCCAATTTGGAAAGGCCACGAAGCACTCTATAGGCTTGACTAGTGCAAGCACCTTTCACCCAAATTTTTGACCTCATCCAGGGCCTCTAAAGCCTTCAAAACTGAGTTCAAAGTTTCTGTACCCTACTGCCAATACCAAAAATCTTCAATATCTCCAAAGCTAGACTTGATCTATCAATGAAACTTTACTGGTAGGCTGATACAACTGAGATGAACCTCCACATGTGAAATTAGAACATTCCAAGATCGTATGACCAACTTACTAAAAATAGCAAGTTTCCATAAATAGTAGCTCTACACAAGATAGCCCTTACTGAATACAAAAATAGAAATATTTTTTTGGGTGATGCAAGATTGCTCTTACACCCAGGATGCTCCTACATCAGACACCTAGGGTAATTTGAGAAGTGACCCTGTCACGACTCAGGTGTGCAGAGGAAAACCAAGATGGTTAACCTCCTCCTTTGTCAGCCATGATGAATCTTCAACAGGTCATCCTTTCCATTTGACCAGATATTCTTCATATGTCCTATTCCTTGTGCTTCTACCAACACAACTGTCTAGTATATCATCAATCTCCTTAGTATACTCCATTGTGCTGCTATGATGTCATCTTCAACCTAAAATTCCTTATGTCTCCTTTTCTAATCTACCTTAGCTTTATACTGTGTATTCATCTTGGAAATATGCTTCCTCACCTCCTCATGGATGTTCTTCAAATGTTCTACAAAATCTTTAGCTTCAACACTACCTATTTCTCCTTTATCTATTTTCTTCAATTCAGATGCATTTCTAGAACTACTTTCATATACAATTTGTGGATGATGTGATGAACTAAAATTCAAATCTATCTTCAACTCTTCACTTTCTGCTAGTGTCATTCTGTGTGCTACCTTATTTGGCAAACTGACTCCTATATTCAAGTCCATCTGACTGGTCTTCCTTACTGGTGGTAACTCATTCAATAATTCTGCAACTTTTACAGGCACATCTTCTACTTCCTCTTTCCTAGCTTTTGGAATTAATGTAAAACATTTATGCTCATGCCACATACCATCTAATAAATTTCCTCTATCAACAAAAGTTATCCTTGCATTACTACATACCTTTTCTTCAGTCTCCTTCAATGGCTTTAGCTTATGTTGCACTCCATCCTTTGTCAAGGAATAGGTATTCGCACGACCATCATGTACAACACATTTGTCAAACTACCATGGCCTACCCAACAAAATATGACATGCATCCATAGATATGATATCACATAGTACCTCATCTTGGTACCCGCCGATCTTGAACTTCACTAGGCACTGTTCACTAACCATGACCTTGTGGTCATCTTGTACCCAGGCAATCCGATATGGATGTGGGTGTTTCTATCTCTTGAGCTTCAACTTTGTCACCATCTCTCCTAACACAAAATTATCAATACTTCCACTATCAATAATCACATCACAACATTTACCTTCACACTTGCACCTAATGCGAAACAGGCTCCTCCTTTGTTCAGGTTCATTCTCACCACTTAACAAGACTCTTCTATTAATCAATATTTCTCCTCTTTCAGCATCTTTAGAATGTGATGATCTGACATCTTCATCTACATGTGCAACTCTGGCCTGACCTTCATTTCTCCTGTCTGTTCTTCCTTGGTGTTGAGGACATTCAAATTCCCTATGACCTTCTTCTCCACAGTGAAAACATGTTCCATGGAAGTCTCCTCTTCCAGATCCTTGTCCTCTTCCTCTTCCTCTCAGATCTCTATTATTCTGATCTTGGAAATGATTGGAATTGTTTCCTTTCTGATTCTGACTGCTACTGGCCTCATCCTTCTTTTTTGGATCTTCATTTTGACCACCATATGACTGTCCACTAGATCTTCCACCACGACCTCTTTCATTTTGTCTGCTCTCAAATTTCTTGTTTAATTTTTCCTCTACTTTTAGGGAAAACTGATATGCCTCCTCAATACTGTTCATTTGAACTAGATTCAACTCCTCCTGAATGCTTGGCCTTAACCCATTAAGGTATCAGGAAACTTTCTCCTTATCAGCTTCTGCATGGCCTATTCTGATGAGGAGTCGATAGAAATCCTCTGTATACTCCTGAACAGATCTTCCTGCTTGCTTCAAACTTTGCATTTTCTTTAGTAGGTCAAGATCATAATCAACAGGAATAAACTGTCACTTCAATTTATCCACCATCCAATCCCATCTTTTGATTTTATCTTTCCCTTTTCTATTTCGCTCTAATTGAATCTCTTGCCACCAGATCTTCACATGACCTTTTAGTCTAGCCTTCGCAAATTTGACCCTATCAGGGTCCTCAACATCTTCATACTCAAAATATTCCTCACATTCATTGATCCAGTCGATCAATTCTTCTGGGTTAAGATTTCCAGAAAATGTAGGAACCTCAATCTTAGGTCTTTTCCCAATCTTGAAAATGGCCCGAAAAAATCTTTCTTCCTCCTAGTTCACAATTTTGACTTCTCCTTGATATTCTTCTTCGGCTTCATCCTCGCTTTCACCTCTGACATTAAGATTCATTCCTGTATGAATCTCTTCTTGCAATGCTCGCACTTGTCTCTACAGCTCTCTTACCTCAGGTGTCATAGTACCAGCTCTTCCACCATGTTCTCTTCGTGGAGGCATTTTCATGATGCACACTGAAACCCTAACCACGGTCCTGGTGCAAACAACCTCACAGTTGATGATTTGTTTACATGCTAAGGAACTCCTACTCTGATACCACTTGATGAAGGGTGCTCCCCTTAATACCACAAACACATAACAAAAATAGAGAAATAACAACAATATGCAAGAAAAATTGGCTTCTTATTATCTCCACAAATGTGGAATTACAAACTTTTAGAATTACAATATGAAAAGCCACATGGGCATTCCCTTACAATATTCTGTAGGACAAAACCTTGAATTATTACCCAGATCTACTACCTAGAACTACTCCAAACTGCCTAAGACAACACTGTGGGCCTTCTTTATATAGGCAATTTCCACCACCCGAGAAGGTTCTAGAAATTTAGCTCATAGGGCCGACCAAACTTAGAATTATTTTATTTTACAATTTATTACATCAAAGTTGGCTCAAAATAACTTTTGAAACCCGAACAAAAATTTTGAAGGAAAAATATTTTCTGCCATTTCAGGTGACCCAACTTTTGAAGACCATAAGTCATTTCCAGTTGCTCCGATTGACTATTATAACCCCAATTCAGAAAGGCCACGAAGCACTCTATAGGCTTGATTGACGCAAGCATCTATCACCCAAATTTTTGACCTCATTTGGGGCCTTTAAAGCCTTCAAAAATGAGTTCAAAGTTTCTGTACCCTGCTGCCAATACCGAAAATCTTCAATATCTCCAAAGCTAGACTTGATCTATCAATGAAACTTTACTGGCAGGCTAATACAACTAAGATGAACCTCCACATGTGAAATTAGAACATTCCGAGATCATATGACCAACTTACTAAAAATAGAAAGTTTCCATAAATAATAGCTCTACACAAGATAACCCTTATTGAATACAAAAACATAAATATTTTTTTGGGTGATGCAACATTTCTCTTACACCTAGGATGCTCCTGTATCATAAGGGAAAAACCAGCTAGGACCGGCAACCCAAAAATTATTCACTCTTCTGGAGTGAGGTCGGTGAAGACCCAACCTTGTTAAAGGTTACAAACACACTGTTAGGTGTGACCTTGTTAGAGGATTTTAGACCAACTGTTATCATCCAACCAGCATTCACTATGAGGTTGACAGGATAACAATGTTCATTCTATGAATGATACATAAAAGACTTTCCTAGTCTACTCGGTTAAGATATTTGATTGTATACAATGGTTAAAATGTAACAGTAGGTGATCTACCTTAATACAACTTCAATTATAGATGTATAGATCAATGTTAAACTCATTTAAATCCTCTGATTATTATATCAATTTTATTTTAATCAATATTCAGTAACTTACCATTGCTCGTTAATAGTTTTCTAACGCTCATTAATAGTTTTCTAACGCTCGATAAACTCTGAAGTTCAGTTCTCCTTAACCAGTTTGATCAAGCATGCATGAAAATTTGTTCACATGATAATTCTGCAGTCTCCTTCTTCTGACATAAGTTTCATAATGAAACTCTAGTCTCTTAAATAGACATGTAAACCATTTTCTTCTCCTCCATTAGATTTTTCCACTTATTCTCCTTCATTAATTTTGCCGCTTAAACCTTCCTTGGCTGATGTGTTAATAACACGTTTAGTTTCCATCCTTTAGATCTTCCTTGAATTTTGTTAGCCATAGATCTTCATAACAAAATTTATCTTTCCACTCTAATTACGATGTACTTTTTAGCTCATCAATCCTTATCGGCTAAACTAATCATTTAGTTCCTTTGTTCTATTCGGTTAACAAAGAAATGTGTTGGTGAACACAAGCTCAGTTTATACTGCGCTCAGTATACACTACACTGCTCAGTGTATATTGTGATGCTTCATCAACTGATCACACTGCCTTGTGTCTTTTGACTCTTTTCCTTATCATAGACAAATGCAACATAATCAAGTCAATATCATAAGGTCATAGACTCATCAACAAGTTACCTAATGTATTCCTTATCCTCATCTATCATATCCATCTTCCTCATGTAGATATATCTATTATTCATCTCTTTTACTCCTTTTCCACAGATGTTTGGGTATAGTAACTTACGAGATAAGTACTGTCAAACTAGTTGACATCAATGACAACATAATACTAATTTAATCATCTTACATATCTAATCAATATCTCAGTGATCTTAAATCATAGTTCTTCAATTAGGTTCTAAATCAGTTATAGTTCATTATAAAGGATAACCCAAAATACGAGTGTCCTCTTATGATTCCATTGATGGAGTGGAATGAAATAATGGAAGATGCAAAAGAGAAAAGGCTAAAGGGTAGTGGAATTCAACCAGAAGATGACAAAAGAAGGTATGTCATGATAGTATTAAGTAGAATGTAATCATGCACTAATTAGTGATCTTTGTAAATATATAATCTAACATGTTTCAAACTTTTCATAGACTGTAAGACACATCAAAAGCCACACAAGAGAGATTAACAAAGGTTGGCCAACACAAAATTGGCTCTGGTGGCTATATGAAACTTCACTCTCGACTTGTAAGTAGCAGCATTGGAATTTCATATCAATTTTTTTTTTATATAAGGTTGCAAACAATTCTGTTTAATCAAATCATACATGTAAAAATTACGATATTAAACAAAAAATACAGGGCACAGAATTCAATGTAGAGCCCATAGATGAAGACAAGAGAATAGCCTTGAAGGAAGGCTATGCAGTCATGGCTACACGCCTATGCCAAGAATCTGAAAGCCACAATGAAGAATCTACTACTCTAGATGAGACACAGGTAAATTGGTCAAATGAAAAGTAAATCAAATTGAATAGTTAATTTTGAACATAAATTGACTATTTCATGATAACAATGCGCATGACATTTCACTACAGCCTTCAAATCCTATCACAGAACCTGGGTGTAACAAAGGCCATGATTTGCATCACAGTGTTGGAGGTATTAATTTGCTATTGGAAATAAATTATGTAATTATTAATAGAATTTAACATCTTTAATTACAATTGGCCATGTAACCTATTTTGAATATTTTAGAGCATGTTGAGCATGTTGAGGTGGTGGAAGATCAAAATGTTATTGTACATGATGATGTGGTATTTTCAGGTAAATAAAAATGCATGTTATGTTCTACTGGTTAATGAAATACATGTAACAGTAAAAAAAGTATGCAAATTTAACCCATTTACTTGTTATTGCAGTAGACCCCCCTTTAGTGCAGCAACATCGTCCTCCTCGAGACATGAGGAGGCATCATAATTTGAGATCACAATGAAAAGAGGAGGAAGATAATATTGATGGTCCTGTTAGCCTTTACCTAAATAAGAAATCTAAGAAAAACTCAAAAAAGAAATGATTTCTTAAAAATGCTCTTTGATAAAACTTGTTTGATTAACTGTGTTGGATAATGAAAGAACATTTTTTAAAGTAATTATCTATGAGTGTTGTGTATTAATATTGAATTATATGACATGTTAATGAATATTGTTATGTGTTAATGAATTCTTGATTAGTGTTGTGTATTAATGAATGTTATATCATATTAATGAATGTTATGTGATTATATTGATTGAATGTTATAGTTCATAAATGGATGAATGAAGTGTGTAATTAGATGTTAATGGGGAATTTAGATTGATGTTAGGGGGAGGGGGGGTGAGGCCGGATGATCTTCCACCTTCACGTGGTTGGCCTTGTTAAGTAGAGAATATTAAAGTATTCTCGAAACCAAGTGAAGCTCAAACTAACATACCTTCATTATTTAATCAATTTCATTCATTCTAGGTCTTTGCTCATAAGTGCATTTTGAATGTGTCATTGTCATGCAACTATCAAATAAAAAACTAGAAGGGCCAATATTCAACTTCTCATTGTGATTGTCTGGCATGATTCAACTTCATTTTTTGTAAGTATTCTCGTATTGAATGTGTCAACCTCTCTTGGCCTAATGTGGATTATTTCATTGGTTTGTATTTTTGAGTAGGTGAAGTGTTAAATCAAATATCAGTCGGATCTATAAGTAGTATATATATTCTATAGCTAATAGCCTAATACACCCACATGAATAAATTTACTTGTTGTCCCCTTAGGATTTACTTAAGCAAACAATCCTTATGTGCTAAAAAATTAGTTGTTTTAGTGATGCAATTGTAGATGATTGTATGCATGAATTCAATGACAAGAACTAAACATTAAGAAATAGAGCAATAACACAAGATAATATTACAGAAAAGCGCGATGTGGTGAAAACTCTTGCATAACAAGGTTGTACCTATTGAAGATTTAAATGCCTATCTATTTAGGTCTTTGAAAATGATGACTTGATGTAGTTAAGTATGAAGCACCTGGTGAAGGGTGGCTAATCCAAGAATCTATGCATGCACAATGATGATCTCTTAAAAGAAGAATTATAACTTTGAATAACAACATTCCATTTCTTCATTGGTCAAATCTATTGCAATCTTTTTAATGATGGTTCTCTTTATGATATTTGTAATTTTTTGGATTTTCATTTGACCATCCTCTATGGTTATTAATTGACTTATCTTGTGCACATTATTGCTCATCCAATTCCCTGGTGTGCCAAATGTTTAATTGGATTCCACAAATATTGTATAAAAATTTTCTATCATTGTTTCTCTAGTAAATATATTTGTGTCCATTGAGTCCTATTATTCCCTTGAAGGTTTTATTGGGTAATATAAGTTATGGAACTTTGTTGGTTGACTATGTTTTTGAAATGGTGTGGGAACTATTTGAAACATGGGCATTGCTCTTGGAAGGGTTTACATTTCTTATAAGTTTTTTTGTAACTTTTAAGCTCTATGATAATGCTTGTCATCCTTATATGGTAGACAAATGAATCCAAGAAGGAAGCTTTTAGGAAATATTTGGAGTCAAGCGGTGTGCTTGATACCCTCACAAAATGTCTACGACAGTTCTTCTTATATGATGAAATGCTGAATCTAGAAAATTAATTTGTGAATTTGCATCTATTTGTGAGATAATATATTAATATTGGTAGTTTCTCTTATATGATGAAATGTAGATTTTATAAAATTAGTTTGTGAATTTGCATCCATTATTTTTGGATGCTTGAATGTTATGTTTTCCTTGTGAGGATTCAAATTAATTTGATTGATATGATCTTCAAATGGTGTAGTAGTCTTTTAGATTAATGTGATTTGTATTATCATATAATATCTCTACTCTTATAAACTACCTTGTTTCCATGTATGATTTACAGTTATTCGTTCTAGTGTTCCAAAGATGAATTTGGATGATATCTTTGAGCAAAAGAACAAGGTTGCTAAAGTTGTTGAAGAACTTGAAAATGTTGATATATTCATATTAGTTTCATTTATTTATTGATGTGTATTATCAATTGATTACTGTAAAATATGTCTTAAATATCAAAAAAGATAAAATTTGAATGCAGTATGATTCAATCATTCATTTCTATGCTTACAGGCTATGTCAAACTATGGATATGAGATAGTTCAAACACTTATTGTGGATATAGAGGCTGATGTGCATGTCAAGAAAGAAATGAATGAAATATGCAGGCAAGACTTTTACATCCAATACTAAATGTCCTTTTTACCATGATATTGTTGGAGATTGCTAGCATATACTTTTGCATTTTGTAAATGGGTTGATGGTATTCATTTATTTAAGACAACCCAACTCATTATCCTTAACTTTGTTCATATTTTTGTTCTATATCTGTTTAGTTTATTTACCCAAAATTTCTCTCAATTTCACCATCATTCATTTCATTATTTTATATTAGCTGCAAGAATGAGGGTGGCAACACAAGAAAAAGTAGAGGCAGAGAAAATTTTACAAATCAAGAGAGTAGAAGCTTTCCTTATTTTATTTGTCAGTATGCATCAACACTTCCTTTTATGTTATATATGTATATTTTATAGATTTGTATATTTATAATTTTAAAAGTTGTACGTAATATACATTAGGAGATAATATATTAATATTGGCAGTTCTTCTTATATGATGAAATGATGAATCTAGAAAATTAATTTGTGAATCTGCATCTATTTGTGAGATAATATATTAATATTGGCAGTTCCTCTTATATGATGAAATGTTGATTTTAGAAAATTAGTTTGTGAATTTGCATCCATTAGTTTTGGATGCCTGAATGTTATGTTTGCCTTGTGAGGATTCAAATTAATTTGATTGATATGATCTTTGAAATGGTGTAGTAGTCTTTTAGATTAATGTGATTTGTATTATCGTATAATATCTCTGCTCTTATAAGCTTTTAGGAAATATTTGGAGTCAAGCGATGTGCTCAATACCCTCAAAATAAAACTTCTATGCTCTTATAAACTTTGAAATTGTAAAATAAATTCTCCTTGAGACATACATATCTAACTTATTAAATTTAATTTATAACAAGTACCCTAAAAAAGTTCATAGGACCATACAAGACACCCAAAAAAATATAGACCATCAATTTATAGAACCCTTGCAAGATATCCCAAGGAACGACAGGTAGTAAAAACTAGATAGACAGAAAAAAGAACATAACCATATGTTGCCTCACCTATTTGAGGTAAGCCAAACTCGGTCCAATTCTCTTAACAATGGTACATATCCGTCCAAGTGCAGCAAACTTCAAAGATTTTCAACGGTAAAGAGAATCCCCATATTTTGTCAGCCTAACATAGTCTTTGGCCACTTTGCCAATCAAATTGCGAGCAATATTGATTTTCCAGCAAGATTTTTTTTAAAAGAAAGGTTTTTGTAGCATTATCTACCACTTGAGAAAAAGTTTCCATAGTTAAATTTCCTTGCCATAATTAATATTTCTCTAAAGACTTACAAGTTAGTAAGTCCTCAGCTAAAGGGCTGATAAACTAAATAAAGTTTCAAACATATGAACACATAAAACTCATACAAGAAAAAGCTGGAGCCAAATTGAATAGCATTGGTTATTTGTCAGCTGAAGGTCCCTGCTAGAACAGACACATTTGTCACTTCATTAAGATGACAATTGTGTACTAAGTTTCCTAACTATATAAGTCATCGTTATCTTTATTATCTATTGTAGCAAATACATCCAAAGCACCAACAGAAGCACCAAGAAATCAAAATTCAGAACCAAAGCCTCGAGATTGCTGTAGTATTTGTTCAAAGGCTTGATACTTCTAAATATCAGCATCACTGACACTTCTTCGTGCATATTTCATTGACTCCTCAAAATAAGCAGCCTTTATTTCAGCTACCTCATCACTATCATCCTCATCCATTGCCTCAGGGTTCTCACTTATTTTTCTTCCATGTTCAATATTATCCTATAAAAGTGTAGAGGAAAGAGAACATGACAAATTGAAATAATAAGATACAAGTTGAGGAAAATTGAATCAAAAAATGTAAAATTTAACAAACCAATTCAAAAAAAACCATTAAGAAATTCATAACCAAATCTAGTTTGCAAAAGCCGCCACAATTGAAACTCACCTTCTCAATATTTTCTCTAATAGAATACTTGCAAGCCCGCTGACAAATCTCTGTAATATCTCATCAATAAATATAATGGATGGGGCATTCTTCTCAGCCTCCTCAAAAGTCTTCCAAAGATTGCTTTCACTTTCTCCAGCCAACTTTGACATGATCTTAGGTCCATTTATACAGAAAAAGAAGGCACCGGTTTCATTTGTCACTGCCCTAGCAATTAAAGTTTTCCCAGAACTAGGAGGCCCATAGAGCATAATACCCTTTGGGGGCTTCACACCAATAGATTTGAAGAGTTTTGGGCATCTAAGAGGAAGCTCTGCCAATTCACAGATCACCAGTCAGAGCCTATCTCTCAAATAGTTCAAACAAAATGAAAAAACCCAGTTTCACGCAAAGCAAAGCAGATGGATTGCTAGAGCCCAAAGTAGTTTGAAAAATAGAAAGAGTAGAGACTTGCTGGCAACAAGCAATAGAATGAGTATGGACACCTGAAGATAAATATCTAGACTAATCACCGATTAGGATGTCATTGGTGATTAGTCTGGATATTTATCTTCAATTTTTTTTAAACACTATATATTGTGTCAAAAATTTTACTCACAGTTGTCGAAAGTCTTGCCTAGTTTGGTCTAAAAATTGACCATTTTTTATTGAAATATGGCATCATGGGTTTGGCATCTTGGTCAGAGCCGCTAAATATTTATGTTGAAAGTCTGGCCTAGTTTGGTCTAAAAATTGACCAATCTACGTCAAAATGTGGCATTGTGGGTTTGGCATCCTAGTCTAACATGCGATGAAATGTGGTCAAAATATGATGTCATGAGTTTGGCATCCTAGTCAGAGTGACCAAAGTTTTTGACCAATATTAATCTATATTGGTCGAAACATCGACCAATATACCAACACTTGCTAATGTTATTTTTGGCCTAGATTTCCCTCATTTTTTACCAATATTAGCGTCGATTATTCTATGATTGCAGCAATGGGTTGATATTTTGATGCAGATAATAGTGACAAACTAGTTGGTCGACTATTCGACTGAGTTGGATAGAAACTTCGACCAATAGTGCATCGAAAAATGGTGCAAAATGTACTAGTGAAAGCATGTTGATGTGGCATCATATTTGATGATGTGGACTTGAAACCTTAGTTATAAGCAGGGACTTGCCAACTAAGCTACTAAAAAAAGGGTCATCTCCCCTATTTTCCTTTTCTTTCTCTTGTTTGCATTGAATACACTCAACATTGAATATACTTTGGAGGATGTTTCATCCACAAAGACAATCTTGGCCTTATCCCTTACGATGTGAAATCCTTTCACTCAATAAGATTTGATCACTAATGGACTCATTAAGAACCTTTCAACTTCACCAGAATACCAAATTGACTAGATAACATAATTTAAAAATTATAAGGACCTATAATAAAAAATTTACAACTTTTAAATCATTCTTGGTAAATGGTTTAGGCTAATGTGGTATAAATGTCAATAATTTCATTTCAATATTTAGGTATTATTCTAGATTTATTTCCATGATGTTTTTATTAAATCAACAACATAACAAGGGTGTTAACCCTTATAGAACCACAACCCAAAGGCATCAAAGAGATCAAAACAAATTAACAAAGGTGATACCATTTACAAATACAAGCCATTAGTGGAAAACTAACCACAAAATTTGTATCCTCCTTCAGAAAGGTCGATTAGAGAACAAGAGGCCACAACTGGCCACTTATAGCACATAGGCCAAAGAGGCTAATAACAACTCACAACCAATAGGCTATTTTAGAACAAGAGGTAGTTAACATACAACCCACAAGGGTGGGGCAAGCTTACAGGGGTTGTGAAAGGCTCCCCAAACCTTCATATTAGAACTTAAAATGGTGCTCAAGACCATCCCATAAAGAACAATAGCATCACTCCAACAAAAGATCAACCTCCCAACTCATTTCCACCTTAATAAGGAGCCCACCTCAATAAGAGAAGAGAAGGGAGAAACTAACATTTTAGAGAGCCAACCATGAATCCATCCCACATCCAAGATGCCACCAAA
Source organism: Chamaecyparis obtusa (assembly GCA_027943335.1). NCBI lineage: Eukaryota > Viridiplantae > Streptophyta > Pinopsida > Cupressales > Cupressaceae > Chamaecyparis > Chamaecyparis obtusa. The sequence goes on along the minus strand of BSBK01001038.1, from coordinate 1,198,064 downwards.
AGGAGATGACCACATAAGGTTTCCATTAGCATCTTTTGTAAAGCATCTCTACACCTCCATAGGGGACTCTTCCACTTCCATAGGAACTACAAAAGAGGAAGAATGGACCAAAATGAGCCAAACCCTTACCATGGCCATCTGAATACACCCCACCTCAAAAGAGGCAAGCTCCACATCCAAATTAACCCCATTGGGAAAATCCCAGAAACTAGGAGAAAAAATCTATAAAAAAATCTAATTCCAAGAAAGGAGTAGACAAATCTTGGCTTTAGTAAGGGAAAGCCAAACCCCTGAGCCTACACAAATCCTTGACCAAAAAAATTCATAGGCTAGGAAGATCCCTTGAAAACTAACAATAAACATCTAGGCAACTAAAAAAGACCATTGTCCATCCCAACAAAAATAGACAATCTGGTCAAAAACACAAAAAGAAGACTAGTAGTTTCAGCAACTTCCACCACAGTCCAAACAAAAAGGGAAAAATACCTAACAACAAACACTAGTGTAGGTGTCATCCATTGAAACTCGGCAAGACAAAAACACTACCTGTAAAACCTGGCAAGTTCCAAAGCTTATCCACATGATACCTCTATTGAAGACCAAAGTAACTCTCATAGGCTAATGATGTAATGCCACGCCAGGGAACCCAAGAGATATTAACCTAAAACATGTTACTAAGTTTACATAATAATTTTATTCTTAAGAGTTTACAAACAGTAATGAACAACCAAGTAGAAGTAAAACATAAAGTCTATTTATACACAAGCATAATCTCAATTTCAAATTACAAATCTCAAGGGTTCCTTGACATAGAAACTATATAAATATAATTAGATCTATTAATTACAATAATCCTCTAAGCCATCTACATATTACATCATAAATACATTTGAATAACAAAGTATACATAATCTCCAACATCCACTACATAAGTCATAGGGTATGTGATTATAATTAAATATAAAGTGCAAATAAGAAGATAATGAGAACAAGTCTCCAAGAAGATAGGATAGGAAGTAAATATCATAAGGATCATCCAACACTGGTACATGAATGTCAAAGTCTCAAATGAGAAAATAATCACTACCTCTTGACCTCATGGAAACCTGTGGTTCCACTCCAACCATGCTGAGGAGATAACATAAGACCCCAGTAAGATAACAATACCAAAACAAATCAAGTAAAACTAAAAAAGGGTCCTATAAGCTCCTATCTCAAGGGTACATCTTAAAATCAAAGGTACACATACTAATCCAGAGGCAACCAACACATGTAGGAAACTTAAGATGAAAACAGGGAAGAGTCATCGCATATGTAAACCCCTTGGGATGATCTCATTGGACTCTGACTCCCAAGTGTAATCATATGGAAAACCTAGAATCCTCTCATGTAGACAAGGATAACTGATCATGCCAGAATCACCATCACTACTAGATGGGAAAATATCTTCTCATGCTCTCATCCTTAGCCTATGCTAGCACTCAAGGTATGGGCGAGGCAACCATTATCTTATTAATTCATTTTAAAACCCCATTTAATTTATATTATCACTTTTTTAAGTAACCTACTAAGGATATCCAGGTAGCCACTTTCAAGCTCTGACACCTCCAAAGAAAACCACTTCCCCTTTGACACCTAGATAACCTACCCTAGGTTCATAATCTCAAAACCATAATTTGATGTCATCATAAATCATAATATCCAAATCTGGTTCCAAAGAATAACAAGAACACATACACACAATAATTCCCCATCATAATAAAAATCAATTTCCATAAGGTTGGGTCACACAAGATCAGCTATCACAAAAGTATGAAAGGAAAATAAAATAAAACACAACCACCCTAACCCCACCTCTGGTAATAGTCCTAGTAGGTTGACGTAAAAGATTCCCTTCTAACCCAAACACAGAAGGAAGAAAATAAAGCATGCAAAGAATTTAATAAATAAACTAATTTATAAAATTCTATTACAAAAATTAATCTATTAAATAATCACTAACATACTATAATTATAATTATTAAATTAAATTCTAACACTTAATAAATCAATTTATAATATTATTAAAATAAATTGATTTTAGGTTTAAAATTTACTAAAAGATAATATAATTTCATCATAAGTCTAATTAAAATAATCAACTTAATCTCCCAATTCGAAAAAACAAAAATTATTTATTTATTATCAAAATATTAATGTCACTGATAAATTATTCCCATTTTAATAATATTACATGCTGAGAAAATTATATATTTAATAAGTATACCAACTAAATGTATATATTTATATGTATATATATTATTTATATATATGTTAGATAACTGAGAGGGGGGTGAATCAATTAAGTTCAGTTATTCTACAGTTTCTTTTCCAAATACTCTCAGATGTATAAAACAAATTCAACAAATAAACTTAAATAGCTCGGTAAACACTTGACTGTGTCTTTCTGATTCATTTACCGAATGCTAGTTAAATTATCTAGTATATACCGATCAAACCATTTATTGTAATGTGTAAAGTAAAATAACAAATCATCACATCCATACACATATACCACTTGATTTTTAATGTGGAAACCCTATTAAGGGAAAAACCACCTAGGACTGGTACCCGAAGTATTTCACTCTTCTAAAGTGAGCACAGTTAAGAGCCAACCCTATTAAAGGTTACAAAACACATTGTAAGGTGTGACCTTGTTAGAGGCTTTATCACTAATAGTTCTCCATGACCATACATTCCCTTGGGTCAATAAGAAAACAATCAACATCCATTAAATAGTATAAAGAAATAAATAAAGAATGTTAAGTCCCACTTGGTTAAGAGATTTTGTCTATGGAAATTGTTAAAATGCAACAGTGAATGATCTGATTCAAATACAACTTCCTTTGCAAATATTTAGATCTATGCTAAGCTCATATACCTCTGGCCATCACAATCTCTCCAATTTCATTTTATCCTCCAACTCTGTTCTTCTTAGTTAATCTCCTTCTGTCACTCAGTGTGATCTGCAGAATTGCTCAGTTCTCACTTCAACCTATTTGACTAGCTTTGCATGAATACAATATTCTCCTCAAGCGCATCATCATTTTGAATCTCTTGTCTCTTTATATAGACATGATAAACCATTTTCTTCTCAGCCATAGATTTTGCCTCTTAATCTCCATCATTAATTTTATCGCTTTAACCTTCCTCAAAACTTGTACCTTAAACACATTTAAATCTTCATCATTTGATCAATGTTGAATTTTGTCAGCCATATATCTTCATAAAAAACATTACCTTTATCCTCAGAATCATCTCAATTAATCCAGCTCATCATCTCATGTCAGAAATCACATATTTCACATTATTTCTTTCACTCGGTCAATATCGTGATGTGTCAGTGACTTCCTTGCTCAGTTAATACCACACTCGGTATACACTACACTTGCTTGATGTACACTATTTCCACTTGGTGTATACTAAGTTCTTCATATACTGAGCACATAAAATTTTACATTCTTGATCTTCGATTCTTAACAGAATCATGTAATACAATCAAATCACTATCAAACTATCATAGACTCAACGATAAGTTTCCCAATGAATATCATACTCATACATCTCATTTTCATGTTAATATCTCACTCCTTCACCATTATTACCTTCTTCAAATGTTTTCAACTATCGTGATAAGTATAGTCAAAAGTAGTTGACATCAATGATAATATAATAACTAATCTAATTTCTCACATATACCTTTGTAGCTCGGTGAGCATCTTCACATTTTGTCCCCCAAGTAATCAATCAATTGTAGTCTAAAAAATCTCTCCCTTTGGCATTGATGGAAACACTATGAAATATTCCATAGAATACCAAAATATCTAAGTGTCTACAACTCTGTCTATATACTATGACTCGGTAAGCTATCCCTTAGCTTATGCATTTAATATTTTTAATCACTACACAACATCAACTATCTCTCCCTTTTGGTTAGCTTCATTTTTAACTGATACCCATCTCTACATATTATCATTTCTCCCTGCAAATCTTCCTAATATTTCATGTAACCTTCTCTCCCTTTAACATTAATGCAAAAAGAAATCATCTCTTCAATAGCCAAATAAATATCTTTTCAACTCTTGCTTAAATTATTGTACCTTGCATGTACAAATATTTTATGTTTCAGTTTATCTTCCATCTTCTTCTTCTTCTTCACAACCTTAGGAATCCCAAAGTGTGAACATCATGCATCAACATCATTAAATCTTCTAATAAAGTATAGGTTAATGCAACCCCATATCACCTTAGTGACTGTTAGACAGGGGATGGACCCCTAGTCTACTTTTCAAGTATTTAAATGTATCCTTCGGTAAGGGTTTTCTAAATATATCAGAAAGTTGCTCCTATGAATTCACATATTCCAATTTGACTTGTTTTTCTTGAACTTTCTCTCTTAAGTAGTGATATTTAATAGATATGTGCTTTTCCTTTGCATGCATACTAGATTCTTTGAAATGTTAATAGCACTTGTATTATAACAATAGATTATCACTGGATCAATGATTTATTCATTCATACCTTCCAATAGTTATTTTATCCATGCAATATTTGAACAATTTGTAGTAGCATCTACATATTCAGCTTCAATAGTGGATGGAGAAATGCATCCTTGTTTCTTGCTTATCCACGTTACTAATCTTTCTCTTAAAAATAATGCTCCACATGTAGTTCTTTTTCTATCATCAATATTTCCAGCCCAATCAACATAAGTGTAAAATTTAAGTTCAAAATTTCCTTCTTTCTTATACCATAATCCATAGTTCTTAGTGTTCTTTAGATATCTCAAAAAAAAATTCACAGCATTCATGCATGACTCTTTAGGATTAGCAGAAAATCTAGCACTACAATGCCAACAACATGTGCAATATCTGATCTAATATGCACAACATACATCAACTTGTCTATCATAGATATGTATAAGGTTTGATTTACCTCTATTGACTTGTCATCCTTGGTCAGTTTGCATCTGGTTACCATAGGTGTAACAACTAGTTTTGAGTCTTCCATACCAAATGTCTTCAAGACTTCCTTGATGTACTTTGATTGTATTATGTATATGCCTTCCTTTTGTTGTAGTATTACCAAGAAAGAATTTGATCTCTCCAAACATCGATATTTTTAACTCTTTTCTCATTTCATTAGCAAAAGACTTGTATAAGTTATCATGACCTCCAAATATGATATCATCAACAAAGATTTCAGCAATAAGAATCTTATCATCAGTTTCACATTTCAAATATAAATTATTGTTATCACTTGTTCTAACAAATCCAATTCTTATGAGATAAGAATGCAATCTTTCATACCATGCTCTCAGTGCTTGCTTCAGTCCATATAATGCCTTGTGCAGGTTACATGCTATGTTCTTCTGATTATGATCAACAAAACCTTTAGGTTATTTAATGTATACCTCTTCTTCAAGTATCTCATTTTTAAATGCAGATTTCACATCCATCTAATATACTTTAAATCCCTTGTAAGAAGCATATGCAAGTAGTATTTTTACTCCTTCAAGTCTAGCAATGGGTGCAAAAGTTTCTCCATAGTCAATTCCTCCTTCTTATGCATAACCTTTGCAAACTAATCTTGTTTTATTCCTTGTTACATCTCCATTCTTATTCAATTTGTTTTTGAAAATCCATTTGGTGCAAATCACATTTTTGTCTTTAGGTCTTTGTACTAATGTCCATGTCTTGTTCTTTTGTATTTGTTCAATCTCTTCATTCATTGGCTTAATTCAATCATCATTTTCCAATGCATTTTTAAAAGTTTTAGGTTCAAATTCACAAACCAAACATGTATTATTCCTTAAATTACTTCTAGTCATAATTCCTACTCTTTTGTCTCCAATTATCTTATCTTGTGGATGGTGTCTTATCACATACTTTGCTAGTATAGGCTAAGATCTTTGTTCTTCAATATTTTCTCCATTCGGTGCATGATCATCATTTCCATCAATAACCATTTGTTGCTCGGTTTGTAAGGCTTGTTGCTCGGTAGCAATATTATGTTTCTCGGTGACACCAGGCTATTATTCTGGTAGATCTTTAGGGTCTTCAATATAAACAAATCTACCATAGTCTTCTGGTTCCTTCTTACTTTCTTCATCATTCTTTTCTACAAACTCATCAACTCTCACATTTGCACTTTCAATCATTTTGTTAGTAGCCTTGTTCAAACATTTGTAAGCCTTGCTTCTAGTAGAATAACCTATAAATATCCCTTCATCACATTTTGAATCAAAGTTTCCATTTCTATCATCTTTAAAAATGTAATATCTACTTTCAAATATTTTGAAATAGCTAACATTAGGTGTATAACCATACCATAGCTCATAAGGTGTCTTGTTTGATTCTTTCTTCAGTTGTACTCGGTTCAGTGTATAAACAATAGTACTAACAACTTCTCTCTAGTAATTTTGTGCAACATGTTTTTCAATCATCAATGTTCTAGCACAATCAACAATTGATCTATTTCTTCTTTCATCAATGCCATTCTGTTGGGGTGTCCTCAATGCAGATACTTGTCTCTTTATTCCATGATCATGAAAAAAATTAGTAAACTCGTTAGAAATGAATTTACCACATTTATCTGACCTTAAGCATTTTAATTCCTTACCACTTTCTCTCTCTACTTTTTCTTTGTACCATTTAAACATTTTGAAAGCTTCTAATTTTTCTTTTAAGAACATGATAGTCATCATCCTAGAGAAATCATCAACAAATAAGATAAAATATCTATCTCTATAATAACTCTAAGTTCTCATTGGACCACATAAGTCAATATGAACTAACTCCAGAATAGCATTAGATGAGTAATGTTTTCTCTTGAAAGTAGACTTTGACATCTTGCCTTTTTTACATTGTTTACACATAACATGGTTAGTTTTTGATATGCTCGATAATCCTCTAACTTTTATTTTCTTACTGATCTTAACCATGTTGTTAAAGTTCATATGACATAACCTCTTGTGCTACAATCAAACATCTTCATTTTTAGCCAACAAACAAGAAGTTTCAACATCATCCAAATAGAATAAGTTACCTTTTGATTGCTCACTAGTACCAATCAATTTCCCAACCTCATGATAGATTTTTAATTTTCTTTTCTCAAATGCAACTTGGTGACCTATATTATTCAGTTGTGCTACACTCAATAGATTATATTTAAGTCCTTTCACCCAATAATAATTTTCACATCTGATCTTATTATTCACTAAAATACATCATTTACCTTTCACTTGACAGGGTGTATCATTTCTTATTTTTACAGATCCACCACTATAATGTTCAAGATATTCAATTTTTTATTCATCACCAGTCATATGATGTGTGCAACCACTATAAATAATGCAAGTATCATTTTTTCTAACTTTAGAAATAAGTTCCTTTTCAGCATACCTTTCTTCTTCTTCAGAATCTTCTTTCAATGCAACAAACACCACTTCTAAATCTTTATCAATTTCAGTCTCAGTATCATCATCATCTTCAACTAGGTAGCATGCCTTCTTACCTTTATCTCTATAGTCTTGGTTTTCTCTATTTCTATAGTATCAGTTACCTCTGTGATCTCGGTAATTTATTTTGATGAGTCATTCTTCTTTTCATTTTATCTTTCACTTGTTTTCTCATCCTATTTCCTGTCAGGACATCTTATAGAAATATGACAATCTCTTTACATTTGAAACATACCAAGGGTAGTTTACCTCTATATCTTCCTTTTCCTTTTGGTAGCCTTCTATCCATTAATGCTTCAATTTCATCAAGCTCATCTTCTTCAGCTTCACTATCACTTTTATTTCTTATCTATGTCTACTTCTTGATCTTCTAGTTTTTAAAGATGACACAAATTCAGATTCTACCTTAGGTACAATACTATTATCATAGTTGTTGAGCTCAAATGCAGTCAATCTACCAATTAGACTATCAAGAGAGATATCATTACCAGGAACTGCTCACATTTCATGTATTGTAGAGACTCTAATGGCATAAATAGGTAACAATGTTATGAGAATTTTACTTACCACAATGTCTTCTTCAATAATTCCACCTGCTCCTTGGATAGCATTCACTACTTCCTTGATTAGTTTTTGTATTATGTGATGCTTTCACCTTCTTTCATATTCATATCATCAAAATTTCCTCTTAAGCTTTCAACTTTTTCCTTGAGTACATTCAGATCTCCTCCATGAACTAGTGTTAGTTTGTCCCACATCTCTTTTGCAGATGTGCAGGTATTAATGTCTTTAAATTCAACATCTGATAGAGAAGAAGAAATCTCAATCATCATAGCATTATGTTCTTGTCTCTCTTTCATCTGGCTAACAGTCAAAGGACCAGTAGGAGTTATGAAATAATTTTCCAAGTAGTATAGTGCAAAATATCCAATGCCTAATAGATACAACTTCATCCATTCCATGTTGAGAAATTATCTTTGTTCAGCTTCGACTCCTCTCTCTTATACATCTTTTAGATCTTTAACTTAAGTCCTTCAAACTTCTTCCTTCAAGTGCTCTCAATTTGATACCAATTGTTAGGTAACTGAGAGGGGGGGTGAATAAGTTAAGTCCAGTTATCCTATAGTCCCAAATACTCTCAGATGTATAAAAAAAATTCAACAAATAAACTTAAATAGCTTGGTAAACACTTGACAGTGTCTTTCTGGTTCATTTATCGAATGCTAGTTAAATTATCCAGTATATACCGATCAAACCATTTAATGTAATGTGTAAAGTAAAATAACAAATCATCACATCCATACACATATAACACTTAATTTTTAACTGATGAACTGTAAATGATTTGAATAAACTATATGAGTTGAAGATCTATGATTTGAGATCACTGAGTTGCTGATTAGATATGTAAGATGATTAAATCATTAATATATTGTCATTGATGTCAACTATGTTTTGAAAGTACTTATCTTGCAAGTTACTATACTCAAACATCTATAGTAAGGAGAAAAAGAGATGAAGAATAGATATATCTACATGAGGAAGATGGATATAATAGATAAGGATAAGGAATACATTGGGTAACTTATGGATGAGCCTATGACCTTATTTTATTGACTTGATTATATTGCATTCATCTATGATGAAGAAAAGAGAAAAAATGAACAAGGAAGTGTGGTCGGTTAAAGAAGCATTTTAGTATACACCAAGAAATGTTGTGTATATTGAGCACAATATAAATTGAGCTTGTGGTCACTGACACATTTCTTTGTTAACCGAGCATGAAGAAAGGAAACAAATGATTAGTTTAGTGATAAGGGTTGATGAGCTGTAAAGTGTATGATCACAAGGTTGGAGATAAAGTTTGGTACAAAACTATGACTAATATAATTCAAAGAAGATCTAAGGGATTGAAATAAAACATGTTACTAACACATCAGCCAAGGAAGGTTTAAGTAGAAAAATCAACAAAGGAGAACAAGCGGCAAAATATGATGGATGAAATTAAAATGGCTTACTTGTCTATTTAAGAGACATTGATTTCATTATTTATGGATGTTGGAGAGAAGATAACTGCAGAGATATCACGTTAACAAGCTTCATGCATGTCTAATCAGACTGCTTAAGGAGAACCAAACTACAGAGATTACCGAGCGTCAAAAAGCTATAACTGAGAGCCAGTAAGTTACTAAATATTGTTGAAATAGAATTGATATATTGATCAGAGGATTTGAATGAGCATAATATAGATCTAAACATCTACAATAGAAGTTTTATTATAATCAGATCATCTACTATTACATTTTAACCATTGTAAACAGATAAATCTCTGAACTGAGTGGACTAGAAAGTCTTGTAATGTCATTCATAGAGTGTACATTTGTTATCCTATCAACCCCATAGTGAATGTTGGTTGGAAGATAATAGTTCATCTTAAATACTTTAACAAGGTCACACCTTACAGTGTGTTTTGTAACCTTTAACAAGGTAGTGAACAATATTTTGGGTTGCCGGTCCCAGGTGGTTTTTCCCTTTACGGGGTTTCCACATTAAATCTTTTGTGTTATGTGTTGATTGTGATGATTGTTTGTTATCATACTTTACATGTTTCATATTTGATTTGATTAGTGAATATACTAAGTTGTTAATTGGTAATCAGTAAAAGCATAGACAGATTAGTATTTTATGTTACCGAGTTGCAGAAGTTTAAGTAAATTGTTTTTGGTTATACATTTTGTATTTGGGACTATGGATAACTGATTCACCCCCCTCTTAGTTATTCTAACATTAATGTGGAAACCTTGTTAAGGGAAAAAGTACCTGGGACCTATACCTGAAATATTTTCACTCTTCTAAAGTGAGCTAGGTTAAGAGCCAACCCTATTAAAGGTTACAAAACACACTGTAAGGTTGACCTTGTTAGAGGCTTTAGCACTAATAGTTATCCATGACCATACATTCACTTAGGTCAACAAGAAAACAACCAACATTCATTGAATGTCATAAAGAAATAAATAAAGACTGTTAAGTCCCACTGGGTTAAGAGATTTTGTCTGTAGCAATGGTTAGAATGCAACAATAAATGATCTGATTCAAATAAAACTTCTTTTTTAGATATTCAGATCTATGCTAAACTCATATACCTCTTGCCATCATAATCTCTCCAATTTTCTTTTATCCTCCAACTCTATTATGCTTGGTTTATCTTCTTCAATCACTTGGTGTAATCTGTAGAATTGCTCAGTTCTCACTTCATCCTGTCTAACTAGCTTCACATGAATACAATCTTCTCCTCACATGCATCATCATTTTGATTCTCTTATCTCCTTATATAAACATGATAAACCATTTTCTTCTCAGCCATAGATTTTGCCTCTTAATCTCCATCGTTGATTTTTTCGCTTTAGCCTTCCTCATAACTTGTACCTTAAACAAGTTTCAATCTTCATCACCCGATCAACCTTGAGTTTTGTTAGCCATAGATCTTCATAAAAAACTTTATCTTTATCCTCAGAATCATCCCAATTCATCCAACTCATCATCTCATGTCGAAAATCACATGTTCCACATTATTTCTTTCACTCAGTCAATACCGTGATGTGTCAGTGACTTCCTTGCTCAGTTAATACCGCACTCAGTATACACTACACTTTCTTGGTGTACACTGTTTATACTCGGTGTATACTAAGTTCTTCATATATCAACCACATAAATTTTTACATTCTTGATCTAAAATTCTTAACAGAATCATGTAATACAATCAATTCACTATCAAACTGTCATAGACTCATCAATAAGTTACCCAATCAATACCATACTCATACATCTCATTTTCATGTTAATATATCATTCCTTCACCACTATTACCTTCTTCAGATGTTTGCAACTATCATGGTAAGTATAGTCAAAACTAGTTGACATCAGTGATAATATAATAACTGATCTAATGTCTCATATATACTTTTGTAGCTCGGTGATCATCTTCACATTCTAATCTCCAAGTAACCAATTAGTTGTAGTCTAACTATATATATATATATATATATATATATATATATATATATATATATATATATATATATATATATATATATATATATATATATATATATATATATATATATATATATATATATATATATATATATATATATATATATATATAGTTAGACTACAACTAATTGGTTACTTGGACATTAGAATGTGAAGATGATCACCGAGTACATGTATCTTCGTTCAATGTGAGCACTTGTAGGAAAGAACAAAGAAGAAAACCTTTGGTCTAGACTGGGACATTCATCCAGATAATTGAATTACATAAAGAGGAATATGAAGACATTTCTTCAATTCAAATGCTCATAGTAATACAATTTAGTCACTTTTATCTTATAAGGGTTTACCCTTAGTAACAATTACTACATATACAATAAGTGAGTGAAATCTCTTAGGCCCCGTTTGTTTGCGGAATTGGAATTTGAGTCAAAACCTGATTATCTCAAAATCAAGTTTTGATATTCTGGTTTTGTATATTCAGAAGATGTTTTGGACCGTTTGGTTGACCCGGAAGATGGATGAGACAATCCATCTTTTGCGTTTGGTTGCCATTTTTGAAATTGGAATTAGAAGATAGAAATTCCTCTTTATGTGTTTGGTTTGCAATGGGAAGATAGAAATTCCTCTTCTCTGTTTGGTTCTACATTTTGAATTGGAATTAGAATTTAATTTTTATTTTGATATTTTATTATTTTGGTCCATTTTTTATGTATAGTTTTTTTATATTAATTTATAATTTTATGTAGTAAATTATAAACAAAATTTATTATATTTTTTTCAATTTTGTGAATAGAAAACTTAACTTTTTTCAATAATTTTATACATTTATTATTTTGGTCCATTCTTTATGTATAGTTTTTCTTATATTAATTTATATTTTTATGTAGTAAATCATAAATAAAATTTAATATATTTTTTTCAATATTGTGAACAATAAACTTAACTTTTTTTTAATAATTTTATACATTATCATAAACAATATTATAACAAAAAAATAATTATAACATTGCTCAATATCACATCAAAATATAAATAAGTCATCTAGTCCACATATATATCTATCTCTGCATAATGATCCAACAAATGATCCCACAAATGATCAAACTAAATAGTGTGAATGCTGCACAAAGAAAACATCATAAATACAAGATTTTGGCTTTATAGGCAACCTCCGTTTTTGCCATATTTTTCTTGAGTGTTTTGCAATTCTTGCACTCCTCATCTACAACAAGTCTGGGTGTAATAGGTGTGTGTGTAAAACATGTTGTTGATGTAGACAATGATGGGGTGTCATTGACCCATCGAAAGTACTCGCATCCACCTCCATCCTACAATACAAATCTAAGTTAGTCTCGCTATAATGACTAATATTTATTCTTGGTTAAACATTTCAATATTGTGCAATTAACAACCTTAGTGTAGTTTTTACAACCCCAAAATTTACAGCCTGGATTTCCCTCTGTCAGTGACTTCCTCAGCACACAACACAATCCATCACCGCAGTAACACATAGGAGCGTTCCTTGTAGCCATCAGCACTGTATCAAGCAAAAATTTGTTCATTCATACTAATTTTGTTCACTATAACAACATGACTATATTCTATGAGTACAAATTGAAAAAGTTATACAAAAAATATAATGACACAACTATAGCATCAGATATAACAATATCCATGAACTAGTTGGTGGTGTGAAAACACACCGTTAAATAAGAAAATGCAAGTAGATCCACAGTCTACGCCCTTATGCCCCACATTTGATGATCAATCCCGCATCTACAAAGTAAACATGACAAAAAAACTAAAAATTGTTTATTTTTAAATGGAATACACCAAGGAGTACCATCATAAATATTGACCATTTACAAACAGGAATAGTAAACAATCATCAGATAGCTCATTTTTTATCACCATATGTGGATATTTTTTTCATCAATGTTTGAAATACCTTTTGGATTTGATTGTATAGATAGTTTTGGATCACACTTTGTGATCCATGATCAGGATGAAAGAGACCAAAATGATTGCAATAGACCAAAATGATGGACTTTTTTGTGAATCATTTTTCTCTCTTCCATCGTGATGAGGTATCACAAAGTGTGATCGTAAAATATCTACAAAATTGAATCCAGAAGCTATTTCAAACATATTTAATGTTAGCATATGTGTAGTCTCAAAACTATCCATTTCTATTTCTGTAAAAATAATGAAAAATGAAAAGAAATTGAAGATGAAATAGAGGATTGAACAAAGTAGAATTATTTAACTTAATTTTGTAACACAACAATGATAACAAGATGGTAAATATACATACAAAATCATGAACAATACAGTCGTCTACCAAAACACATTTATAAAATCATGTCTAAAGAACTAGAAATGGATAGTTAAGAGACTACACCTTAACATTGCATTAAATGAAGCATTCATCATGTGGTACTCCTTCGTGTATTCCACTTAAATATGTTAAAAACAACAACACAAAAAAATGAAAGCTAAAAAACACATTAATGAAAACAATGGTCAAGGGAGGGCATGCTTGTTTCCTGCCTTGAAGTGGAAACAAAAACTCAAAATTCAAAGGAAAAAATGAAAGAAATAAGTTGATTAACACAAAGTTAACACAATAAGTATACCAGTGGGTACTTACTAGTGGCTACTATAGACCAATGTATACGAAAACAAAGAGGGAAAAATGAAAGAAATAAGTTGATTGGGTTGACACCTGATCCCAAGATTGGAAAAAATTCGCATTTGGAAAAAATCATTGCAAATTCATCATTGAAACATCTTTGCATGGCCATTGAGAGAGCAAGTTTTTACTTCTGCAGTGCATACTAATTGCAGTTCATTGCAAGTATGTATATGAATTGCAATTAGTATGTAATATTTCAAGTATGTATATGAACTATACATACTTGAAATATTACAAGTATGTAATATTTCAAGTATGTATATGCCATTGAGAGAGCAAGTTTTTACTTCTGTGTTGCATACTAATTGCAGTTCATTGCAAGTATGTATATGAACTACAATTAGTATGTAGTATTTCAAGTATGTATATGGACTATACATACTTGAAATATTACAAGTATGTATATGAACTATACATACTTGAAATATTACACGTATGCAATATTTCAAGTATGTATATGCCATTGAGAGAGAAAGTTTTTACTTCTATATTGCATACTAATTGCAGTTCATTGCAAGTATGTATATGAACTGCAATTCATTATAACTCTCAATGGAAGGAAAAATAAACAATTTTCTACTCTCACACCAAATTGAAACAAAAATGCAATATGACATTCGTATTTTCATTTCCTGCACTATGGAAATTTTGTTCTCTTTCGATTTTCTGTTGCAACACATCTCAAATATGAATGATTACTAAGGATTCATTTGTTTAATATATGTTTCAGCTAATATCCTAAGCAAGCAAGAGGATTTCTAGACAAATTAGAGCATACTCTGTGTCATTTATTTTTTGATCTATCATTAAACACAAAAATAATTTTAGCTGGTTCATTCTGTGACACGTGCTATTTTTCACATACATATAAAAAATGTTTATTTAAGATCCCCTATTACTCAAATCTAGCAACCTTTATTTATTCAAGATAGTGTGATCACTGGTACAAACAAAATAAACTTAATAATGCATACCCTATAAACTTAATAATGCATACCCTCTCTATCAAGTAGGATAGTCATCCATGACTGTTTTAAGAAAAATCATTGGTATTTGTCACTATCAAAAGGCACAAAGATATCAGTGATTTATGTTCACTATCCAATGCATAATGGATCTGCATCAAAAAGGCCAGAGTCAAAGGAGGATCTAGAGTCCAATGAGCCAAATGATGAATGCAAAGTGAAGTGAGCAGTCAGGGAAAGCCTAACATTTTATCAAAAAAAACCATGTCACAGTGAGGTCCCATTATCCAAACAGCAATACAACAGGATAGACCATTGTCTTAGAGGAGTCCTTATCAAGAACACAATCCAAAAGGCCGATAGGAATTACAACTAGTGGTAGAGCATCTAGGAACACATCACAAAGCATCAATGTGATCTCAAGGGCATTGAGCATAAGGTCTTGACATATCTGAAACATTGTTAAGCACAACATAACCAATCTTTCTAACTCATCTAAGCATGAAATCACCTCAATGAACTTGGCATTCATTTCATATCTCAAAGTGACAAAGACCAAGATGAATGCCCCTAACTCGGTGAGGAACCATGAGAGGCTTCATGAAAAACCATGTCAGCTTTTGGCCAAGTGGAGTTGGCACAAGCAATCAACAAGAAATGAAGAGCTTCAACAACTACTTTGCTCTGTCACAACGATTTTATTAGAGGCCCACTTATGGAATCCCTTAAATCGATCTCGATGTTTGAGTATTGATGTCAAATACATCCAAACATTTGAAACTCTTCTCTTCAAAATGACAAAATATCTATCATTTTATTAATATCAGAATGAATGACAAAAAAAAGAGAGAGATTTAAATTTAATAAGAATCCAATTACATGGGAAAAATGAAATTATAACGTATGACAATTATAATAAACAACAATGGCAAATGAACAGGGCATTTGAAACAATAGTCACAGCTAACAGAGGATTGTGTATGAAAATCACCTAATGCGGAAGCAAGAGGGTAAGGATAGCATAAAATTCTACGAACCCCACCAATATATAAGGTGTCACAATAGTGATAGAGGGTAACAGAGAAGCAATTGGCATAAATATTTTCAAAAACCTAGCCAAATACTCAATCTAGAGTGAAGAACAGAAGATATAGGTGCAAAGAACAACAGGCTTGAAGGATGTGATGAATGAAAAAGATAAATGAATGTTTAAAGACAGTCAAAAAAGCTTTGTAGCAGCAGTAAACAATGGAATAATAGTGATAAGAAGAAATGATATTGATAGAATTGTCATGAAAAGATGAATGATATGTACCCACCATAGAAGCAGGATGATGGTCATTACTATGGAATAATAGTCATATCAAGAATGCATGCTCACTAAACAAGTCAATCAACAAAGAATATGACAGTTATAGGACAAGAAGAAACTAGAATATGATAGTTTCAGGCAACAAGAAACCTGAATTTTCCAACTCAAAGTTTAGATTAATCATGCCATCTGTTATCACAATCCTTACCTAGTGCATGAATTAAAGACTGAACAAACACCTATGTATGAATTCAATGTCAATTGGCAAACACTAAAGATAAATCAATATGGTTTATATTAGTGCATCTAGACAAATATAATTCATTGGAATAACAAGTAGCGCCAATGCCACTCCCACTATCTATATCTAGAAATGACACTGTGTATTTGATAAAGTATGTAGAAAATCATGATAAAGTTTGATAAAGTGACAACCATCAACCATAAACAATCATAAACAATCAATAGTGTATGTGAACAACTATGATAAAGTATGTAGAAAATAACTATAATCCACCATATGTGGCTGCAATCTAGTCCACTCTCTCATCCTCACTCATCAACAAGAACCCTTTGGCTCTTTCACGCTCAACCATGAAGGTGTCATATACCCTCAGGAATATAGCTCGACTCAATTGAGGGATGGATTTGAGAGTGCTATATGCATCCGTCAAAGCATTCTCATGAGTAGATGTATCAATTTTGTGAAGGTGCACATTGCTCATGCCCTCTTTTATTTTCTTAATTGTTTCACACATGGAATCCAAGGAAGCGGCTACACTTGCCTTCCTCCTCCTTCCCCCCCTTGAGACTGATGATGTAGGGGTTCCTCTACCACTTGCACTTGGAGTGGACTAATAAGGGTCATCGTCCAAATCAACGGCACTATCCTCTTCATCCAGCACATTGTATGGGTCTTCCAAAGGGTTCCCTTCTTCAGTCTCAAGGGCCATTGTAGTTGCATTGCCTTTAGCAATGTTGTTACCCACAATTACACCCAATTCATTAAAGTATTGGAAGGGCTACCTCTTATACACTTTGGCATTTTTGAACTCTCTTCTCTGCATGTTGGCATAAACAAATGGATTAGGTTCTTTGTCTTTCATTACGTACTTTATAAGAAGGCAATATTATTTCCATCAAAATAGTAGAGAGATCACCCTACCTTGAGAATCTCATCCCATACGCTATCCTCAGCATCCATTCACTGATTTGCCTCATTCTAGGTGAAGCCACTTGTATTTCTTAGCTCCTTCATGACTCTATATGCTAGCTTCCATGTTTTTAGCTTATTTTTGAAATTGTCCTTAGATAGATTTAGGTTCATATCATTGTTGAACCTCCTCTCAATGGAGGTCCATGCTTCTTTTTTGAAACCTCCATCACCTTTTCTACCTAGCTGTACTTGCTCCATGAGCAAGTCTAGAAACTTTCTTTCCATTTCCTTACTCCACACTATCTTCTTAGAGGAAGAAGATATTTCATGGTTGTTGTTACCAATTTCATCCATGCTCATCATGAGTTCTGTGTATGCCATGCTGTGTAATCATCAAAGTATCTTCGTACATCAGTTTACTCAAATAAAATAGAATAAAAAGGAAACCATCCTATATATCAATGTATCTTCATACATCAGTTTACCAAAATAAAACACATTCACCCATAGAATACCAATACTTCCAAATAGAAATAGAATAAAAAGGAAACCATCCTGTATATCAAAGTATCTTCATACATCAGTTTACCAAAATAAAACACATTCACCCATAGAATACCAATACTTCCAAATAGAAACAGAATAAAAAGGAAACTATCCTGTATATCAAAGTATCTTCATACATCAGTTTACCAAAATAAAACACATTCACCCATAGAATACCAATACTTCCAGATAGAAATAGAATAAAAAGGAAACCATCTTGTATATCAAAGTATCTCCATAGATCAGTTTACCAAAATAAAACACATTCACCCATAAAATACCAATACTTCCATATAGAAATAGAATAAAAAGGAAACCACCCTGTATATCCAAGTATCTCAAATAAGTGTACTCAAATAAGTATCTATAACAAGTGTACTAAAATAAAACACATTGACCCATAGAAGTCCAATACTTGTAGAGAAATACATAAGAAAAAGGAAACCATCATGTAGTCTTGACCCATTAAAAGAACAACTATTCTCAGGATCTGTACTCTTGCCACATTCTACTTGCTATATCATCTTGAAATTGTGCCCACTCATCTCTATCATGCTGAGACAACCCATATGTCTCTAGCATTGGTACATCTATCCCATCACGGTCATCTTCCTCTTTGATGGCAATTTCTGATGGAATGCCATCCTCTAATGTAATGTAGTTGTGTAGTATGCAACATGCCAATACAATATGGGATTGTGTCATGATAGGATAAGATGTGGCATGCCTCAAGATTGGAAAACGCTATTTGAGAATACCAAATGTACACTTTATTGAGTTTCTAAGAGAGGAGTGTCGATGGTTGAACAACTCTTATGGAGAGTTTATTGGATTCTATCTTGAAAACTCCTTCAAGTGGTATCGTGTACACCGATAAGGAGCAAGAAATCCAGGGGCATTGGGATATCCAACATCCACTAGAAAATATTTTCCTGCATAAATAAAGTATATTATTAAAACTTGAAACATTGATTGTACCCTTGAGTCTATTAAACTACGATTTGGCTTACCGGGGGGAACAACAAGAGGATCTGCTCTTGACAGAGCTAAAGCCAAAACATGACTATCCATAGCAGACCCTTCCCAACCAGCAAGGCAGTACTGAAACTTATGATCGAAGGAACACACACCCATAACATTTTGTAAAATGTTGCCTTTTCTATCACGATATTTACCCTGCATGTCAACATCGATGGTGACTGGTATATGGGTTCCATCGATTGCTCCAACACAATCCTATATAATATGATACAATCATCAATTCTATGGTCAAGCAATAATATGATAAGGATAAAAATCCATACAAGAAAGTTGTAACAACACAACAATTACCTTGAAGAATGGATCAAAACGCTCATTTCCACTAATTTCAGGAGGAGTGTTTGGACTAGGTGGTAGAAAGCAATCTTGGTGGAGTCCTAAGATAGCCCTCAACACCTTGTGGAAGTATCAGCTGATTGTCTCTCCTGAGTGCCCAAAGTTGTGGGAAATCTTGCGGTTCCTCAGATTATGGCCAACGGTGTGGAGGAACATCACAAGTTGTTCTTCTAATGTCAAGTGTATCGTATCTCTCAAGGTTCCTTTCAACCTTAGGATAGTAGCTAGATGAAAGAAGGATCCCCTACTCATGCAAATCTAATCATGAAAATCCACATCATTGGAATGAATAACCATTCTATAAAAATAATTTCCTTGTCTTCTTCATTTACATGCTCTACCTTCTCAGACTACCACTACTCTGGCTACGGAAACACAAGCAATAAGAGCTGTGAGAAGAAGAGAATATTGGGTCTCCATAGCTACCCATCCTAGAACATCAATATTCTTAATAGGATCCATCAATGGCCTGAAATGTGGACAAGCACAACGATATCAGCAAGGAGATATCCAGTATGAACCGAGTGCTCCCTAAAAGTTGACAATTTAAAATTTTCTATTTTTCATTGAGAGTGATTGGAAACTAGATCAGAGAAAACTAAACATACAAACTCAGGAAGAAGCTAAGCTAAACTAGATTAGAGAAAACTAAACATACAGTATGCTTGATATTTTAATTCTTTCCAAACAATATACATTTAAATTATCAAGCACACTGTTTTATCAAGCATATTGTTTGATATTTTAATTCTTTCCAAAGGCACCTCAAGAAAGATGGATAAAACAATATGCTTGATATTTTAATTCTTTCCAAACAATATACAATTAAATATCACCTCAAGAAAGATGGATAAAATAATATGCTTGATATTTTAATTCTTTCCAAACAATATAAAATTAAAATATCAAGCATACTATTTTATCCAGTTTTCTATAAGGCACCTCAAGAAAGATGGATAAAATAGTATGCTCGAAGTCTTTAAATGTTCATTACAACTCTATTCACCTACTATTTCAGTGGTAAACAATACAAAATTGTGCATCTTTTTACAAACTTATTAGAAACCTACTAAAAAGATGCACAATTTTGTATCATTTACTAAAATGATACACTAATTGATGGTCTCTACAAGGCAGGTTGGTTTGTAAGGTATATTATTGGAGCTAGAAACAAACATCATAGCAGTTTTTGTTTTTAACTTTTAAAAAAATGAAATGGTGTTGGAAATGTATCTGATATCCACAGATGCCTTCATTAGCTGGGTAACTCAAACATTTATTCAATTTTAGGTTTGAGAATATTCCAGAATGTCTGTTAAATGCTATAAGCAGCCCCACTCTGGCTGCTATAATTAATCCTGGCATAATTGTGGTTCAGGACATGGTTGCAGTGCCAGTGGATGGTGGGGTACTTACGGCTCTGTTTATTCTTTATTGTAGTTGTTGTCACTCAAAACTGTGCTTTGTGCCATCTCTGACTAAGAAATTTCACACCACCAAAAAATGTTAGTGTATGTCATATTTAAATGAGTTCCTCTAAACTGTAGATGGACTGGCTGCATGGTCTAGCTATAAATAACAGGACTGTGGTATCTCTATTGCTCGATATGTAAAATAAGATCCAAATAATACTCAAATACAAAAATATGAAGTGCTATTTGTTCCATAGAAAGAGTGAAGGGAAAACACTACTAATTTTTGGAATCTATTTCTTATTATGTATCTTTTTCCACATGTATTTGACTTGAGTGGGGGTGTTACTGTGAAAGGTATTTTCACCTATCTATT
This sequence comes from Chamaecyparis obtusa, assembly GCA_027943335.1. Taxonomy (NCBI): domain Eukaryota; kingdom Viridiplantae; phylum Streptophyta; class Pinopsida; order Cupressales; family Cupressaceae; genus Chamaecyparis; species Chamaecyparis obtusa. Next base: position 1,176,674 of record BSBK01001038.1, on the reverse strand, counting down.
TACACTACCTAGTAAACATATGCTACATTTATGTTCATTAGAATTGTTTTCATATATTTGTATGACCTAGGGAATTTACACATGTACTCACGCTTGTCCCAAATGTTCTACGTGGGACACCTATTTGAGGGGAGTCAATTGGTACTTCTACCTTGTTTGCTTGTACAAATAAAATAAACTTAATAATGCATATCCTCTCTATTTAGTAGGACAGTCATCCATGACTGTTTTAAGCAAAATCATTGGTATTTGTCACTATCAAAAGGCACAAAGATATCAGTGATTTATGTTCACTATCCAATCCACAATGGATGTGCATCAAAAAGGCCAGAGTCCAAGGAGGATCTAGAGTCCAATGAGCCAAATGATGAATGCAAAGTGCAGTGAGCAGTTAGGGAAAGCTTGACATTTTATCAAAAAAAACCATGTCACAGTGAGGTCCCATTATCCAAGCAGCAATACAATAGGATATACCGTTGTCTTAGAGGAGTCCTTATCAAGAACAAACAATATACAATTAAAATATCAAGCATACTATTTTATCCAGTTTTCTATAAGGCACCTCAAGAAAGATGGATAAAATAGTATGCTTGAGGTCTTTAAATGTTCATCACAACAGTGGATTCATTCACCTTTAAGTGGGGATTTTTAATGTTTCCAACTCATTTCATAAACACAAAACACCAAGAATAATATATTTTTCCTCCAAGCTGTTGTTGTTGGGTTTTGGAAGGTGCTTCATTTTTCTCAAAGGTGAGAGCTACAAGGAGGTAAGACCCACACCAATAGGTAGCCAATCACTGCACAAGGAAGATTTAGTATGCTTGATAAAATAGTATGCTTGATATTTTAATTCTTTCCAAATAATATACAATTAAAATATGAAGCATACTATTTTATCAAGCATACTATTTAATGCTTACTAAAAATCATATTAGTTCAGTGGGACTGAAAGAAAAAAATACATTAAAAATACAAGAGATGTAAAGAAAAGGAAGATATGTTAAAAACACATGAAACAATAGCTTCAGTCAATCTACTATGTTGTTATTGAGACTCTTACCCCTGACAAACTATAATTGATAGGAGAGACACTGAACCTGTTTACGCTTACAATATTGTGGTTGGAAAAATGAATTTGAAGGTGAAGGTTGCAACAGAGGATTCTGTTGAGGAGATGAAGTGTATGTTGGGTCATCTCTCTAACGAATAGATCAACACATCATTGTTTACCCCTTTGAAATTTAGATTGGAAAAATGAATCTGAAGGTGAGAAGTTGAAACAAATAATTGCTCTAATGACCACTCAAAAGACAAATTCTTCGTTGGTTCATGTCTCCAATAAAATACCAACACATTTTGATTGTCATAATGAATAAGATCTCGTAATGAGCCTTGAGTTTCATTGAAGAGGCACTAGATAAAAAATCTACCATTGATCTCATAATACAGTGGACATCGAAATATATAATGCTCATCATTGTGTTTCATTGTTGGTATGGGCAATGAAAATGGTTCCCATCAGAAACTTGTAAGAATTAATAGACCTTACTTAACAAGATTGGCTCTTTCTAGGAGACTTTTCTATTAATTGCGAAACTATTTCTGATAAGTTTTCCCTTTGCGTAGATATTTTTAGATGGAAAGGCTTGGCCTTTAGGTGACCTTAAATGTGTCTAATGGAAGGTAAACTCTGCAAAATTTATCTGCCCAATCTAATTTCATTCTCATGTACTGTAGAAATATAAAGTTTCTGAGAAGTAACCATTTGAAAACCCATTTTCCATGCCCATATTCTATTTGAAAATGTTGAAACTACCGACAGTAACCCACCACATCATTACCGAGTCCTCTACAGTGGAGATCTTGAAAATACCCCAACACAAGATTACAGAATATTACTAACCCAACACATATTCAATCAGTCTTCTATGATGAAAACCTTCAAAATACATCAACACAAAATTACAAAAGATAAACAATCACAAAACCCTACCGTCAGTTTCAGAAAAAAATAAACATCAGACAGTAGGTTTTCACTAAATCTTCCTTGTGCAATGATAAAATAGAACGAATCAACTCAACTCGATGAAAAAGATGATGAAATGAAATGAGCATTACATATTAGCAAGAAAATATTTTCTACTTACCTTTTTCAAGCTGAACATTGCAGAGCGGGAGCGGTTGCAGAGCAGGAGCGGTCAAACAATGCAGAGCGAGAGCAGTTGCAGAGTGGGAGCGGTCAAACAATGCAAAGCGGGAGCCGAAAGTTGCAGAGTGGGAGCGGTCGACCGTTGCGGGTTGTGGAGGCAAGAAAAATGGAAGATGCGAAACCCCTTTTTTGAAACCCCATTCCTTATCCTAAAAGATGCAGACCCAACGGTTTTATTAAATTTGACGCGATTTTTAGCAAATTCATATTTTGATTTTGAATTCCACCTCTCGGGTGGGAAGATGCTGCCGCCCGTTTTGGGGCCTAAACTGGGTTTTGGGCTTTAAAACCCGAATTGAAAATAAGCAAAAAAAACAATAGATTTGACAAAAAATGGGAAGTGCCGCTACCAATTCCGGTCGTATTCCCACAAACAAATGGGGCCTTATCTTTCTTGAAAGGTATAAATCTTTTGTCATAGTTTGGACTGCTTCTCCTTCCTCAATACCCTATTCCTACACACATATTATAACCCTAGATTTTGCATGTGTTAGTAAACATATTTGTCTTTCATTAAATCTTTTTTACAATAATTACTCTATCACCCATTAAAAGACAAACAATCACTAACAGTTGGGTAAGTGTTCATTCTAAACCACTTCCCTCTAAATTTTACCTTAGGTACAGCTCCCTAGGATTGATTTTCAATAAATATCAATCAATAACTTGCAATTTTAGCTTTTAACCTAAAAGCCTCAAAGGTTGGTATATCATTCTTAGATGATAAGATTTTTTGACATTGTTTCATAAAAGTAAATAAGATAAACAATGGTAGAAAAATTCACAGTTTTCAACTACTAATATCACTTTGGGGATAGAAAGATTAAAGAATAAATTACAAAAATGAAGACTAGACAAAGATCATTGATGTTTCAAGCTACTATTGGAACTTCCTCAACATAATATAGAATGAATTAAAATGTTGACACACAACATCCATCCATTCATTTCAAATAACACATATTTGAAATATAACCACATATATATTCATCATCTTTGCAGCACAGGCAAAAAACAAGTAAATATATCAATTTTCAATAGTAAACCCAATTCATCTAATGTTTTTCAAACAAAATAACTAAAATAGAAAAAAGTAACTAGTTCCTTTTTCAAGAATTTCAACCCTTTCACTATCGCTACTATACTACTTATAGTCTTATCATATCGAGAGGTCTCCCTAAAAACCTGACCTCTCAAATAAATAGTTAATAGGTTAACCAAAGTAAAAAGGACACATGTCCTTTAGATTTTTTCATGCAATGAGAAAGATAAGTAAATCTCTAAATCATGCTCCCTGTCAACAATATGTTCCTTGCTACCAACAAGATTTTCTCCTTCATTTGTAACATAATGAGTCACCTCCCATTATTTATATGCCTGAATGATCTCCTTTGTGAGTGGAAAATGAGGAATCTTCATATTTAGAATCCTTTTCATCGAAGCTTCTTTGGTCCATTTCAGCCTTTTAACCTTCTTAATTGTTACTGGGAGTTGATCTATGCATATATATAGTAGGGACTCAATTCTAGCCATTTGGGTGAAATCTGAAGCATTCGGGTTAACCTTTTCCTTGATTTTGTTCATTGTAGTTGCAAACACTTCCAAAGCTACCTTTAATTCCTGCTCACCATAATTGGCTGTATATACATGAGCGAAGTTAATTACCTTAAGCTCATTTAGCATGGTTTTCTGTAGTTGTTTGATCTAATTTTCATAGTCTTTAGTTTTAGCTATGGTGCTCCTAATAGTTGTAATGCGCCAGCTGATATTTCTTCTCAGGACAAAGCAAGTGGATTCATCAAGGGATTTCACTATTTTTTCAGTACAAAACTTAATAAGCCCATACTTCTCAATGTCTAGAAATTTTGACATAGTAGAAATCCATTTCTCTTCTTCTCTATCCCATACCTGTCCTTGCACTTGCATCTCTCCTATCAGGGTTTTAGCATCATGGAGAACACCTTGAGCACCTTTAATGTATTTAAAACCACTATTGATGACTTCATTCATCGATTCATCTAGTAAAGACATCAAAACTCATCCATGTTGAACTTGATTCAACAGATTTTTGCTCTCAATGGAGTTTGGGTAAAAAATCTAAGGAGACTGAATCAGGGGAGTTGCATCAAAACTATAGAAATTATTAATGAATTGATACAATATCAAAATTGTCTACTTTAATTCCTTCTTTTCTTTTTCATCCTCCCATGAAGTATACAATATTTTCTAAGCCGTTTCTTTGAACAAATGGTTTTTACTTGCACACTCCATGGTACCCAACTCAACTTTTGTGACTTTGAAATCCTCATCTTTGATTTCTTGTTCTCCTTCTTTCAATCTATAAATGGCTACTTCAATAGTCCACTTCCCTATTTTCTCATCGGCGAACATCCTGGCCATGCTTTTCACTTTCTTAGTCTTTGGGGTTTTTTGAACATACTTTCTAATGATATCTTTGATAGGAACTGAAATAGGAACTAGGCCGTGTTTTTTACTTACAAAAGTGGCCAACCATTTAGGTGTAGTAATAGATCCAATTGGCTATTCAGGAGTCTTCACTGGTGTATTAATAACTCCCAGTGTCACATCATCAAGAATGAAAAGATCTTTGTCAACTTGTTCCTCTTAAAAAATTTGAGGAGACTGAATCAGGGGAGTTGCATCAAAATTGTAGAAAGTATTAATGAATTGATATAGTATCAAAATTGTCTACTTTAATTCCTTCTTTTCTTTTTCATCCTCCCATGAAGTATACAATATTTTCTAAGCCGTTTCTTTGAACAAATGGTTTTTACTTGCACGCTCCATGGTACCCTACTCAACTTTTGTGACTTTGAAATCCTCAACTTTGATTTCTTGTTCTCCTTCTTTCAATCTATAAATGGCTACTTCAACAATCCACTTCCCTATTTTCTCATTGGCGAACATCCTAGCCATGCTTTTCACTTTCTTAGTCTTTGGGGTTTTTTAAACATACTTGCTAATGATATCTTTGATAGGAATTGAAATAGGAACTAGGTTGTGTTTTTTACTTAAAAAAGTGGCCAACCATTTAGGTGTAGTAATAGATCCAGTTGGCTATTCAGGAGTCTTCACTAGTGTATTAATAACTTCCAGTGTCACATCATCAAGAATGAAAAGATCTTTGTCAACTTGTTCCTCTTCAACTATTTGATAATTCACATCTTCAAACTTGTCCTCATCTAAATTAATAGTTAGCACACTTTCTTGAGCCATATCTTTCTTTATCCTTGATCTAGTCTTAGATCTCGTCAGCCTCTGTGAAGGAGCCACTAGTAAGTGATCCACTATTTGTTTCTTTTGGCTACCTTTAACTTGTTTTTTTATGAAACCCCTACATTTTCAATTGATTTAGATGTATTAGAAACAAAAACTGGAGAAGGTAAATAAGTAATTCTAACTTCTTTTGTAATTGTTTTAGGTTGTTTCTTCTTTCTTCTTCTTAGCAGCCACTCCTTAGTCAGATGAATCACATGTTGAGTTCTTTTCTCAATATCATCTTCCTCTTCTTCATACTAGTTGATGACATGATCACCTTATTCAATTGATTTCTTGAATCTGGGCTCAATTAAATTAGACCCATCATTAGTTACCCCTTCTACAGTAATTTGTAGTCTCATAGATTGGATTTGTAATATGCACAACCTACTATGTCCCCTTTCTTCTACTTGTGATTCATCACAACAATCTTCCCATAAGTCTTCTAGATGAGGTATAGGGAACATATGTGACCTAAGCCCTAAGCTTCCACTAGTATAGTTTTTATTATCAAATCTGGCTCTTTTAGTATAATACTTGAAACCAAAATGGAAAAGGTCACTACCTATGCTTACCTAAGCATACCTAGGCTATCTCATAGGCAAATCCTCAAAACCCCTAACCCTGATGTAGGTAAACCTAGGAAACTGAATATAAAAGCTCTCATATTTAGTGACAAAGTCTTGAGCTTCTGGGTTGATCCTCTTTACAGAGATTCCAACTAACTCAAAGTAGAGTTTTCCCATGAATGTATCATGTACTCTTCTATAATTTTTAGCAATATTGTCCTTCTGTAATATAGAGTAATACTTATAGACACACATATCAACGACCCAGGGTTTATGTGGCATTCCATTCTATTGTCTGTTGCAGGCTAAACAATACATGAGGTAAGAGGACATGAAGAAACCACTACCACTCAATTTAGACATATTGAGTTGTTCTCTAAGAGAGCTAGAAATTAATTTGGCCCAATCTAGGAGTTTTTTTCCCTCTAAGATAATTTGAACATAGAAATACATCCAATCTAAGAAGAGCTAAGCTACTTATGATCCTTTCACTCTGTGTAGCATCACCATTATATCATTGATAGAGGGGTGTACATGAGTCCTATTAAATTTTTTAGGTAATTGAAAACCTCCTCTTTGTGGGTTCAGAAGCCAACTCTTAGCCATAAAAGTATGGTTTCCATCTCTATTTTTGTTAAACTTGATGATGGACTATCCAAGAGAAAAGGTGGAGAAAGTCTTTTCTAGGAGCTACAATGCCAAAGATACCATTTCCCTATCGACGAACATAAGGACACTACAATATTTATTTTTAATAGATTATGTCCATGCATCATAACATTTTATACATTCAAGGATTAACTCAAGGCATATAACAGCAAGAGGGAAAGTTGCAGCTGAGCATAACCCACTATGTAGGATTTCTAAAGCCAGAGTACCCTCAAGGGAATTTAGAAGATGGGCTAGCAGACCTACATTATAATTTTCTAAATATGTGTCTGATGTTATAGGGCCATCACATGCCAAAATTTAAATATTCCCAAATAGATGAAAAGATGACTTCATAATTGTAGAGCCTTAAATTTTCTATTCACTGTTTTGCTTACTAAATTTGAAAATATCACAGGAAAAATAACCAGACTCACCTTAATTCTATAGAAATTACTAATCACAGGAGCTCTGATGTCCTTAGCTCCACCTGCCAATTTCTTAACAACAAAATGCTTAGGACTTTGAGCATATAACTCAACTTAAATAGGAGTATGAGAACTTAATCATTTATTACAAATCTTTATGAAGGCGAGTATGAAATATATGATTTGATAACATAGGCATGTAAACCATAATTACTGATTACACAAGTCCTCATGTTAGTAAAATAATGATTATTTGGACATCTCAGATGTGTGAACCCTCTTGCCATTTATTAGCATTAAATGCATAACCTCCTGTGGGTCTCACTGCTAAGCTATCACAAGATTCCCTTTTCCTTTAAAATCTCCTTTAGGTATTTATTTGAACACAAAAGAACAAAGTTCATGAATGTTCAAGACTGTTCAAGAACTTTGATCCTCCAAATTTTTCTACTTGGTAATTTGAATGCAATGATGAGTCACAAATCCATAATTAATGCGTTAGCTCTCCTCATGACTTGACGACTGAGAGATTTCCTTCATTGTCTTGATGAACTTGTCACATTTTCAAAAGTAAAGAATCTATTATGGACAACCTTAAACAAGGTTGAATAGAGTTCAAGCATGTTTGAAGGTGTTCAAGAAAAATTTGCTTACCAATAACTTAAAGGCTCAAAATCAAATCATGAACCGAAAGGTGAATGACTTTTAAATGACTAAACTTAGATGGATACAAAAAAATTAAACAATGAAAAAAAGGAGAGATCCAACTAATGCAAGACCAAAACAAAGAAAAGAAGAACAAGTACCAAACTTGGACTAACATCGACTCCGATTGAGGACTGCTTTTGACAAATGTCAGAGAACTAAGAACTCTGGCTACACAAAAATGAAAGGGTGAAACCAACACACCAAAAACCAAACAGGAAAAACATCTAAAGCTAATATGTACAAAGATTTACACACTGAGAGACTCAAAGCTTAACAAGTTTTAAATCTTGCCCATTGTAAGAGAATGACAAGATGGATCCATCAGGATAGGCCAGTTTAAAAGCATTAGATCCCAGCTCTTCCTTAATGAGAAAAGGTCCCTTCCATAGAGATTCAAACTTACTATGAGCTCCTTTAGGTTCTTTTCTTTTATCCCAGAGTAACACTTCATCTCCCTTCATGAATTTTTGAGGCCGAGCTTTCCTGTCAAAGATATTTTTGACCCTAACTTGATGTTCTATGATTCTATATACTAGTGCTTCTCTGTCCACTTCAAGTTTATGAAAATACATGATTTCCTATCAAAGATATTTTTGACCCTAACTTGATGTTTCTGTGATTATATCTACTAGTGCTTCTATGTCCACTTCAAGTTTATGCAAATACATGATTCTTTTCTCTAAAGAATCTCTAAAAGCTTGATCCTCAATAGCAATTTGCAATTTTATTGCTGAAAACTCTAAGGGAAGAGATACTTGAGCTCCTACCCCATACACTAATTCAAAAGGTGCCATGCTAATAGCTCTTTTTGGGCTTATTCTATCTACCTAAAGAGCCTCAAAAATATTTTTATGCCAATTTTTACCATTGTCATCTACCAATTTCTTCATAATAGTTACTAGATTCTTGTTACTCGATTCCTCTTGCTCGTTACCTTGTGGAAAATAATTTGATGAATGGGACAAGGAAATACTATGATCATAACAGAAAAGTGTTAACTCTTGGGATTATAAATATGTAGTGTTATCTGTTATAATCTTTTGAGGAATCCCAAAACACACTAGGATATTATTTTTTAAGAAATCACACACCACCTGAGAGCTTGCTTTTTTGGTTGGAATAGCCTCATCCCATTTGGTGAAATAGTCTGTTGCTGTTAGAATGTAGACATCACTAAACCTTGATAAAGGATTAACCAGGCCAACAAAATCTAGTCCCAACTACTTGAAGGGTTCATCCACAACAATAGGTTTCAAAGGTAACACTATCAACTGAGGTTTTTCAGAAAATAATTGACACTTCTCGCACTTTCTGACATATGTATAGGCACCTTTGAACATCCCCGACCAATAGAAACAATTGCAAAGGATTTTAAAAGCAGTGACTGAAGAATAAAAATGTCCCCCATAGGCTTCCTCATGAAAGGTTCTTAATAACTACGCCTGTTGTTCTTTATCCACACACCTGAGGAAAGTTCCATCAATACCTCTTTTAAACAATGTACCCTACCATATCACATATTTGGCTGCTTGGAGTCTCTGATTACATCTTTGTTTTGGGGTTAACCATGCATGGAATTCTCCATAGGTTAGATAATATGTTATCTCATAGAACCAAGGATAAGTTAAGCTAACTAATAATGCGTGAGATACATCATTCTTAGGTTCTTCATATTCTTTTGAATTTTCAGCTATGAATTTACATAATCCTCTTCCTCTAACCAGTTTAGTGGGTCTTATTATCAAATCATACTCCTGTATTTTAGTTACCCATGCCACCCTTTTGTTTATAGTTGTTTCTTGTTGGGTGAGTAGTCTTTTTATAGCAGAATCATGAACAAATACCATAGAGTGCAAATGGAGAATATAAAATTTGAACTATTTAACAGCTTTGACTACCGCAAAAGCTTGTTTTTCAATGGTTGAATACTTGAGCTCATACTTTTTAAGAGGGGTACTCATAAAAGAAATTGGTGCTTCATTCTCAAAATCAATCTTTTGAGTTAGTATTCTTGATAATGAATGATCAGAGGCATAGCAATAAATGATAAAATCCTTTTTATAATCAAGATAAACTAAAGGAGCAGTTGCCACAGAATTTTTGATTTCATTGAATTCTTTTTTACCAGCTTCGGTCCACTTAAAAGGCTTATTTTCACTAATCATCCCCATGATATGTTTAGTCAACTTAGAGAAATTTGGTATAAGTGCCCTCAAAAAATTAATTTGACCAAAAAAAGACTTAACCCCAGTCCTAGTTGATGGAATACCTATATGTTGAATAGCTTTTACCCTTTTAGGATCAATTCTGATTCCTTCCTTAGAAACAATATGACCTAACAACTTACCTTCTATTACACAAAAGATAGACTTTTTGGGGTTGAGAGAAATACCATGGTCTCGACACCTTTCAAGAATAGATCGAAGATGTTTGCGGTGATGCTTTCACCTCTTGGAATAGACTATTAGATCATCAAGGTATATCACAATGATTCTATTCTTCATGTTAGCAAAAGAAGAATCCATAGCCCTTTGAAAAGTCACCCCAACATTTATCAAACTGAAGAGTATTCTATTATATGCAAATGTTCCACAAGGTGTAGTAAAAGAAATTTTGTGTTTATCATCTTCTACCACACTAACTTGATTGTATCTTGAGAATCCATCAAGCATTGACATGATTTCAGATCTAACAATAGTTTGTAAAACATGTTTCATTTTTGGTAAGGCATAATTATCTTTCAGGCTTGCTTGATTCAGATTGCGAAAATCCACACAAATCCTTATTTCACCATTCTTCTTTCTCACCAGGATGATATTTGCAATCCATGTTGAATGGTGAATAGGGTATGTGATTCTTTCCTTCAACATCTTATCTACTTCACGTAGTATGGCCTCTGATACCTTGGGGTTATAACTATGTAGCTTTTAACTGAAAGGTTTAGACTCTGGTTTAAGGAGTATATTATGTCTAAAACTCCCACCTCTAAAATCCTTTAGGTCATTATAATTCCAGGTGAATACATCTCTATAACTAGTCAAGAACACTTGGAGTCTTTCCTTTTCATGAGCAAATAAAGTCTTACCTATAGATATCCACTTAGGTCATGTCTCATCTCTAATATTGATTTTATCATACTGCTTCAAAACTTTAGGGTGTGGACCTCCTTTTCCTAAGATGTAGCTATCACCTCTTCAAGAGAATAAATTTTCAAATGAAATCAGGCCTTTAGGAATCTTGTTACCTTTTAACTGAACTATTTCCTCTGATGACTGTGTTTCAGAATTAGATTCTTCACATGTTTCACTTGATCCTTCAAAATAAGTAGACGCAAACACCTCTACAAATGCCATAAAATCATTTATACTAGCATCATATTCAAACACTTGAAAATGTTTATCATTGTCAGGAACAACAGGTTTGTAAATAATCTCTATTCTGTAAGTGTTTGTTTTAAAATTAGGATGAGGAAGCAGTAAGGAAGCTGAAACTACTAAAGAATTAGCTCTTGAATTTAAGCTTCTCAGGATATCTTCTATAGAAAAGGTGTCAAAAGCTTCAATTTCATTCTAAATCAAATCTCTATAATGCTTTAACCATTCATTCTTTACTGTGAAATGACCTTTCACTTGTTTGACTATCAACTCAGCATCACCTCTTGCAACAAGAATTTTAATTCCATGAGCTTTTGCCTCTTGCAAACCCAACAACAAGGCTTCATACTCAACAGTGTTATTAGTGTTCTTAAAATCTAGCTTGAAAGAAAAAGGTAAATACTCTCCATCAGGGCCTTTAAGCACTACCCCTGCTCCAGATCTAGCATTAGCACAACTGCCATCAAATTCCATAGACCAAATTTGAGAAATCTCATCTTGAACCATTGAAACTGGGGGAGACTCATCAGATAAGATTAGATAATTCCCAAATTTTCACTCTTGATATAAAATTTGAGCTTTCAGATTGTCAGAGGGAAAGACCATATACTTGTTCTTTGCCTCTAGTACCAGCTTAACCTTCTTCTTTCCTACAAGGATAACTGCTTCTAACTAGTCCATCTTAATTTCTCCATCCATATCTCTACAAAAGTTCCTACTCAAAATCATTCTGTAACTTGTTGGAAAATCAACCACAAGAATTGTTAATTTTAATCTCTTATCTGGATAAGAAGCTAGAACACCCTGAGCATCTTTTACTTGACCTATTGAGGGAACCTATTTACCATCCATCGAATAATACCTTCCAAAATTCTTTGTTAGAGTTAAGCCAAGGGCTTTAGAAACTAAAGATGGCATAATGTTATCGGATGCTCCTGAATCTATGATGCAATTGCTCAATTTAAGACCATTAAGGAGAAAAGAAATATAGAAAGGTTCAGGCTTTTGGGTTTCATGTATATCACAATTAGTTTAAGAGGTAGAGGCATTAGATGAATTGCTTTGGTCTACAATTGTAGGAGGAACGACCACATGAGGCTAAAAAATATGTTAGTTTGATTAGTTGTGCTTTGATTAGAATGAGAAGAATCTGGAGATTCACCCTTGACATATTTAATTAACTTGTCAAGTTCCTTAGGGTTCAATCTTAAATACTCAACAGGTGAAATTTGGATAGCAGATGATTTATAAAATTCAACTATATCAATGATAGGATTCGAGCATCTTTTTGCAAAATTTTGAAATCAGGGACTTTTGAACTTGAAGAAGGTACATTACTTATAGGTTATTTACTCTTATGGACAATATTTGATGTCAATGGAGTTTATTTAGGAGACTTTTGATTGTGGGTAAGCATAGCACATGTTGAATCTTCAAGAGTGACTAAAATATCTCCTCTTTCAGAGTCTAATTCATATTCTTGGTAAAATGAGCCGGAGTCACCAAATCACTCTTGAGCCATTTCTTCCACCTTTACTTCTCCTAATACATCTTTAGTTACTTCCATTTGCAAATTTCTCATCATATCTAGGCATGTATCACCATCATGATCTATTGTTGAGTTGAGTTGAGGGTAGAAGGGGAGTTTTACCATGCCACTAACTAGGTTGTTTCCTATTAGCATCTTGATATACAAGGGAGCAAGTTGATCCTTGTTTTGGAAATTGTCTTTTCAAGGAAATCATATCATTCATTAACCTTTGAACAAATGGGTGTGAAGAAGAGGTAGAGGCATCAGATTGTGAAGGTTGAAGATCTTTCTTCCATTTTCCCACTGTAATCAAATCATCTTCTAACTTGGTTGTTTGACTTTGAGAAGTTGCCAAATCTGCTGTCCTATTTCTTTTAAGATGAAAAATAATATTCAGAGGCATGGATTTTACAAAAAAACATTTTTGGTTCTCAGGGGTTGGCCTTTTAGTTGTAGGGATCTTACTTTTTTGTATCGAGCCACATAATCCCTCATCGGCTCATGGATTTCTTTTTTCATTTGTGTAAGTTGTGCTAATAAAGAATGTTCATCATCAACGCTTTTAAAATGGTTTTCAAAGGCAGTCTTGATGGTCTACCAATTAGTTATGGACCCAACTGGCAGATGACCAAACCACTCTATTGCTCCTTCTATGAGGGTTTGGACAAAAAGTCTAACCGCAACATCTTTGTGTTGCACTATCAATATACCAGTGGCTACATTAAATGAGTTGAAATGTTCTTCCACTGATACCTTTCCATCACTAGAGAACTTGGGAAGAATATCTTTAGCACCTTTAGGAAGGGTGTGATGGCCAAGTAGAGCCAAGGGACCAACTACAATGCCCCATGGTTGTGCCATAATAGCTGTTGGAAAGATTATCAAAAGAGGAGGGGCTTGAATACCAGACAAAGTTAGGGCTTGCCAAATTCTATTAGATGTAGAGACGTCAGGTGAAGTTCTAGATGGGGATGGAGGTCTGCTCTTTGCTTTTGGCCTAGAGGTGTAGGTATTTTTAAGTTGAAGATTTTGCAATTCTTCAAATAAAGTATCAGGTATTCCTTCCCTCCTTTGAGATCTGGTGTATGGCTGGGAATCCATAATTTCAAAACTTAGGGTCTCTGGACATCTCTATTGACAATCTCAACTTCTTGAGCAATTGGGAGACCTCTCAGCCATTCACCTATGTCTTCTTCTTCTTGAAAAACCAAGAGAACTTGTTGATATTGTTGATTACTAGTTTTTTCTTTCCAAGAAGGGGCGTTCAAGTCCGCAATGATATCCTCTTGTATATCTTATAAATTCAAGTTTGGTTGAATAACATGAGGAATTTCTTGTTGATTAGGTAGTACATTTGCAGGTAGAACCATGATTATGCATTAACAAAAATACTACACATTGGTCTACACTATTTGCGCTCCCTAGTAGAGTCACCAAAAATTTGTTAGTAAATAGATTTGTCTGTCATTAAATCTTTCTGACAATAATTACTCTATCACCCATTAAAATATAAACAATCACTAACAACTGGGTAAGTGTTCTTTCTAAACCACTTCCCTCTAAATTTTACCTTAGGTACAACTCCCTAGGATTGATTTTCAATAAATATCAATCAATAACTTGCAGTTTTAGCTTTTAACCTGAAAGCCTCAAAGGTTGCTATATCATTCTTAGATGATAAGGTTTTTTGACATTGTTCCAGAAAAGTAAACAAGATAAATAATAGTAGAAAAATTCACATTTTTCTACTACTAATATCACTTTGGGGTTAAAAATATTAAAGAATAAATTACATAAATGAAGACCAGACAAAGATTGCTGACACTTCAAGCTACTATTGGAACTTTCTCAACATAATACAAAACGACTTAAAATGTTGACACACAACATCCACCCATTAATTTCAAATAGCACAGATTTGAAATATAACCACATATATATATTCATCATCTTTGCAGCACAGGCAAAAAACAAGTAAATATATCAGTTTTCAATAGTAAACCCGATTCATCTAATGTTTTTTAGACAAAATAAACTAAAACAAAAAAAATTAACTAGTTCCTTTTTCAAAAAATTTCAACCCTTTTGCTATCGCTACTATCCTACTTATAGTCTTAACAAACTGAGAGGTCTCCCTAAAAACCAGACCTCTCAATTAAATAGTTAATAGGTCAACCAAAGTAAAAAGGACACATGTCCTTAAGATTTTTTCATGCAATGAGAAAGATAACTAAATCTCTAGATCAAGATCCTTGTCAACACCATGTTCCTCACCACCAGCGGGATTTTCTCCTTCATCTACAATAGAATGAGTCACCTCCCATTGTTTATATGCCTGAATGAGCTCCTTTGTGAGTAGCAAATGAGGAATATTCATATTTAGAAGCCTTGTAATCGAAGCTTATTTGGTCCATTTCAACATTTTAACCTTCTCAATTATTACTGGGAGTTGATCTATGCACATATATAGCAAGGACTCAATTCTAGCAATTTGGGTGAAATCTAAAGCCTTTAGGTTACACTAGTAAATTTTAGCTTGTTTTTAGATGTGATTTAGTTGATTATTAGACGCCCATTGGTTAGCTAATCGACTATAACGATTGTCAAAGTTTTTTAGTCGATAATATGACACATCAAGTGTCAGTCAAAATTGTGACATCAATAGTGGTTGAACTATCAACGAAGATGACGTCGAAATCATTGCTTCAACCTGGAAGAATTTCCTATTATATCGTTTACCTCTGCGACCAATTTTGGTCAAAAGTGCGACATACAATTGTCGCAATAAATTTTGACTGTATAGATTTCTTGTCAATATGTCTATTCTTTATTGGTCGAAAAAATGACCAAAAATTTATTTTTTTTAAAAAATATATATTGATTATCAAATTAAGCACAACAATATTATGTTGCTATTGTTTACTGTTTGGGAAAGGCTTTCTTGGACTGCTACTCTCCACCACCCACCATTTCCACCTTAGCATTCCCATTTCTTGGGGATACTTATCACCGTGTATGACAAGGTAGAGCTCCTTGTCCATTTCTAGCTGTATATCTTCTTTCCTCAATCCTACACACAATACATATGAGACTATGAAGAATGATAAGAGAGAATAGATGCACCACTAATGTCCAACCCACTTATTTTTTTCAATACTAATATAGAAACTAAGATAAAGATATTTGTGAAGGTTTTATAGATGTAGGTTACTGAATCATTATCTCTACACTGGTACTCAATCTGGAAACCCTTGTATGTATATAGCCACTCTAGCAAATCTCCACATCTAGAAAATCTCCACAAAAATCTCTGCTGGCCTCCACTGCATATACATCTTCTCATAATCTAAAAACTTCAGCCCATCATTGATTCTCATCAATGTACCAATTTGGATAGTAAGTCTAATTTAATTTTTCCGTGGACTGAGACCTTAAATTATTGATCTTCTCTTTGTTTTGAGAAGAGTATAACATTCTCTACTTAATAGGGCCAATGACGTGAAGGTGGAAGCTCATCTGGCCCCTCCTAGGAGCCTCTTATGACCCTTTACAACATTTTAAGACCTCTAAGATGTATTCTTAGGGATTGTAAATGGCTGTAAAGGGTCATAAGGGTCCTAGGATACAACACCTGAGAAACATAATTGTAGGCATCATAGTCACAATTTTTTGGAGACAATGTAATTGAGTTGTATACCCAGACGATGGAGAGAAACTCCTACAACTCTGATTCCAAGTTGAATACATTTGTTGCTCATGAATACAAGGTCCTCCAATAGATGTATTCAACTTGGAATCAAGGGTGCAGAAATTGCTCTCCATCATTTGGGTACACAACTCAATTACGTTGCCTCCAAAAGATTGTGACTATGATGCCTACAATTATGTTTCTCAGCTATTGTGAAATCTACATTTATGTTTCTCAGTTGTCATGTTTATGTGCATTTTTTTTATGTGTTTTGGATAGTAAGTATAATTTAATTTGTCCATGGACTAAGACCTTAAATCATGTAATGAGGAGGCTTAGAACACTAGTATATGAAAATTTCATTATTTAATAATAAAAATCTATTAAAATGTTTATACCTTCTTCTCTCATTTGCTGGTGTAATTCCTCTTTGAGTATCTATCCCCTTTCTCCTTTGCATCCAAAATGAACTCATTCCAATCCCTCACTAGAATAAAGGGAGGGCACTCAAACTTCAGTGAGACTTCCTACCACATAGCATTTGTAGATTACATTCAATACATTATTTACATTCATAAATCAACATTGCATACAAATCTGGGGATGGTGCATGGTACGAAGCCTCGCTCAAGCTTTAAAATAATAGTCAATCCATAGTCAAGGTCAAGGAACAAATGGAATAACCAAGAAAATACTATATGTTAAATCATGTGATTTATAGTAGATTGGAGCTCACCTGAGCCATAAACATGAAGAATTATTCTAAAAAAAGATGTAAACCATATATATGCACACTTGAGGCAAAGAGAAGTTACGTCATATCCATATTAAAATATTAGTTACAATATGAAAATACTAAACTAACTAATTCCTGAGTTCATCTCTGCATATGGTCACAACAAAGATATGTGATTACAATATAGAGAAGGCATCGTAAAAATATAATTTCAAAATTTTCCCTAGCCTGACACATTTTGCACTCAAATCCTTCATTGTGGATAAGTGGAGATGGGCAGATAGATGCAGATGAGTTGTCATCAACCCAACTAAAGTATCTGTAGCGATTATTTCCCTGTGATGCCCAGTCTACATTAGTTCTTATATTATAATGAATAGTATTTACATTAGAAACATTAAATATATACACATTAGCAACTTTTTTTCTATTTGGGTAGCACCAAAATGGTCGTCCAAGATTGTTCAGTGTCCGTGAAGTCTTTAACACACATTGCCCACCACCACATTGACAGTTTGGTACATTGACAAGAGTCATCGAGCCTATGTCAATAATGCACCGGACCATCGTTACTACATTTATTATTTTTATATGATTATTTTTATATGAAATACACCAAGGAGTACCATCAGAAATATTAACCATTTACAATAATGAAAAGTAAACCTAAATCAAATAGCTCATTTTTTCATCAGCATGTGTAGTCTCTGTGTATATGAAAAATGAAAGAAATATGATGCTAAAATAAATAGTGAACAAAATAGTATTCCACATAGAGTGATTGAAATACACCATCAAAAGAAGGTGACAAAATCCTATCATGAAGCACAGACATAGGAAATAAAAAAGGGACAAAAGACAAGAAATAAGAAAAATCATTACGACTATAGAAAAATAATTTATACTATAATAAAAAAAAGAAACACTCTTTGTCAACAATTTTCAATATCATTAGGACTATAGAAAAATAATTAAGACTATACAAAATCAAATTTTAGAAATGGACAGTTTTGATGCTTTGCCATTACAACAATTGAGCATTCATCATTTGGTATTGTGTATTCCATTTAAGTATGTCAACAATATTCAAAATCCTATCACCAAGCACATAAAAGAAATAAGAAAAATCATTAGGACTATAGAAAAATCAAGTTTTAGAAATGGACAGTTCTGATAGTTCTTTTCCATTACAACAATTGAGCATTCATCATTTGGTACTTGTTGGTGTATTCCATTTAAGTTTTTCAGTTGCCATGTTTATGTGCATGTTCTTTATGTGTTTGGATTCTCTCCCTCGCAAGGGATACGTCGATAGGTAATTGATTTGAAAGCATAATGATTTGATAGTCTTTTTTCAGGATAGGCATAATCATCCCACCGACCTTAATTAGCAACATTTGTGATATATGTCAAATACTTATAATCAGTATGCCCAACAAACATAGACTTAGTAGTAAAAGCATGTCCTTTGGTTTACTAGTTTACTTATAATTAGTATGTCCTTTGGTTTACTTGTTTAATCTGGTTTAAGAATGGTTATTTCATGTTTGAATGTACCATTGAATGAAGCTTACCTATATTAAGTACAATCTTAAGACTTGTGACTCTTCAAATTCTCTTGTTTCCTTCAAACCTCCAAACATGTGTACTTTGAGTATCCCTCCAACAAATGGACTTGTGATGATTTTCACAATAGTACATGTGTAGGAGGACTACTCAAAGCACTGATTAGGAAAATTTGAATGTTCATCACCTGTGCTATTGTGCATATAAGATTTGATCATAGAAGGTATATGCTAGACCCAATAGTAAATAGATTTGTGGTGATTTTTACAATAGTACATGTGTTACTGGGTAAGCTCCCAATAGCGCTCAGGAAAATATGCATGTTCATCACCTGTGCATATGAAGTGTCTCTAATGGAAGATACAAAATTGTCAAAGTTGCAATGACAACTTTTACAAATTTTTATGCAAAAAAATGCAAGAAGGGAAATAATGGGTAACTAGTTTGAAAGTCAGTTATAGAAATTTGCACCCATAGAAAACTATGCCCCCATGTCCCATGGGATGCCATGCCTCCTCCAATGTTTATGTCATACACTTTTCAGTAGTTAGATCATGTGTTGTGCTTGTGAAAAGAGTATTTATTACATAATTTTCAAAGATGATATAAATATATTATATTTTATACTTAGCAAGATTTTAATATTAATATGCTTAGCAAGATCTTGCTAAGTATAAAATATAATCTTGATTATACATAATCTTGCTAAGTAAAAAAAAAGGTGAATTTCATTTCTCATTTCATTATTTCATTTGCGAAAAAAAGAAGTAAGTCTAGTTCTCCAATGACCACAACTGATTTCATATTGGTTGGATCAGTTGGAAGACTTTTTGGAAGTGGTTTTAAAACCTTGTCCTATCATGGGATTGGCACAAGGAGATGATCTTCCAAGAAGCGTTGAATAAAATAAACCCAAAAAACATTATGAGTACATTTTTGATATCATACTCTATCTATTGCAAATAGGTAGATGGATTGATCATTCTGCATGTTCATTGTATGCATTATTTATTCGAATCCATCTTAGTTTTGAATGTCATTTGATTTCAAGTTTTAGTTACATTTACATAGTTAGTTATGAACTGAACACATGGCTTGACTATCATAGAAAACCCAATCATGTAATGGTTAGAGAGTTTTAATGTCACTGTAGGTTCATATGCGCATCCACAGTTCTTGTTAGAGTTCATTAAACTAGACTTTGCAAACATTGTATTTTAAATTTGGTGTTGATCTACGCAAGAACCCAACCTCATAGACAGATCGGCTTGGGAAAATCTATAGTCAACTTTGTAACGAAGGAACATTTCCAGGCATTAGTTTTACTTGTTTATGTAAGAACTTTGTTGTTTTTGTTGTTTGTGATACTAAAGGAGCAACTCGTATTGTGTAGACAGTGACTAGCCAGATTGTTCCTAAAAAGAAATTACAAAACTGAACCAATGGCATGTTAATTCACAATTTTTTTTTACAAAATTGAACCAATGACATGTTTACAACAAAGAAATAGAATGATAATAATATGCTGAAAATTCTATTCTATTTAATACACGCCAAAGGACCAGTCCCAACAATTCTTAAACATACTTTATTTGATATGATGAATTCTTAATAAAGGTTTAGTCAATTTTTATAACTGCTAGCACGAAGGAAGATTTGACCTAGCCAAATATTCCTTGTACCACACAAACAACTGTGAATAAATATGTCTACTCCAACCTTAATTGTTTAAGAATTCATCATATCAGATAATGTATGTTTAAGAATTGTTGGGAGTTCTATTAGACCTTTGTTGTAAACATGTCATTGGTTCAGTTTTGTAAATTTGTTTTTTGTGTTAAATGCATTTAAATGGAACATTAAGCATAGTAATAATATGCTTAATCTATTAGTAAAATAGAAAACCCCTAGGTAGGATAATTTCTTCTCATGAGGAAAGGAGGACCATTACCAACATCAACACAAGAAGGTATATTTAAATCAAGATGTTTGGTCCAAGGCAAGGTATGTACTCTAATTATTGATTCAGGGGCACATAGCAATTTGGTCTCAGTTGATATGGTGTCTAAGTTGGGATTGGCATTAGTAGAACATCCTAACCCTTACAGTGCCACTTGGGTAAACCAAGAGTTGAATGTGAAGGTTAGTTAGAGGGCTCTTGTCAATTTTTCAATTGGGGCCATATCATGATCAGGTTTGGTGTGATGTCATATCTATGAATTATGGGCATATGATATTAGGTAGACCATGGCAATGTATGAGAAGGACAATTCATGATGGCTACTCTAATACATATATTGTTCACAAAGGCAAAGAGAAATTTTAGTTAATACCACTGACTTGAAGGGATAAAGACAAGATAATAATGTGTTTTGGTGATACTATTCCTCTTCATAAGCAAGGAAACATTGTAGGTGATACAGGTTGGTATGGGGCACATCAAGCATACAAACATGGATTGACTAGGATAATGCTGAATAGTCCTAGAAATGAAGACTTTTGGGATTTGAACTATGTTCAAATAGGTATAGTCAAGTGTCCTATTGAAGGGCGGCTAGTAAACAACCATGTTCAGATGTGGACGGATAGTGCCTCTGATAATAATCACTTTACTTGAAGATTGTGCCATGTTCATAATTTTTGAGCTATGTCCATTTGATTAATTCTCCAAATTTTGGTTGCACTCCTTGCATTGGTTGACATTTTCCTAATTATAGGGTTTGAATTTCACAACAAAAGGAAATCAATACTAATATGAAATTTTGGTATGTAGGATCTGCATTGCCTATATACATTTGTGACCAAAGATATGTACTGATCTACACTGCCTCTAAAGCTTCTACTCAAAAGAATCTTCTCACCACTCAAAGACCATGCCCATTTTGATTCTCACTATAGCTTTAAATTCTTTAACCTCTACTTAACTGTTGAAGATAGCACAAATTTTGAAGGATGTCAAGCATGACTAGGAATAAAACAACAATATTACTCTCTTACATGTAGCAAAGACATACAAAAGAATCTTCTCTCCACTCAAAGACCATGCAAGCTTTTATTCTCCCAGTAGCTTTAAAATTATGTATCTTCCATGTAAATAATGGAGATGGCACAATGTTGAAGAATCTCAATTGTGAGTTTAGAAAACAATAACACTACTGCAATGCACGTAGCATAGGCATTCTATTAGTTTTAGCCAGAGGTGTAAGCTGAAATATTATTCAATTTGAATAGAAGATTTGAATAACTTCCAATGGCTACAACATGAATGGAGTGAGTGCATTAAACTTATTCTATATTAGGTTTTCCATGTAATGAGAATAGAATTCATGATTAGAAGTATTAATTTAACAGGGTTCCAGAACGTGACTCTTAAGTGCTTCTAAAATCTACTACAATTTGTAACAGACCCACAATGGATATTTCATGTCCTCTCTCAACGTATTCCATAAGGATTCTAATGCATTTGATCACAATCTCATCATGAATCATAATCCAAAATGATCTAATATGTTAAAATTTCACTCCAATTGCCATTCCCATCCTTGTACCCTTTGCTACATCCCATACCTATGGTTCATGAAGTAATATGCTGCTAAACTAAGCACTTGGTGGGAATTGAACTAGTGACCACTGGATGGGATCAAAATAAGCATTTTGGGCCCATAAACATAGTTCATATATATAGCTGAATACAATAAAAGTGCAGGAACTAACTTACCTATTGAACACACATAGTGGGAAAGTAGACCTCCATGGCCAAAATTCCAACATTCAATTATATCTACTAAGTGTTACAATGGAAATGTAGGTCTATAGGAGATTCTCAACATTGAGTAGGGGTTTAATGAGTGGAAAAAGAAGATAGAGATCTTCAAGGAAAGTGTATCAGACATGAAACAAGGACAAAGAGAAGATAGAAAACACCGTAACCATCATATTCTTCTAGATTCAACAACATAAATGATAAAGGGAAAATAAGAGGATCGTGTTTGCATGAACAAAGGCCCTAAATCATCAGATTTAAATGATAGTCATGATGTTAAAGGAAAACTAAGAGAAATTAATATTTCAATCCAAGTGCATATGATAAAGACCTTTTATCTAAAGACAAATAAGATAATTTTCCTATTTAGCATCAAGGAGCACATCAAAGAAATGCAATATGAGAATGTGTTATGATCAAAGATGATAGATATTGAGTATCTCCATCAATCACTACCAAGATCACATGTTATAAAGAATGAAAATCTTGTGGACAACCACCTTATCAACAAGGCATTTGATGATCACCTTGAAAACATGCCGAAGAATCTTCAAGACATAGTTGCAGAAGAGAAGGGTACTTTCAAAAGGAAAGGCATAGGGTAATGGCATAGATTTTTATTTTTGATGTTTTGAAGTGCATTTACTCGTGAGTCAATTGCCTCATACTTCCAAATATTAGTAAGTATTTAGTATTAAGGAAGACTGTTGCAAAAGTGGATAGAGGTGCAGGTCACTTCCAAGTTATTTGATGCAGTGAAGGAGATCTAGTTAAGATATTGGGACAGAGAGAAGGGATGCTTTTGATGGCATTCATGAGAGACCCATGACCAATCTCATGAACTTGGATGATGTTGCAATCAGTTCTTGTCTCATCATGAAAGCACTTTGATAAGGATGCAGATGGTTCTATTTATACTCCTTGGTTCTTGTGTTTTTTCACAACACAATGACAAATCACTTGGGCATAACATGTCGATGTAGCAAGGTGGAAGCATTGGAGGAGAAAATAAAAAGGATTTTTAGCAAGGCAAAGGAGAAGGAGCATGTGACTATGGTATCAATCCTGGGGAGTGACTTCTAGTTTGGTGGCCATGTCCATGATGGCATTCTAGTGGAAAAGTTGTTCTAGCCGATCATACAGATTTTTGGGGTCTCTCTGCATGGTATGGGACTGGCTCGTAGAATTGTGGCAAATGAAATATACCTAGAGGTGGTGGAGGCAATGGAAAACATTGATACCCAACTAACAAGCAATGGTTTGCCAGGTTTCTTTGCATTGGAAGCTGAAGGAAAGAAGACATTGATGAAGAAGGCATGGTTAGCCTTCAAAGCATGTGTTAAGCAATATGATCAGGTGAAGTTTGGAGCCTTTCTCCAAGAAAAGGAGAAGCTCTTCTAGAGGAGATAGGAGCAAGATTGGTAGAAATTGGTTAGGAAATAATGTATTTATTCCACTAATCACTTTTGGTTGTAATTTGGAGGTTCTTCCTCATATGCAATCTTTATTTTCAATGAATACAAAAAGGGTACTACCCTAGGTAGAACTTATTTTAAAAAAATGACAATCAACACTTACCAAATAGAACAAAAAAGTCCCATGATCACTAGGCAAGTAGTTCAAACCCTGGTAGTATCGGTCGACCTTCTTTTCTTTCATGAAATTTTTTTACATTATTTATGATGTGATACCCTCTTCAATATCTAAGAAATTGAAGACCAGAACAAAAATCCCAATGGTTTTACTTAGACCAAAACAAAAATCCCATCGTTAACATTAATAAACCCTACATTTGCATTGGTGATTTTTTTCCCAATGGTTTTACTCAAATTGGGCAATGTAAGCATTTGTAAGGTTAGGGTTAGTTTAAACTAAAAAGAAGAATCAATAAATTAGAAGAGGGGAGTGACATACAAAGCCATTAAAAAACCAATGAAGAGATGAAACATGTGCAACAATAGCATGAAGGTGAAAAGGGGTCAACTTACTGATTGAATTCTCATGTTTGAAGAGTGCTACTAGAACTTATAGGTGTAGTGTCCACAGATGCCCTCCTTCCCTCCTTCGACACATCTCCTTTGCACATGATGAAGTAATTGCAAAATGAAATAAAATGAAACTGTGTATTTTTTTTTAAGTTATATTCATGTGTTGGTCAAAATTATGACCACCTATCATAGTCATAATTCTGACCAACATGGGAATAGATTTTTAAAAACTCAAAATTTTCCTTCTATAAAATGACCAAGGAAAAACATTTTAATACTTGGTTGGAAATGTTGGCCTAAAAAGTTGGTCTAATGTACTAGTGTTAACCTTTTCCTTGATTTTGTTCATAGTAGCTTCAAACACTTCTAGAGCTACCTTTAATTCCTTCTCACCATATCTAGTTGTATATACATCAGCGAAGTTAATTACCTTCAGCTCATTTAGCATGGTTTTTTGTAGTTGTTTGATCTTATTTTCATAGTCTTTAGTTTTAGCTATGGTGCTCCTAATAGGTGTAATGTGCCAACTGATATTTCTTCTTAGGATGAAGAAATTGGATTCCTTAGGGGATTTCATTTATTTTTCATTACATAACTTAATAAACCCATACTTCTCAATGTCTAGAAATTTTGAGATAGGAGAAATCCATTTCTCTTCTTCTCTATCCCATACCTGTTATTGCGCTTGCATCTCTCCTATCAGGGTTTCAACATCATGGAGAATGACTTGAGAATCTTTAATGTATTTGAGACCACTATTGATGACTTCATTCATCCATTCATCCACTGAAGACACCAGAGCTTGGCCACCTTGAATTTGATTCAACATATTTTTGCTCTCAGTGGAGTTTGGGTCAAAATATGAGGAGACTGAATCAAGGGAGTTGCATCAAAACTGCAGAAAGTATTAATGAATTGAGATGATTTCATAATTGTCTACTTTAATTCCTTCTTTTCTTTTTTGTCCTTCCATGAAGTATATTGTTATCTCTATAGAGCATTTATTGTCACTTAGTATCAAAATCATTAGTCAGTTGTTTATACTGCACTGGTCAGTAAATACAAGGAGACAGAATAGTCGGTTAATAGTAATCACCGAAACATCAAGCAATCTACTGAGCACAATACACACCGACACTGATGGCTAGTATACACCGAGCCTTCCAGTCAACATTGAGAAAACTAGACAAGCATTTACCGAGGGAAACAAGAAATGGTCTAGGAATTAGTGAAGGCACAATTTTCAAGACAAACGGTTACAACAAATTGACACACATGTAAACAAGATCAATGAGGCATATAATGTATAGATACTCATTAAATGTGATGAGAATCTCTATGTAAATATTTTATCTAAACTATTTTTGTACATCGTAGATGTTAGGGTTATCAATTTTGCTTCACCTAATTTTTGCTTAGGTGGAAAAACCAAAACACTATAAATTCAGTGTGTTCATATCATTTTAGGTTGTTGAATATTGTTGTATGCACTTGAAGCTATTGCCTATTTAAAGTCTAAAGGTTATCAGATAGAACTGAGAAGAACAGACAGAACCAAGCAGAATTGTATTCAGAGAAAGTATTCAGAATTGTTAAGGCAACCGAGTATCATAGAGCAGAAAATCTACACATGCAAGGTGATATCTAAACAATATTTATATGATCTGTTTCAGGAAAATTTAGTTATCAATTAGAGAAGATACAATTTTATATTTCTTTCTAACAACTGTAATAGAGTTATCAAAATCTCCTAACCAAGTGGATTTAACAGTCCTACTATAAATCTCCTAACCGAGTGCACACTTAACTGTGTTGCTAAATCCTATCACTAGGTAGATCTAGCTGATCTTTTGTTACTCCTGATAGGGTAAGATCACCAGAAGTGATCACAATTGTAGCCTTAATAGGCAAACACTTTTCTATCTGTAGTAGTGAATAATTTGTGGGTGTCATCCCCACCACAGTTTTTAGCTTCTAACAGGGGTTTCTGCATTACCAAAATACTTGTGTTATGTGATTGCATTAATGGTTTCATGAATGTTTACTTTCATAGTTCTTTATGATATTGTTTTATGCAATTAGGTGCAAGTTATATTGGTCGGTAATTACAGTATGCACAATCAGTATGGAAGGGATCTGAAGTAACATTTTTTGTGGATACTGATTCACCCCTCCCCTCTCAGTATCTATCTCTCCTATTTCCAAGAGTATACAACATTTTCTGAGCTATTTATTTGAACAAATAGTTTTTACCTACATAATCCATGGTACCCAGCTCAACTTTTGTGACTTCAAAATCCTTAGCTTCGATTTCTTATTCTCCTTCTTTTGGTCTGTAAGTGGCTACTTCAATAGTCCACTTCCCTATTTTTGCATCAATGAACATCCTAGTTGTGCTTTTCACTTTCTTAGTCTTTGGGTTTTTTTGAACATGCTTGCTAATGATATCTTTGACAGGAACTGAAATAGGAACTAGGATACATTTTTTACTTATAGAAGTGGCCAGCCATTTGAGTGTAGTATTAGATCTAGTTGGCTATTCAGGAGTCTTCATTGGTGTATTAATAAATTCTAGTGTCATATCATCAAGATTGAAAAGATATTTGTCAACTCGTTCCTCTTTAGCTATTTGATAATTCGCATCTTCAAACTTGTCCTCATCTAAATTAATAGTCAACACACTTTCTTGAGCTATATATTTCTTTATCCTTGATCTAGTCTTAGATCTCATTAGCCTCGATGAAGGAGCCATTAGTAAGAGATCCAATGTTGATTTCTTTCGGGTACCCTTAACTTGTTTCTTTTCTGAAAGCCCTGCATTCTCAATTGATGTAGATGCGTTAGAAACATAAACTAGAGAAGGTAAAAAAGTAATTCAAACTTCTTCTGTTATTATTTTAGGTTGTTTTTTCTTTCTTCTTGTTAACAACCACTCCTTAGTCAGATGAATCACATGTTGAGTTCTTTTCTCAATATCATCTTCCTCTTCTTTAGAGCAGTTGATGACATGATCACCTTGTTCAATTGATTTCTTGAAACAAGGCTCAATTAAATTAGACCCATCATCAGTTACCCCTTCTACATTAATTTGCAGTCTCATAGATTGGATTTATGATATGCACAATCTACTGTGTCCCCTTTCTTCTACTTGTGATTCATCACAAAAATCTTCCCAGAATTCTTCTAGAAGAGGTTAAGGGAACATATGCAATCTAAGCCCTAAACTTCCATTGGCATAGTTTTTATTATCAAATCTAGCTCTTTCAACATAATACTTGAAACAAAAATGATGAAGGTCACTACCTATGCTTACTACATCTGCCATTGATCCACATGAAAATTTTCCTAATGAGATAGGGAAAGCCTTTTCCCTTTCTTCTTTAGGGAGGAACCTCTTCAGAATAATGGTAAACTATCTACATACTTTGACTAGGATGAAATAGTCAAAAGCATACCTAGGCAATCTCATAGGCGAATCCTCAAAATCCCCAACCTTAATGTAGGTAAGCCTAGGAAACTAAATATAAAAGCTCCCATATTTAGTGAAAAACTCTTGAGCTTTCAGGATGATCCTCTTTATAGAGATTCCAACTAACTCAATGCAGAGTTTTCCCATGAATGTATCATGTACTTTTCTATAACTTTCAACAATATTATCCTTCTATAATATAGGGTAATACTCATAGACACAAATATCAATGACCTAGGGTTTATGTGGCATTCCATTCCATCATCTGTTGTAGGCCAAACAATACATAAGGTAAGAGGACATGAAGAAACCACTACCAGTCAATTTAGACATATTGAGCTGTTCTATGAGAGAGATAGCAATTAGTTCGGCCCAGTCTAGGAGGTGTTTTCCCTCTAAGATAATTTGAACATAGAAATACATCCAGTCTGAGAAGAGATAAGCTACTTATGATCCTTTCACTCTGTGTAGCATCACCATTATATCATTGATATAGGGGTGTACATGAGTCCTATTGAATTTTTTAGGTAATTGCAAACCTCCTCTTTATGGGTTTAGAAGGCATCTCTTAGCCATAGAAGTACGGTTTCCATCTCTATTTTTATTAAACTTGACGATGGATTATGTGGGAGAAAAGGTAGACAAAGTATTTTTTGGGAGTTTCAATGCCAAAGACACCATTTCCCTATTGACGTACATAAGGACTCTACCATCTTTCTTTTTAATATATTATGTCCATGCGATATAATTTTTTATACATTCATTGATTAACTCAGGGCATATAACAGCGGGAGGGAAAATTGTGGCTAAGCATAACCCATTGTGTAGGTTTTCTAAAGCTAGAGTACCCTCAAGGGAATTTAGAAGATGGGCTAGAAGACCTTCTACATTATAATTTTCTAAATTTGTGTCTGATATTATAGTGCCATCACACGCCAAACATGAAATATTCCTAGATAAATGAAAAGTTGACTTCATAATTGCAGAGCCTTAAATTTTCTATTCACTGTTCTACTTACTAAATTTGAAAATATCATGGGAAAACATCTAGACTCACCTTACTTCTACAGAAATTACTGATCACAGGAGCTCCGAAGTCCTTACCTCCACTCGATAATTTCTTAACAACAAATTGCTTAGAACTTTGGGTGTAGAACTCCACTTAAATAGGAGAAGCATGAGAACTTAATCATTTATTACAAACATTTACAAAGGTGATGATGAAATATTTGATTTGACAACTTACACATGTAATCCATAATTACTAATTACGCAAGTCCTCATGTTAGTAAAAATAATGATTATTTGGACATCTTGGATGTGCAAATGTTCTTGCCATTTATTAGCATTAAATGCATAATTTCCTATGGGTCCCACTACTGAGGTGTCACAAGATTCCATTTTCCTTCAAAATCTCCTTTAGGTATTTATTTGGACATGAAAGAACAAAGTTCATGACTGTTCAAAATTGTTCAAGACTATTCAAGAACTTTGATCCTCTAGATTTTTCTACTTGGTAATTCGAATGCAATGATGTGTCACAAATCCATAATTTATGAAAGTATTTGATGACTAATAGATGTCCTTCATTTTCTTGATGAACCTGTCATATTTGCAAAAGTAAAGAATCTGTTATGAATGACCTTGAAAAAGGTTGAACAGAGTTCAAGTGTGTTTGAAGGTGTTCAAGAAAAAATTGCTTACCAATAAATTAAAGGCTCAAAATGAAATCATGACCTGAAAAGTGAATGACTTTTAAATGCCTAAACTTAGATGAACACAAAACAAGTAACGACAACAAAAATGAGAGATACAATTGACGTAAGACCAAAAAAAAGAAAAGAAGAACAAGTACCAAACTTGGACTAACAACATGCTACTATTATGTTATAATAATAAATATATTACATACATATTATAAAAAAAATACTTAAAAAAAAATAAAACTCTAAAAAGCTATGGGGTGGGCCCCGATAGTCACATGACAACCCTACTATCGGTAGCAGTAGCTGTCATGGGTGGGGGATGATCTCCCCACCCACAAATATTATTATTATTATTTTTATTAATTTTGTATTTCTAACAAACCTTTTTATTCTGTACTTGATTTTTAGGAAGGTATTTTTTTAATGAAATAGAAATACATATGTATACATATATATACATATGTATATATATTTTTGAATAATTTAAGAATAACAAAGGTTGTATTTTTCTAAATATCAACTACAAAGATATAAATACATATTTTTTTATCACAACAATTTGAGAACCTCATTTCCTTATTTGATTTAATATGAGTTTTCACAATCAACTGATAATTTCAATTTCTAGTGTTCTATTTAATAATTCTTCCAAACACTTATCAAATCTAAATTTTCTAAAATAATATTTTGTAGGTTTTCAATCTAGGGTTTACCAGACATAATTTCCCTTCTCTTTTCTCACAGATTTTAACAAAGAGGAATTCCCATATGAATAATTTCAAAAATTCTATCAATTCAAACCTTAAGGTTTTTCTACCATGAATCTTTCAAACCCTAATTAAATAAAAACAAGATTTAATTATGGAATTCATACAAACACCAAATTTATTACAATTAATTCCAGAAATTCAACATGAAAGGAAAATCACAAAACAACCATAATACCCAGATCAAATAGTCACGAAGAAGACAATCTTTTTGAAATACTAGAATTAACACTACGTGGGTTTCTAAATCCTACCTCAAACCACCAATTGAAGAAATGTGATGAAGAGTACAAACGTAGAAAAAATCCAAGCTTCCACAAAAAATTTCTCCAATTCAATTCCTTCACCCAAATCTGCAAACATGTGTCTTGATAATAATGGTCAAGCCTTTCCAATATAGAAATTTGAACTCAACCATACAATTTTGGAACTCAACTCAACTCAACTCAACAACTTTGTTTTCACCAATTCCCTCAATTCTAATTTGTAACTCAAGTATTTTGCCTTTCTTGTTTCTGTCAACTCACTTAACTCTTAATTAATTAATTCTTTTATTTATTTATTCTAATTGATTTGTGCAACTAAATTGCATTTAAATTAAATTAAATTAATATTATTTAGTCTAATGTTACTTTCCACATGATAATTTATTTTTAATTAATAAATTATCTTTTATTTGAAAAAATTAATTTTGATAATTAATTATATCTTGAAGAGAGTATTTAATTAATCTTCATTAATAAAAATATTTTATTTCCACAAATAAGATTTTAATTAAATCTTTAAATTTAATAAATGTGTCTAATTAATTTCTTTTAATTAAATACTTCCACATTTAAAATAACTATATATAGCAAGATCTAATTTATTTAAACCACATAATTAATCTAAATAAATCATTTAATCATAACAAAAATATCAACCACCCAGAGATCAACTGAACTAATAAAACCATAACCATGCTCAAAGGAAAGCTATGAACTCATGGCACCTGGATGAATTTGGGAAGGGTAAAATATCATAAAATTGTCCACTATTTCAGGACAATTCAATGGTTTAGGTTGGGATTTGGATCTAAACATTATCTCCCCTCTCTTACCATTGAGACTTGCGATAGGGAACGCTCATCCTAAAAATTTAGGAAAGTCGATGTTCGGTGTTACAAGTGGTGGTTTCCGTTGCATCAAAAGATTGACTTGTTAATGCCTGATACAACCACTAGAATTATAGAAGACATAGGAGCCGGTTAAGCCATGTCATGAATCCCAAGGGGAGAAATGTCCATTTTTAAAACAATCTCCCCCTCAGCATTACTCGAGGGGATTTAAACCTGTGACCAAGCTCTGATACCACTTGTTACAAGTGTGGTTGTCATTGCACCAAAAGATCAGCCTATTAATGCCTGATACAACCACTAGACTTATAGAAGACACAAGAGGTGGTTAAGTCATTGTCATGAATCTCGAGTGGAGCACTGAACATTTTGCCAACAGTCTGGTACCTACAAACCTACATAAAAGACAAGCATGTAAATACATAAATACACATACATACATACCTACATAAATACACACACACACACACACACACATATATATATAATAAGCAATGGCAAGGATCAAGACATCATGTGGATCTTTCAAGTAGGTAACCAGGACTCTGTCCCTCAAACATATCAAACACGTCAAACAGGAAAGTAAAAGCATACATGATAACCATACACATGCAAGTATGTGATAAGTAAAATCATAAACATAAACATCATTTTAACCATATAAATAATCATCATCAAAGTAATTAACATCATCTAATTGTAAATATATACATACACACACACACACACACACACACACACACATATATATACATGTATATATATATACACACACACACACACACACACACACATATATATATATATATATATATGTATATATATATATATGTATATATATATATACATGTATATATATATATATATGTATATATATATATATATACATATATATACATGTATATATATATATATGTATATATATACATGTATATATATATATATGTATATATATATGTATATATATATATATATGTATATATATATATATATATGTATATATATGTATATATATATATATATATCTATGTATATATATATATGTATATATATATATATATATATATGTGTATATATATATATATATGTATATATATGTATATATGTATATATATGTATATATATATATATATATATATACATACATACATATATATATATATATATACATACATACATATATATACATACATACATATATATATATATATATATACATACATATATATATATATATATACATACATATATATATATATATATATATACATATATATATATATATATATATATATATATATATATACATATATATATATATATATATATATATATATATATATATATATATATATATATATATATATATATATATATATATATATATATATATATATATAAAATCTCCATAATTATCTAATCTTCAAATCTCCATGGAATTTTATTCATCCATAACCACATAATAACTTAAATAATCAATGCACACATAAAAGTGGCCTAAAAAGGTTTGGCAATATAAAATTGAAAAGTAAACTATGGGTAGGCACTACATCCACCCCCCTAGAATTAGGCTTACTCCTGGAAGCCTACAAAAAAATAGGGATATAAATCTCGTAATCTCACTGTGTCTTCTCAAGTCACTAATGACTCATCAATAGGGTTCCACTGGATGCTTACCTACTCAATAGTGTGCTCCCTGAGGGTTAGATCCCATTGTTGAAGTATGCAAATAGGTTTCAAATCCAAATGCCCATCCTCTACCTCCAAAGCTTTCAAATCAAGTACATGTGCAATATCTGGTATATACTATCTAAGTACTGAACTATAGAAAACATCATGAATACAAGATAACATGTGCGACAAATCAAGATGGTAAGAAACTAGTCCTATCCTCTCAATAATCTCCAAAGGGAAAACAAAATGAGGTGCCAACTTTGAACCCTTTCCATAATGGATCAGACTCTTCCATGGATGCACTCTCAAAAACACCTTAACACCAATTGAAAACTACCTATCCGCTCTATGAGAATCTACATACTTCTTATGTCTATCCTGAGTTGTGGTAACATGCTCTTGGATGTGCTCCACCTATTTCTCCATATCTTGAAACATCTCAGAACCTAACAAAATATGATCTTTTGGTCTATCCCAACTCAAAGATGTACGAAAAGGACATACATACAAAGCCTAAAAAGGTGACATACCAATCGAACTGTGATACCCATTATTATAGGAAAACTTGACCAAATACAAATAGTCCTCCTAGAGATTCTATCTATCTATGACATACATCCTTCATAGATTCTCAAGCACCTGATTAACTCGCTTTGTCTGACCATTGGTCTTAGGGTGATATGTTGAACTAAGATTCAACTGTGCTCCAAGATCATGTTGAAAGAAATTCCAAAATATAGAGGTGAATATTGGATCCCTATCTGATATAATCATGTGGAGAATACCATGTAGCCTCACAATATCATGCATAAAGACTTTAGCTACTAAAGCTTATGTCTAGGATTCTCTAATAGGAGAAAAGTGTGTCACTTTGGTTAACTAGTCAATGGTAATTATGATGGTATCATGTCTGTGAGGGGTCATAGGAAAACCTACGATGAAGTCCATTGAGATGATATCTCATTTCCATGATGGAATGAGATTAGGTTGTAAAATTCATGTTGGATATTGGTGGTTTTCCTTAACCCCCTAACACTCTAGGCATCTAGCAACAAAGTTAGTAATGTCAGGTTTCATACTGGACCAATAATATAGCTGTTGAAGGTCTGCATGCATCTTCTTGACACTTAGATTTTCTGAGTAAGGTGCATGATGAGCCTCAGATAAAATCAAGGTATGGAGATAATCTAATGGAGGTACATATAGATAGATTACATAATGAAAAAAAATATCTGACTCCAAAACATAACTTGAAAACCTTTCCTCCAAAGGTCTCCTCGACTCAATCTCATCTCTCATTTCCTTATACCAAGTATTTGAAGGAAGTGCCTAGAGTATATGACTCAATAAATCTACACCAAGAGTTAGAGATCATATCTCATGCCTCCTATGACTCAATGCATTAGATGCCACATTTTCCTTACCCTAGATGTACTTGACCTCAAATTCATATTCACAAAGAAACTTCATCCATCGCCTCTACCTAGCATTCATATTAGGTTGGGTAAAGATATATTATAAGTTGTGATGATCACTATGAAGCTCAAATCAATGTCCCAATAGAAAATGTATCCATTGGACTAATGCATGAACTACTATTTCTAACTCAAGATCATGTGTAGGATAGTTCAATTTGTTCTCCTTGAATTTGTGGCATAAGCAATCACATGTCCTTCCTACATAAGGACTGCTCCTAGACCTTCCAAAGAAACATCAACACACACCATGAAATCACCTGTTGGGTTAGGTATTGCTAGGATAGGTGCACTGGTCAGACACTTCTTGATGTTATGGAAATAATCTTCACACTTCTCTATCCAAACATACTTCTTCCCTTTCCTTTTGAGAGAAATATAATATGCAACCCTAGAGAAGTCTTTAACAAACTTGTGATAGTATCCTATTGAGCCTAGTTAACTACAGGCCTCCGATACATTGGTGGGGGTTAGCCAATCTACTATAGCGTACATCTTGGAAGAATCCACTGAAATACCCTCACCTGATATTACATTCCCTAAATACTAAACTTTAGATTGAAAGAAGTCACACTTCATTGCATTGGCATATAATTGATTGTCACGAAGACACTAAAAAACCAGTCATAAATAGTCCTAATGCTCTTCCAAGGTTTTAGAATATAATAATATATCATCCAATAAGATGATAAGAAAATGATAAAGGTAAGAATGAAATAATCCATTCATTATGCACATGAATACAGATGGAAAATTTGTCAATCCAAAAGGAAGTACTGTGAACTCATAATGTCCATACCGAGTGCAAAATGTAGTCTTGTGAATGTTTGCATCCTGAATCCATAACTGATGGTATCCTAACTTGAGATCAATCTTGGAGAATACAGTGGATCCATTTATCTAATCAAAGAGATCATCAATCCTTGGTAAAGGGTACATGTTCTTGATTGTTACCTTGTTCAATTATCTGTAGTCGATGTTGGCATAGCTGATGAAGAGTAATGAAGTGAAGGAAGTGGTTGATCATGTGTGTAAGGTAAAGTGGTTTAGAGCATGATTTTATGATGAGACATGACATGTATGGTTGAGAAATGATCAATTATGGTATTTTCTTTGATGTCAACTATTAACTTTATGAGCTACTGATGATGATCGTGGAATACATAATGTGAATGGTAATATGTTGAGGTGTTGTTCTATAAAAGTATTTGGAAATTATTAGATAAATAAGAGGGGGGTGAATCACTTATCCTACAGTCCCATTTCACTCTCAGATGTATAAAACCAATTTCAACAAATACACTAAATATCTCAGTAAAAAATTAACTATGCCTTTCTAATTAGTTAACCAACTGTCAAATAGTGTAAATATATATCGATCTAGCTAGTTATTGTAATGTGTAAAGTAAAATAAAAAAAATCATATGCATACACATTTAACACTTGATTTTTAATGTGGAAACCCTATTAAGGGAAAAAAAACACCCGGGATTGGTACCCAAAATATTTTCACTCTTCTGAAGTGAGCTCGATTAAGAGCTAACCCTATTAAAGGTTAAAAAAACACACTTTAATGTGTGACTTTGTTAGAGGATTTATCACTAACAATTATTCATGACCATACATTTGTAATACCCCAAAATTGGCACCTTGCAATTCTAATCAATTTTGGTGCATTCCTTCAAATTTCTACATCATCAAAGTCCTATTGTACTAGGCAATTCTGTCTCCTAATTTACTTTACTTGACCTAATGTCAAATGCACAAAACCCTAAATTTATATTAATTATACACTATATTTAATTCCTAAATATTTTATATTTATTGGCTAAATAATCCCTATGATTAATTAATTTAATTCTAAAGTCCTAGTGCTTTTAATTAAATTAATTCCACCCCCTTTAGCTAAGACACATAAAAAAGGAATTAAATAATTTTTTTATTTCTTTGAATGGAATATCCCATTTTGAATTTAATTATTCAATAAATTGGAAAAGCCACCCATATGGCAATATTTCATTTAATTTATTAATAATATCTCCAATTTGTCTCACCTTCCTCCATGGAGATGAAGACTCAGTCATTTCTTTCCAAGAAACTCTTCATTCTCTGCCTGGACTCTTCTATATTATGAACCTCTCTTTCCTCATTTGAGGAGGCAATTTTGAGAGCACTAAAACTATAACGAATTTTTGTCTCACTTTCATATTTCTTAAGCTTTGATAATATTGCATTTTAGAATAATCTCATTTTAGCATAATTTTGCATTCTCATGTTAATTAGTTTGCTTAATATGTTTTAGATTAATTCTCATCTTTCATTTTCAAGCTTCTTAGATTACTTTGCATCTTCATTTCTAGATTAAAATCTGCATTCTCATTCTTAATTTAATTGCACTATCATTCTTAGTCTGATTGCAATTCAATCATTTTTTTTATGCATTCAAAATCCTCCATTTTAGCTTGGTCTATGGTTGTTGGGCTCTTGTTTTGAGAGTAAATTCAAAAACCCCATCTAAATAGGAGGTGACAGGTCGATTCAATCGATATTATGAAGTGAATAATTCATATTCATTGTCATAATTCATTTATTGAGAAATGACCATGTTGAGGTCTATGGCTGAATTCGAGGTCCATATTCAGGCATAAACATTTTGGCACCCACCGTGGGGCAAAAAAATCATTTCTGGCCTCACTCTCAAAATTTTTTGACAAGAATTTAATGCTTTGTCATACATCCCTACATCATTGTGTATGGAATCTCGCATGAGCTTTTAGACTATGTTGCGTGAAGGTTTTCTACCAGTAGCATTTTATCGCATGCATCATAGTACTTTCTTGCACGCAACGGTGTACTTCCTCACACGAGACTTGCCATCAGTGTTCAATTTTTTTTTTCAGTTTCTGCAAATTTCCTACACTATTTTCTAACATTATTACATGCTGCTATTTTTTATATCTCTATTTTCCCGACAGCATAACAGTGGGCTGTAGGATGCTTGTCGGAGACATAACTTGCTAATAGTTTTCTTGTAGGATGGTTGTCAAAGACACTAAAATATATTCTATTTATTCATTGCTTTAATCACATAGTATAACTAGGGCCTTGTTAAAATTTCTTAAGGGTCTTGATAGTAGGATAGGGTAATAGGCTCTTCATTACATGGAAGTGATGCCCGTGGATGAATCTGAGACCCAGATTTTTCTAGCATGATAGATACCTAGGGAAGCAAGGAAAGGTAATGAATCTTTAGCACGTCTACTTATTAGGGGATTATGCTCTTCCTTCTTTGAGAGAACCAAAAACCCAAATGCTTGTGGATTGGTTGAAGAGGAGTTAGCTTGGTGATGAACATGTCTAGTGTATTTGGGTAAGGTGAAGAGGTAGAGAAGTATGCTCTTCTCTCTTTGAGAGAATTAGAAAATTAGACCCATGGATCCAAGACAAAGTCCATGTCACCTTTAGAGGGCCTACCAGAAGTTGAACCTTTAGGAACAACCCAAGTGAGTACACACCTATTTCCAGTGATTCCACCTCACTATAATAAAGAAAGCTTTGTTGAGTCTAAAGACTCCAAAGCCATGTTAACTTCTTTCTCTTGATTTCAACTATCATCTTGAGAAAGCTTTGTCTATTGTACTGAGCGGTGCTACTCCTAGCCTTACTTGCGGGGGTGTATGACTTTCAGGTGTCGGTGTGGTTGCAAGGCCCTAGCCCTATATTAGGGGCATCAAAGGTTAGCATGAATGGAATCCCACTAAACACTTTCTTAGTTAGTTGCGCAAGGAGGGGGAATAATGTCTCCCCTAGATTCTCACCATAGGCATGCACCTGGATGTTTTAAGGTGGTATATGACATTGGCCCCTACTTTAAGGGTAACCTTTGAACATATATTATTGAGTCCTTGGAAACACCAAAAATATGGGTGCCCTCTAGGGGTGACATGACTATGTGAGGTGCACGCATGCACATAAGTTGTGAGGCATGAATTTTGTCTTCTCTACCATTTTCTTTATAGAGATAACTAAGTGATTATTTTGAGTCTTAAACTATCCATCATGATTAAACAAAGACTCCCATGATTATGCCAAGTTGCTTTGTCCTTGGTGGAACTATTTTTGACTACTTCTTGCATCACTATTGTTTGATCTAAAACTTCATGCTTGTAAATGATTGCTTGCAACATTCAAACTGAGATTGCTAATTCAAAATATCCAAAAACTAGAAATTCTATCAGAGAACAACCCATGCTATTTCGCAAAAGTTCATTTTTGTCTCAAAAACTGTGTCGATCTATTGAACCCTGGTATTTTCCTACGTGAGATTTTAGAACCTGTGCATTTCCTTGTGTGAGACTTCATTTTCTCACATGTAGTTTGGCATTTCCTTGCACGGCCCAACATTTCCTCACATGAGATTGTACCCTGATTTTCAAAACAACGAGCTTATTCCTGTTGATTGGTCAACTTTTTGTTTGATCTGGTTCCTATTTGGGGTTCATCTTCCTATTCTCCTATTGTCCACTATCTGAAACTAGACATTTCAGGTTGAGAACTAAATGATTTTTCTTAAACTCACATTTTATCTTTGTTGTTTGTCTTTCCTATCTATGCTTTTGTGTCTTGTGACACGATAGTCATATCTCGACTGTTCTAGCCATACTCTCGATGATTTGTGCTGGTTACATCTCACCTTATCTCTATTTTTTGCTATCCTAGAGATAGAGTTCTAAGCATAATCTTAGGTCCTCTCTCATTATTTATTATTTGTCTATGACTGTTATGACTAGAAGTGGTAATACTTTCCCCTTACATGGTACTAGACAAGGTAGAGGTAGACCTCGTAATCAAGGAATAGGTCATTTCAGACATGTTGTGCAATCTAAGTGTGCTGAGGGATCGTCACGTTCTTTCTCATTGGGTGCATCAAAAGAGAGACCATTTCAATCCTCACATCCAATGGTCCAAGAACATCACAATTGATTATTTCAAACACAACCTAACTTATTATTTCAAGAACAAAACAACCTATTGTTTCATAACTCTGGAAGGTCACTTACTCAAACTAGCCCTATCAAATTTCTTGATCCTATCAATCCTTTTGATTCCATTGATCCTATTGATGTTATCAATCCTTTTGATCCTATCAATACACCAAAGGTTACCTTAGCTACACCCTCTTAGCATCATTTATATCATTTTACTAAGCCTACACCTGTTGCACAAGCTGACACCGATAAGATGGGAGACTCATTCAACTTCACAGAAGGTGAATATAGAAAGAGTCATGAGTAACCTCAAAATGACCAACATCATGCTCAATCTTAGAATGATCGGTGTTATGATCAATCCAAAAATGATCAAAATTAGTACCAATCCCAAAACAAATCTCAAGGCAATCGACAAGCATATCACTATTGCCCTCAAAATGACTAGAATCAAGATCATGCCCCAAGCATTTATGAAATTCTTGGTAACGATGATGATGAGACAACCTAGAATGATATAGATGTTGTGAAAGCCAATAAGAGTTTTCTCAAAATGATGGAAATCCTTCTTCTAGAAGAGAAAGAGAAATATTTTCTTGAATTGGCTAAACAAGGGGCCAAGTTACCCCTAGATTACCAAGTTGAAACACTTGTGGCCAAAGAAGAGGAAACTGAGACCGCTAAGTTACAAAAGATGGTTTAGGATATGCAAGACCAAATCAGTCAACTTGAAAAGGATAAGGAAAAACCCACACAACAATTCACACTAAAAAATATCT
The DNA here is from genome assembly GCA_027943335.1 of Chamaecyparis obtusa. Classification (NCBI taxonomy): domain Eukaryota; kingdom Viridiplantae; phylum Streptophyta; class Pinopsida; order Cupressales; family Cupressaceae; genus Chamaecyparis; species Chamaecyparis obtusa. The sequence continues at coordinate 1,136,212 of BSBK01001038.1, read as the reverse complement.
ATCCTTTCCCATTTGATAAAAATCTTCACATGGCTCCATTTCCCAAAGGCATAGAGCTTCCTAAGTATGATAAATATCTAGGTACTACTGATCCTCAAGATCATCTAAGAGATTTTAGTGCCCTATCTATGGAATTCATACATGATTAGATGTATCTCATGCATCTCTTTCCCTGTAGCTTGGGTGGATCATCCATGGAGTGGTTTTCTCAATTACCCCAGGGCATTAAGTCTTTTGACGAGATGGCTAATCTATTTCTCCAACATTATTCACACAATATCTAGCATCCAGTCAACATCCAAGATCTTTGCAATTTGAAACAGTGACAAGGAGAACCTTTCTTGTCATTTCTCCAAAGATGGAGACAACTCTGTACAAAATATCCTCGCAAACTACCTGAGTATGAGAAACTCGACATCTTTTTGGACAATCTTGTCCTTGACTTTGGGTATCAAGTACATTTACAAGGTCCCCTAAATTTTGATAGCATGATCAAACAAGCTATGCGGATAGAAGCATTTATGGTCAAGAAAGGGGAGTTGACTTTGAACAAGGATAATAAACAAGGGCCTTCCTCCTCAAACAAGGACAAAGGTAAGTTCTTCAACAAAAAACAAAGATGTTGTGAATGACAGAGTTGTTGACAATGTGATGCTGAAACCTCCAAAATCTATTTTTAATTTGTTCTCTAGCATACAGGTGGTCAAAGCCACTGAAAAGGCTATGACAAACACTCAACTACCTTTGAGATTTGCTAGCAACAAACCTTGGGCCTCTCAACCCAAGTGTGAGTTCACTTCCTTAGGAGAACCCCTCGATGTGGTTTACAAGACTCTTGTGCAAAACCAAATACTAGCTCCTTTGGTCAATTCATGTCTCTATGATCTATAATCACAACCTCATTGGTGGAATGAAAATGCATACTATGATTATCACCAAAACAAGGGGCATAAAACTTCTACTTGTCTCTAGCTATGCCATAAGATCCAAGATTTGATTGACAATGGTGACATTGTTGTGGACAACCATAACAAGAATTTAGATCATTAGGCATTCAAAGATCCCTTTCCTCCTCACGAGAAGGGTGACTCTTCCAAGACTAAGAATACCAATGCCAAGGTCAATTACACATACACTACCAATGACAATGTCATTAACATGGTTGAACTTGTTGAGGTTTCATATTACAATGTGATTACTATCAAGGGGAGTGAGAATGCTCCTAAACCTAAGACCCCAATTATCTTGCAAGGCCCTGGGTCTCATTCTTCCAAACCAAAAAAACCCTAGGTTTGCGTGAAAGTTTTTACCCACTCTTGTGTGAAGATCACTCTTAAGGGTCCTGACCCTTCTACTTTTGTACCTAAGAAAACTATGGATAAAGCTATTATTAGCCCTGCCAACAAGAACTTGAAATCGGTCCCTGTGCCTAGTATTGGTAGTTAGAACATCTTAGACCAATTGTAATGCACCAATTCTTAGATCACTATTTTTGAGCTATTGAAGATATTGCCTGCTCATAGGGAGATTCTTGAAAAAGCCCTCAATGAGGCACATGTCCCAAAAGACTTAGATCTTGATTGGTTTTAATCCATGGTGGGTCACCTGACCTCTCCTCATTATTTGTCTTTTTCTAAAGAAGATGACCATTCGCTGAGCCATCTGCATAATGCTCCTTTTACACATAGAAGTCATGATAGGCCCAAAGTAAGTCTTCCGCATCCTCATTGACAATGGTGCTGGCCTTAATATTTTCTCTGCTAAGCTTCTCACCTAATTAGGCTATGATGAAGATTACATAGATGCCCATAAGAAAATCACCATTAAGGCATATGATGAAGAGGAATGTAAATCCAAAGGTCTAGTTGTGCTACCAATCCAAGTTGGACCTATAGAGAGGGATGTCATCTACTAGGTTCTAGACATTCCCCTTTCCTATAATATTCTATTGGGAAGACCATGGATCCATGAGATGCAAGAAGTTCCATCCACATATCACCAATGCATCAAGTTCCCTTTCCATGGGGTAGAGGTGATAGTACCTACCAATACTAACTATTCTTGCAATACACTTACATAATCTACAGATAGTTTTGTCCCTACCAACAAAGAGTCCACTGAATTCTATGATGCCAAACTCAAAGAAATGGAACCAACTCTTAAGCTCAAAGATATAGGCATGGGGGATTATCAAATTGAACCTGTATTATCATTAGCAGCTCTAACTCTGTCTTCGCATTCCTATGGGAGACCCTTTGAGAGAAATAAATCTTTTGATGATCCTCCTCAAATAGTCTATGATGGTGCCTTTGTATGGGCCACAACTCCATTAGAAGATGAGGATGAGGAAAGAGCTATTACAACTTGGGTTTACAAAGGAAAAGATACATCTAAAATAGTCACTCCAGCTCATGACTTAGAACAAGAACCATATAGTGAGGCCTTCAAAATTATGAAGCACTTTGGCTATAAAGGAAGTGGCCCTATAGGGGTCAATGACAATGGCTTACTTGAACCAATTGAAGCCACAAGTCATTGACTAAAGGACACCATAGGTCTAGGCTTCAAGAAAATCCTATTTCATCTAGGGATCAACAAATTCATACTAGAACCTGAATGTCAACCAAAACCTAAAAACACTACTCTAGCTAATAAATCAGCAAGCAGCTCTAACAAGAATACCTTTCCATATCCTATGCTTCTAGATCTTTCTACATTATTTGCAGAACTAGATAATCCTATTATACCTATCAATCTGATAGAGACTGATAGTGAATCTAATGAAACTGCTTCAATGAATCTATTCACATATGACCAATGGAGAGCAACACTAATCGACAATCCCAATTTTCAAGGTGAATAGTACATACTATCATCTTTCCAAGAGCAGTTTGAACAAGATCAACTTCAGCAAGCCATTAATACTACAAGAGATGAAAATGAGTCAGATGGTACAACAAGTGTTGACGGAGTTCCTGTATCAAGCATCACTGATTCACATGACTATGAGTTTGACTCTCTGGCTAATGCCACTTTTGATAAAGATATAGATGTTGTTCATGTCTATGAAAACCTTCTTGAAGTAGGTGAATGGTCTAGTGTTAGGATGACCAAGTGTGAATCTACTAACGCTGACATACCCTCTACTTCCAATGTGAGGTCTTGAGAGGAGTCAAACACACCTTTGGATGTGATTTCTTTAGGTCTCAACTTGCTCATCCATGCTTTCAATGATTATATTGTGAATGTACTTGAACCTACCACATCTGTTTCACTCCGCTATCCTGATCTCATTGATTGGAACTCCCCCTCACCAGCTAGTGAAGTCCTTATGTTCCAGAATGACTACACTCTTGCTTGTTATCTTAATGCTATCAAACCTGTAATGTTTTCCACCAGTGAAGGCAGCGTCAACATGAATGAAGCTGATATAAAGTATCTTAGTCATAAAATTAAAAGAAAAAAGAATAGGTGCTTTGATGGTGAAAACCACATTATGGCAATGTTAGAGCCAAAAAAAGTAAAAAATAAAAGATGTATCCAAGGGTGAAAAGCTTTCTAAGGTGCCCGAGGATGGGATACTTGATACACTTTCGAGTCATTTTCAAGAAAGATCATCAATGCTAATTGAGCCAACCCAACCAATGAATTTGGGTATGGAAGCTACACCACAGATTATTCATCTAGCATAGTCACTGTCTACAAAAGAGAAAGAAGAGTTCACTAGATTCTTTAGAAGCAAGAAAATCAATTTTGCATGGATTTACTCTGATATGTATGGATTGGATCCTAATCTGATCATGCATCATACGTCCATTGCACCAGGTGTTAAACCTATCAAATAAAAGCTTCAAAAGATGCATCCACATGTGGCACTTTTAGTCAAAGATGAATTAGAAAAACTTCTCAAGGCTGGTTTCATTAGAGTGATTGACTATACAGAGTCGATATCTAATATTGTTCCAGTTACAAAACATGATAAGTCTATCAGGGTCTGCATGAACTTTAGAGATTTAAATAAAGCTTGTCTTAAGGATGACTTTCCATTACCCAACATCAACATGATTGTTGATATGATAATAGGCTATGAAATGTATTCACTAATGGATGGTTTGTCTGGTTACAACCAAATCAAAATTGTGCTAGAAGACCAAAGGAAAACAACCTTCACTTGTGCTTGGGGAACCTTTTGTTGGAATGTCATGTCCTTTGGCCTTAAAAATGTCAGAGCTACATATTAGAGGGTCGTGACCATGATCTTTCATGATATGATGCACAAAAAAATAGAAGATTATGTGGATGACACTTTGGCTAAAAGCATGCAATGGAAAACACATCTTGCAAATCTAGGTCATATACTAGATCAAATGGAACAATTAAGTCTAAGAATCAACCCAAAAAAGTGTGCATTCGGTGTCACTTTTGGAAAACTATTGGGTTACATCATATTTTCTAAAGGCATAGAGGTAGATCCTAAGAAATTCCAAGATATTATTGACATGCCTCCACCAAAGAACATCAGTTAGATGAGAGGAATTCAAGGTAGACTACAATCCATTTGGTGCTTCATTGTACAATTGGCCGATAAGTCACAACCATTCACCAAGAATTTTCATAAAGGTGTGACCTATGAATGGAACGAATAATGTAAGAAAGGATTCCATCAAATCAAACAATATCTTGCTAATCCACCAATCTTTATGCTTCCTATTCATGTGAAGACACTCATCCTCTACATTTCAGCTACAAACACATCTTTGGGTGCACTACTAGCTCAAGAGGATCAGAATAACAAAGAAAGAGCTATATACTATATCAGTAGAACTCTGGTCTCTTATGAGATGAACTATTCTACCATTGAAAAAGCTTGTCTAATAGTGGTGTTTGCTTCACAAAAACTACGACACTACATGCTGGCTCACACTACAAGACTCATTTCTAAAATTGATCCATTAACATATTTACTCAGTAAAGCTGCCCTCATAGGTAGATTGGCAAAGTGGGTTATGATACTCAGTGAATTTGACATTGAGTATGTGGAAAGAAGGCTATTAAAGGACAAGAAATTGAAAACCAATTAGCAGAAGCTCCTCTCAAGTATTATCAACCACTAAACATTGAGATTTCAGATGAATCCATAATGCTTCTTACATATCAGACATGGAGTATGTTCTTTGATGGATCATTCACCTAGCAAGGGTCAGGTGCCGGAGTCTTATTCATAACACCATAGAGATATTCTTTACCTAAGGCATATAAAATGTTGTTTCCTTGTACAAACAACATCACTGAGTATGAAGCCTTGTTCAACGACATGAAAATAGCTATTGAATGACATGTGGATGAACTTAGAGTCTATGGAGACTCCCAATTGATCATCAATCAAGTCAATGACATCTATTAGACAAAGGATGATAAGTTGGTGCCTTATAAATGAATTATTGATGATCTCAAAAAGTACTTTGCTCATATCACTTTCTAGCAGGTTCTAAGAGCAGATAATAAAGCAGCAGATGCCATGGCTACTCTTGCCTCTATGTTATAAATGCCAAAAAATGACTTCAGACATGAATTCTTGGTGGAAACATTACACTACCCAGCCTACAATGACCCTGAATCTAGGATGATATGTTCACTCATTAGACATGATTCATCCTGTTACCACCATATTTACTCCTACCTCCATGACCAGATCATTCCCAACACCTATACCTGAAATGAGAAACATCACTTAATCTGTAGTGCTTCATGATATGTCATTGTAGCTAATGACTTGTATAGGCGAGGTCTAGATGGTACCCTCCTTAGGTGTTTAGAGCTTGACGAGTCCAAGCGTGCATTAGTTGAGGTGCATGAAGGCATCTGTGGTTCTCATTCAAGCGGTTTGACAATAGCTCGTAAACTTATTAGAGCTAGTTACTATTGACCAAATATGGAAAAGGATGCTATATAATATGCCAAATCTTGTAAGCAATGTTAGCTTCATGGAAATTTGATTCATGCTCCCACCAAGGAGCTCATTCCCTTCATCAGTTCCTAGCCATTTCAGCAATGGGCATTTGATTTGGTGGGTCAGATTCATCCTTCTTCCTCGAAAGGACACAAGTTCATAATCACTGCTATAGATTATTTTACCAAATGGGTCAAGGAAATGCCTCTTACCATAATTGATGAAAAATTTGTGTCCATGTTTAAACTGAATTACATCATCTACATATATTTTGTACCCTCCTCAATAATCACTGACAATTGGGGGAAGTTCAAAAATAAGGATCTGAAGGAGTTATGCACTAAGTTTAAGATCATTCAACACTGGTCTTCCATCTATTATCCCTAGGGTAATAGATAGGATGAAGCATCCACTAAGACAATTCTCAAGATCTTACATAGAATAGTTCACAAATTTGGTAGAGATTGGCATCTCTAGATTAATCCAGCTCTATGGGTTTACCGCACAAGTATAAGAACACCTATAGGGGCTACCCCCTTTGCTTTGGTTTATGGAGCGGAAGATGTGCTACTAATTGAGGTTGAGATTCCTACCTTATAAGTCTCTCTGAAAGGCCTCATTACTGATGATGACATTGGAATATCTCAGCTACAAGAGCTTGAACTACTGGATGAATGTCAGAAAGTGGCGTTCGATCACCTTCGAGCATACCAGAAAAGAATGTCTAAGAGCTACAATAAGAAAGTTAGACCAAGGGAATTCCAAGTGGGTGATCTTGTCCCGAGAGAAAACCCCAAGAATCAACAACAACGGATCTAAAAGGGAAAGTTTGACCCAAACTGGCTTGGTCCATACATTATCATTGCAACATTTGGGTCTAGTGCTTGTCAACTATCTACTACTAAAGGATAACATCTCAAAGAGTTGATCAACACTCTACATTTGAAGTGGTTCTACATCTGAGACATTTTCATAATGCTCCTATACATACTTATTACTAAAAAAACCCTAAAAATTACAAAATGTCCTAAAAAAATAATCTTAGTGAAAACCTGGTAAACAGGCACTTTGATGCATCTATTATCCTTGTGAAAACCTAGTAAACAAGTGCCTTGATGATACCAAAAAAATATAAAAATTCAAAAAATAAAAATAAAATAAAATTTGAAAAGAGATAAAATACAAAAAAATCAAAAAAGAAAAAAATACAAAAAATCAAAAAGAAAAAATGTGCCATTGATGAAAACCTGGCAAACAGGTGTCATGGTAGTAAAAATAGAATCTCTGCCAAGATGGTGAAAACCTGGTAAATAGGCACCTCTTGTTCCCAAAGCTATACTTATTGCAGCACCACTTGGCTCTTTCTTTCTTGCTTCAGTTCACTTTCCTGACTTTCCAGCTTTAGTTCTCTTTCCTAGCTTTCCTTCTTTAGATTGCTTTCCTATTTTCCTACTTTAGTTTTCTAGCTCATGCACTTGCTCTCAATTATCTTTGAGATTATGCTGGACTCTACATGGATTGAAACTGGTCACACTTGGGGGCACCTTCCTGGTCTAGGGGGCATTGTCCTATCACTTTTAGAGGATTTTACCTTGCATTAGTCACCAGTGGTTCTCACTGTGTCTTCCTACTGATGCCTAGCTATTATTGAGATTTCTCTCCTTGAGGATCTCTCATGTATTAGTTACTAGTGGTTCTCACTGTGTCTACCTACTAATACCTAGCTATCACTTGTATCTCTCTTCTTGAGGATCCCTCGTTCATCAGTCACCAGTGGATCTCACTATGTTTACCTGTTGATATTTCATTCATTGAGATCTCTCCCTTTGTAGATCTCCTTTGTATCAGTCACCAGTGGTTCTCACTGTGTCTACCTGTTGATACTCTATTAGCACTCTAATCTCTCCTTGAGACCCTTGTCTCTCGTGTCAGTCACCAGTGGTTCTCACTGTGTCTGCCTACTATCATCATCTTATTAAGACTTCTCACACTAGATATTTTTGATCCGACATCAATCCACTGAAACTAAAACTAGATTTGTAACTCTCTGAAGTATGCTGAGATTTTCCTTTGTGTCCTTGTCTTTTCACTTTATCATTCATCCTCAAGCAAATCCAAGATGTCTATCTCGACCAAGAGCTACAAAGACTGGAGCATGATCTTTTCTTTGCTTTCTATTTGTTGGTTTAGTTCCAATGATCCAAAGGATCCATATAAGAGGGGTGTCCACTATGAGAACCTTCATCTCATGTTGGATGGCCATGTGTACCTTGACTCCTTTTATATGGAAACTTTGGTGAGATTGGTTCTTCTCCTTATCTGTTTGGGTGACTTCTTTCTGCTACAAGTGAAATTGCAAATGCTCATCCCATTAAGTGAACATAAGGGTAACTGCGAGCATTCTTTAGCGAAAGGAAAAACTCTCATGTGTTTGGTGTGTTTGTATGGAAGCAACACTTAGGTCATTCTAGAAACTATGCTCTGATGCTTATGTTAACTTGCTAAATTAAAAGCATAGGTGTTTAGGTCATTCTAGCTTCTTGTGCCTTAATGCTTACACCTCATTCCAACAAATCTAGGGCTAGTGTCATATTCATATTCTCATGATTGTAATATCAGTGAGGGTTGTATGACATCCTATGATTGTCCAGTACCTTAAAAACTCTATGATGATAAAATGGGTCCAACAACCAAGTCCTAGGGATTGCATCTATCTTAGGCTTGCACTTTCATTCTAGGCTTGCATTGAGACAGTATTTCAGTGCTCATTTCATTGTCTTCTCCTAGATTCATTCACTAAGGGTTCTCGTCTCACATCCCAACTTCATCATGATTGCAAAAGCGCTCTGTTTTGTGCAAAAACTTCACCCTTGGCTAAATCAACCACTCTGAATCCATTTTTGGGATTGAAATCAAAATCTGACATTTCTAGATAGCTCAAAATTGCATTTTAAATTTCTGGGACCATTGGGATCAGACACTTGTGTAGTCGACCTTTTGATGTCATTTTTATTACCAAATCATATCTCAGCATCATTTTCTTGACTTCATCATCTTTGGAATCAAAAGTCAACTTTAGTCAATTTTGGTCAACCATGTTCAAATATGGTCAACAGGACCTCCAAATCACTCCAAATCACTTCTGTAGCCTCTCAATTCTTCCATAATCTATTCTGGGTTCTTCTAGACCTCTAATTTTTGGTCTCTATCTGCAACCTTTTGCTATCATTCATCTTTATGACATGTCATCTTTTGATTTCACTCCCGAGGGGGCAAGATGATTGCATCATTGAATCTTTTCAAATCATTCTCGAATCAGTCTGATCTGAATCAAAAGTTCTCATCACTAGGGGCATCTGTGTGCTTCGTATCTTCTCATCTTGTCATCTATCTATTAGGTATCTAAGAAATCTTACTCAGATCCTCGAGGATCAAGATTCATTCTAGAGATGGTTCTTGAAATCTCATTAGGTATTGGGGCAATCTAACCCTAATTCCTGAAAGTCAAGCTTTGTTCTAGAGATGGCTCTTGAAAGCTCTTTTTGACCATTATCTGGGCAACCTAACCTAGGTCTCGAAAGGCTAAGCTTCATTCTGGAGATAGTCTTAAATCTACATCAGTTATCATTTAATCAATAGGTATTGGGGAAATCTAACCCTGATTCCTAAATATTGAGCCTCATTCTAGGGACAGTCTTCCTCTAAAGTGGTAATCTGACTGTTGTCCTCGCAATCTAACTTAGACTTTGAGGAATCAAGCTTTGTTCTAGAGATGGTTATGCAACTTGATCTGATCAGTGTCTTAGCAATCTAACCTAGACTTCTAAGGGTTAAGCTCTATTTTGGAGATAATCCTAAAACCTCATCATCTATCACATCAGACTATTCTTTGAATCAATGCACTACTCGCACATCAATTCAAAGAGAGGCAAAATGTAATACCCAAAAATTGGCACCTTGCAATTCTAATCAATTTAGGTGCATTCCTTCAAATTTCTACATCATCAAATTCCTATTGTACTAGGAAATTGTCTCCTAATTGACTTTACTTGACCTAATGTCAAATACAAAAAACCCTAAATTTGCATTAATCATACACTATATTTACTTGCTAAATATTTGACATTTATTGGCTAAATAATCCTTATAATTAATTAATTTAATTCTAAAGTCCTAGTACTTTTAATTAAATTAATTCCACCCCCTTTAGCTAATACACATCAAAGGAATTAAATAATTATTTAGTTCTTTGAATGGAATATCCCAATTTGAATTTAATTATTCAAGAAATTGGAAAAGCCACCCATGTGGCAATATTTCATTTAATTTATTAAATAATATCTCCAATTTGTCTCACCTTCCTCCATGGAGATGAAGACTCGACCATTTCTTTCTAAGAAACTCTTCATTCTCTATCTGGGCTCTTCTATATTATGAACCTCTCTTTCCTCATTTGAGGAGGCAATTTTGAGAGCAATACTTTAGAACTATAGCAAATTTTTGTCTCAATTTCATATTTCTTAAGCTTTGATAATATTACATTTTAGAATAATCTCATTTTAGCATATTTTTTCATTCTCATGTTAATTATTTTTCTTACTATGTTTTAGATTAATTCTCATCTTTCATTTTCAAGCTTCTTAGATTACTTTGCATCTTCATTTCTAGATTAAAATCTACATTCTCATTCTTAGTTTAATTGCACTATCATTCTTAGTCTAATTGCAATTCAGTCATTTTTTTTATGCATTCAAAATCCTCCACTTTAGCTTGGTCTATGGTTGTTGGGCTCTTGTTCTAAGAGTAAATTCAAAAATCCCATCTAAATAGGAGGTGATAGGTTGATTCAAATGATATTGCAAAGTAAATAATTCATATTCATTGTTGTAATTCATTCATTGAGCAATGATCATGTTGAGGTCTATGGCTGAACTCAAGGTCCATATTCAGGCATAAACAACATTCAATTAGGTCAACAAGAAAATAAGAAACATTCATTGAATGTCATTAAGAAATTAAAAAGACTGTTAAGTCTCACTCGGTTAAGAGATTTTATCTATAGAAATGGTTAGAAAGCAATAGTATATGTCCTGATTCAAGTGCAACTTTATTTTCTCATTTTTAGATCTATGCTAAGCTCAATATAACTCTAGTCATCATAATCTCTTCAATATCCTTCTTCTCCTAACTCTGTTATGCTCAGTTAACTCTTTCTGTAGCTCGATGTTGTCTGTAGAATCACTCAGTTCTTAATTCAACCTATCTTAACCAGCTTCACATGAATACAATCTTTTTTTTCCATGCATGATGACTCTTTTCATTTGAATCTCTTGTCTCCTTATATAGACATGACAAACCATTTTATTTTCAGCCATAGATTTTGCCTCTTAATCTCCATCGTTGATTTTTCCTCTTCAACCTTCCTCAAAACTTGTACCTTAAAACATTTTCAATCTTTATCATCCAATCATCCTTGAATTTTGTTAGTCATAGATCTTCATAAATTTTTTTATCTTTATCCTTGGAATCTTCCAGATTCATCCATCTCATCATCTCATGTCGGTAATCACATGTTCCTCCTTATTTCTCCCGCTTAGTCAATATCGTGATATGTCAATTTATTCCCACTAATTTAATGCCACACTCGATATACACTACTTCTTCTTGGCGTGCACTACATTTTCTCAGTGTATACTAAGTTCTTCATATTATGACCAAATTAACTTGTACATTTTTTATCTTCAATACTTAACAGAATCATGTAATCATATAAAATCACTATCATAATGCCATAGACTCATCAATAAGCTATGCAATGAATACCTTAATAATAACATACTCATACATCTCATTTTCATGCTAATATCTCTTTTCCTTCACCAATATTAACTTCTTCAGATGTTTGCAACTATCATGATAAGTAAAGTCAAAACTAGTTGACATCAATGACAATATAAAAATTGAACTAATGTTTCACATATACCTTAGTAGCTCGGTGATCATCTTCACATTCTTCCATTCTGTTCTCCAATTAGTTCATTAGTTGTAGTCTAACAATCTCTCCCTTTTTTATTGATGGCAACACAATATGAAATATGCCATAGAATACCAAACAAATCTTAAGTGTCTACAACTTGGTCATTATGTTGTAACTTGATAAGCTCTCCCTTAGCTTATGCATTTAATATTTTTAATCACTAAATAACATCAATCTCTCTTGTAGTATGTTTTATGTTCAATGCATAATATTCTCTCCCTTTTAGTTAGCTTCTTTTCTAACTAATATTTCATGCATAACTCTCTCCCTTTGACAATAATGCTAAAAATAAGCTCTTTTGTGGCCAAATAAGTGTCTTTTTTGTTTCTTTTTAGATTCTTGTACCTTTCATGTACATATATTCTTAGTTCCAGGCTTGTCTTTCATCTTCTTCAAAACCTTAGGAATCCCAAAGTGTGAACATCTTGCATCAACATAATTAGATCTTTTGATAAAGCATAGGTTGATACAACCCCATATCACCTTACTGATTGTTAGACATGAGATGGAACCCTAGTTTACTTCTCAAATACTCAAATGTATCCTTTGGTAAGGGTTTTGTGAATATATCAGCAAGTTGTTCTCATGACTTCACATATTCCAATTTGACCTTTTTTCTTGAATTTGCTCCCTTAAGTAGTGATATTTAATAGATATGTGTTTTTTCTTTGCATGCATCACTGGATTCTTTGAAATGTTAATAGAACTTGTGTTGTCACAATATATTATCACTAGATTTGTGAATTCTTCATTCATAGCTTCCAACAATTGTTTTATCCATGCAATATTAGAACACTTAGTAGCAACAAATACCACTACTACATTTGGGGCCAAATTTCAACAAACACTTTCGACGGGTAATTTTTTATTATGAATTTAGTGTTTTTTTTTATAATAGGCCTTGATGGTGTTGGTATTCCAATGGGTTTAAATTGACCATTGGAATTACGACAATTTTGGGGTATAGATGAAAAAAAAAAGTGAAATGCCCAAATCATTTTTATTTTGATTGAAGAGAAAAGGAGTGGGAGAAATTGAGAAAAAGTTGAGCATGAGAGAAGGTATGTCATTTCGTCATCTATTCTCCCTATGGCATCATATTCAACTACAAATTTCAAATGCATTGCATTTTATTTGATCATGAATGCTCTCTGAAATGACCGCATTATACTGGTGTCGTACCCTAGCCAGTGCTTTATCTCTATTATTTGATGTTATTGGTGCTTGTGCTCAAGGATATCAATTCACAATTTTGAAATGTTTGGATTCACATTTGTTGATATTACTGGCATGTTTAATGATGCCATTGTATATTTATGAGATGCTCACTGCAATGACTGCATTCTACTAGTGTCGTGCCCTAGCCCGTGCTTTAACTCCATTATTTGATGTTATTAGTTATCAATTTTTTTTGAAATTTTGACTGTAGTTATCAAATGGATAGCCCATGAGCTTCTAGCTAGGCACCATTTGTATTGATAGCTTAGGGTATCAAATGTATTGTATCATTGATAGTTGAAACTTTGTTAAAAGGAAATAGGACAAAGAACGATTTTGATTTATTTTCTCTATTTTGATCCCTAAGTGGCTTACAACCCTAGAGAAGTATATGAAAATTTATAGATGTAGTTGCAAGATACATAGTACATGATAATTCACAAGAAATCCATGCATCCAATTTGAATAGAAATTAATACAAATAAATAGGGTCCTCCAATGGCCCAATCATCCAAACCTTGATTGTCCCCTCAACCAGTGACCCTTCAAAACCAAGTTATCATGAAATTAGTGAGTGATCCTTCATTCTCTTGGTCTTCCCTGCATCCAAACATATTGGAAATACATAATACAATGTCTACTTTGCCCTTCATTCTCCTGGTCTACCCTGCATCCCCTTGCTCCCTTTCTTATTAGCGATATCCAATGTTTCATTGAAGTCACCACCAAGAATGAAGGTCACCTTACCCATACCATTCATGGATTCTATCATGTCCCTTCTCAGAAGTAAGATTTAATAATAAATAAAATTAAACTATAAAAATAAATAAGTAAATAATAATAAATTATAATATAATATTAAGTGTTTCAATTTTGAGAAGTCTTTAAAGAAATAAAAATTATGGTAGATTTGTAGAGCAAGATGATAGAAGGATTACTAGCATGAAGAAACAATACACTATAATCCTTATCATTGTCATGAAGAATAAAGTTTACTTAGACCAAATATGTTTATCAACAGAGAAGAATAATTAATTATTTACTTCATCCAAGTAAGTCACGACATTGAGGAAGGATGATTAGTTGATACTGATCATTTATGTGATAGTAATGAAATAGTCTTTATTGTTGACCAATTGACTAAACCAATATAAAGATACAATGTTTATCATGCATGGTGAAATACAATAGGAACATCAATGGACTTAGCAAACATTACCAATTAATATTAATAGTAATGATCAATAATGACGGTTTGGTAAGAAGTAGACAAGTATGGATTAATGCTCAATATCGAGTGTTAACAGTGATTAATATTATTGAGCATCGATAATGATAACAATTAATAACATAAGGTAGTAAAATAATCAGTATCATTTGTATAAACTAATTTGGCTATGTTATGAATAGGAATGAAGTTGAACAAACATGTCTCTCCAATTACACCCATTCTCACCTCACAAGATATAAATTGGAAACCAATCTCATTCTATCGGGGGATAATATATGGAGGAAGAATCAATTTGAGAGAATCTAAGAAATGGCTATTTAATAATTTATTCACGAGAGGAGATTGGATAATATAAATTAAGTAAGACATTTATCAGTACATGGGAGGTTGCTGGAATCAACACAAATAGTTGGAACCCATATAAAGGAAATGAATTATTACAATGCTGGTAAGCATTGTGTGACAAAAAATTATGATGTAATGTATCTTTGAGTTAAATAATAATTCACATGCTATTATATTGAATCTTATTAAAAATAGGGAACTACAATTAGCATTGGCATTACAATTAGCTTGATTTGGGATTGATTTGATCATTTTATTTGAGATTTAGGGCATCTAGTTTAGCTAGACCATTTTTAGGTGATTATGTCCATTATTAGGCAATATAGTGATATCATGAATCATTTCACTAGTGATCTTAATAGGATTACCTCCAAGCCAAAATAATTGGTCATGGAAGTGGCTTAGTGTAATCTCCATCCATTTATTTTCGTCAAACTCATGAAATTCTGCAAACTTTATGATCCCTAGATCATCCAAAAATGCATATTCAAGCTTCAACTATTCATCATCAGCATACATTTCTTCCAAGTCCTTGTAAATTTCTCATAAACCTATCTTCTCATACCTACAATGTATGTATGCCCTAATATCTTCTACATGAAGTACACCAGGAAGTGTATGTGAGAACACACCTTCAAGATCATCCTCACTTGACTTATGAGGGTGTCTTTTGAAATTATACCTTGTTATATCCTTAATATAAAATACCTCAGGTGCTTCCATTCTTAACACACTTCTAGAAATTAAACTGTGTGAGATTAAACTAGGGTTTCACAAATACCTTCACTGGAATGTTGTAGAACTAGGGTTCACCTTCTAAATTCATAAAGATCTTTTCTCACAGCACTTCAATCACTTCACTCCTTTTGCTCCAATACTCTTCTTACAACTGATCTCTGATTGCAATGGTGACAAAATCATCTAAGTGTCACAAGTTATACTATACAAAACACAAAAATCTATGCAACTCCATAAAGTTGTTTCAGTCTAGAAGATCTACAAATCTTCTATGACCATAGATCCGATAATGTAGATCTATGTGGTGACTACTAAAGTCATAACATGTCTAAATATATCTGTATTTGAGATTTCATAGCTCCAAACACTAATTTAGGGGAAAATGGGATTTTGGTGTCATTTTAGCAATGCTCCCCTTAAGACCTGCAAGGCCCTTCATGCTGATAAAAATTTCTTCAACCCATGAGAAGATCCAATAGGATCATATAAATATAAATAAATAAATAAATAAATAAATAAATATATATATATATATATATATATATATATACATATATATATATATATATATATATATATATATATATATATATATATATATATATATATATATATATATATATATATATATATATATATATATATATATATATATATATATATATATATATATATATATATATATTGAAATAGAAATTATATATATTTGATAATAATATTGAACTAAGAATTATACATATATTTATTTCAAATGTGAATATACAATACGTATTAAAATAGATGCGATCAGAATAAAAAATTCATAATGGTAGAACACCAATAATTAAATGGGATATATGAATTAAACATTTATAATTGTATAAAAAATAATAAGTTGGATAGGGTAATAAGTTGGACATGGGACCCTCAATATAGTCATAAGAGGAAATATAAATTCTATTTAAATTATCATTTCATTTAATTAAGTTGGAATACTAAATAGATCTATATGAATTACAACTATGATAACTAGAAATGAGAGATCCAAGGTTACAAACTAACAAGGTTCATTACAGATTCTGAAATGTTGTTCCAAACTCCTAAAAACTTTTATGTTGCTTCTTGTTCTAGTCTAGTTTCTATTAAACATACTACATCAAGTTTTGTCTCAAAATACTTTTTGATTAAACGTCTCTAGTTAGGGGCATTGCAACCCCTAAAATTCCATGTTATGAGCTTCATTTCTTTCCAAGAGAGAACAAGTCTCTCCCAGATCTTAACTTTCTCTGGTCTTTTTAATTCTCCCTCTCATCCTCTTTCCTCTCATATTTATCTTTTTGGACTTAGATTTATTTTTCTTGATTGTTCTATTTTCCAAAATTCCTTCCCCATCTCTCAAGACAAATTCATCTTATGCCCCTCCCTGATTAAGACCCCCCTCATCCTCAACATGGTCTTCATCACCTATCATCTTGATTTCATGGATAGGGGACATGTAAATATCTTTAAATACTTCTTCTACCACAATGTCCTCCTGCCCCATCTTCTTGATCTTCCTTGCTAAAGCAGATGAATCCACACACAATAACCCAAAATGAAGGGTTTTGTATCCTTTAATGAATCTTAGTCATTGGTAATGCATGGATAGTCAAACCAATAGTCTCCAAAGATTTCAATAAGTGAATATGAATGTTTAAAAACTTTCCTCTCAACTTCCCCAACCACTCCTAATCAGTTAGAGGGATATTTCTAGAATCTCCACTATTCCTATCCTTACCAACAATTCTTAAACATACTTTATCTCATATGATAATAACATGATAAACCAAACCAATGGCATGTTCTTCATGTGGTACAAGGAAGATTTGGCTATCAAATCTTCCTTCATGAAAACTGAGCGTGAGAGAAGGTATGTGATTTCTTCATCTTTGGTTGGTATCTTTGATGGGCAACATCTTTCAAGCCTTTGGAATCATATTCGACCACAAATTTCAAATGCATTACATTTTATTTGATCATGAATGCTCACTAAAATGACCACATTCTACTGGTGTCATGCCCTAGTCAGTGCTTTATCTCCATTATTTGATGTTATTGGTGCTTGTGCTCAAGGATATCGATTCACTATTTTGAAATGTTTGGATTAACGTTTGTTGATATTACTCACACGACCATTGTATATTATACCTTTATTAACAATTCATCATATCAAATAAAGTATGTTTAAGAAGTTTTAGTGTCTAAACACTCAACTAATCACTCTAACCAATTAGGCGTCATTGGGGAAGTTGAGAGGAAAGTTTTCAAACATTCATATTCACTTATTGAATTTCTTTGGAGACTACTGGTTTGACTTTCCAAGCATTACCAGTGACTAAGATTTATTAAAGGATACAAAACCCTTCATTTTGGGTTATTGTGTGTGGACTCAAATGTAGGTTTGATTTGGTTAATGTTTAGAAGAGATCAATAAAGCATTTAAAGACATTCTTACATGTTTGGAGATTTTTGAGAGGCACTTATCATGACTGTACCCTCATAAACAATGACAGAGACTAGTTTTACTAAGTTTCCTTTCTCTATTTTGAGGTTTCCTTTCTCTGTCGTAGGGGTACAGTCAGAGGGTTCATTGAAAAAATGATCCTTTGAATGGTTACTATGAATATGAATGATTTGATATAGTATATTTCTCATTTTAATTGAAGTTTGGAATAGCTTGTGCAAGGGTGAAAGTACTTTTGATCATTTTGGTCGTGACTGTTCCTCTACACAGTCATGAAATGTAACTGTCTAATGATTATATGTAATGTTGAATGGATTAAATGCTTTATTCTTGGTAGAAGTGAATGGAAGGAATAGTGTTGGTGTTAGGTTTCATTTATTATTTAATTCAATGGTTTCCAAGATGTGTTGAGGAGTTTGCTCCTTTTTTAATGTTAACTTTTCTTGTACAATCCACTCATACAATAGTGAAATGCTATGTAATTGACAATTTCATACAACTGGTCCTTTGGCATATATTAAATACAATCCACTCATACAGCTAGTCATTTGGTGTGTATTAAACATAATATAATTTTCAACATATTATTATCATTCTATTTCTTTGTTGTAAACATGCCATTGGTTCAGTTTTGTAAATTTCTTTTCATGTTAATTTTTTTTTCTATTTTTTCCATTACCACAATAAAGATTTCAAAATAGTGAATAACATCAAATAATGGAGATAAAGCATGGGCTAGGGCACGACACTAGTAGATTAAAACTGAACCAATGGTATGTTTACAACAAAGAAATATAATGATAATAATATGCTAAGAATTCTATTCTATTTAATACACGCCAAAGGACTAGTCCCAATAATTCTTGAACATACTTTATCTGATATGATGAATTCTTAATAAATATATAATTATGTAGACTACTAGCACGAAGGAAGATTTGACCTAGCCAAATCTTCCTTGTACATGCCATCCACTAGTATATTTGACCTAGTTTTTCTACCAAAATTTTTGACCATGAAATAAAAAGGTTTTGGTTGGTCGGATTATACAAGGAAAAATTTCATTTTTTTTAATCCATTCCCATGTTAGTCAAAAGTTTGAGCACTACGATGTACGTCAAAATTTTGTCAGGCACAGGCATAACTTAAAAAAAGAAGATTTCATTTCTCATTTCATTAGTACCACTGTGAATTTTTTTCAAGGGTTGCATTATTGATATAGGCTCAATGGCTCTTGTCAATGTGCCAAACTGTCAATGTGGTGGTGGGTAGTGTATGTTGAAGACTTCACGAACACAGAGCAACCCTGGATGACAATTTTGGTGCTGCCCAAATAGAAAAAAGGTTGGTAATGTGTATATATTTAATGTTTCTAATGTAAATACTATTCATTATATTATAAGAGCTAATGTAGATTAGGCATCACAGAGAAATAATGGCTGTGAATACTTTAGTTGGGTCAATGACAACTCATTTTCATCTATCCACCCATCTCCACTTATCCATGATGAAGGATTTGAGTGCAAAACGTATCAGGCTAGGACAAATGCCAAAATTATATTTTTACAATGCCTTCTCTATATTGTAATCGCATATCTTTCTTGCAACCATATGCGGAGATGAGCTTGGGAATTAGTCAGTTTAGAATTTTCATATTGTAACTAATATTTTAATATGGATATGGCATAACTTCTCTTTGCCTCAAGTGCACATATATATGGTTTACATCTTTTTTTACAATAATTCTTCATGTTTATGGCTCAGGTGAGCCCCAATCTGCTATTGATCATTTCCATTTAAGGCTTATCATTGCCATTAAGGTTTACATTCAAAATTTGATTACAATAAGATCAATATATGATCAAAACAATATCATATGTCCATGAAGGAAGGAAGATTTGACATAAAATATATGAAGGCTACTTAGTTTATCTTATGGATAGAGATAATTTAATTTTAACTTTGGTTGTGTTAAAGGAACTATGTTGACTTTATTTTGTAGTTGTTTAACATGAGAGTTTATAGATTAATAGGAGTTCACATTTTTATGGGAATGTATCATTCAATTGAGCATTAATACCCTTCTATATCTAGTGAGATGAACATAACTCATGTACCTCATGCTAGTGTGCTTGGATACCTTGTATACACTATTTTGCATTAGACTAGACATTATCCAAATAGTGAGTATATATATAAAGTGCTCAAAGATCAAAGGTCCAAGTCTAGAATGCCAAAATTAATAACAGTGACAACCCTCACAAGCAGTTGGATAATGTCTAGTATAATCCAAGCACACTAGCATGAGGTACATGACTTATAAACTCTCATGAGTTATAAACTAGCATGAGGTACTTAAGAATCTCTCAATATAATACATATTCCCCCCATATCTTATTCAAATCTTATTTAATTCATTACTACATAAAGATATAATCTTTTTATATAAATATAGACTAATTAAATAATTGAGAGAGTTTGGATCAACATTTGATTATATAAGTCAGACCTAACACAAGAGAGAGAGAGAGAGAGAGAGAGAGAGGAATGATGAGGCACACAAAAAAGTGTGTGATAACTATGTCTAATCCAACCTTAATTGTTTAAAAATTCATCATATCAGATAAAGTACGTATGTTTAAGAATTGTTGGGAGTTCTATTACACCTTTGTTATAAACATGTCATTGGTTCAGTTTTGTAAATTTATTTTTTATGTTAAATGCATTTAAATAGAACATTAAGCATAGTAATAATACACTTAATCAATTAGTAATTGGAAGATTAAATGCAGATAACACCTTTATCAGTTTAGCTTGTTATTATAAGATACTAAAGAAGACCTGCTATTTGTCAGACAAATCTTCATTATTAGACATACAAATATTCATTGGAGGTACAATCAAAGGGTTCATTGAAAAAATGATCCTTTGAATGGTTACTATGAATATGAATGATTTGATATAGCATATTTCTCATTTTACTTGAAGTTTGGAATAGCTTGTGCAAGGGTGAAAGTACTTTTGATCATTTTGGTCGTGACTATTCCTCTACACAGTCAGGAAATGTAACTGTCTAATGATTATATGTAATGTTGAATGGATTAAATGCTTTATTCTTGGTAGAAGTGAATGGAAGGAATAGTGTTGGTGTTAGGTTTAATTTATTATTGAATTCAGTGGTTTCCAAGATGTGTTGAGGAGTTTACTCCTTTTTAATTGTTAACTGTTCCTACACAATCCACTCATACAATAGTGAAATGCTATGTGATTGACAATTTCATACAACTAGTCCTTTGGCATGTATTAAATACAATCCACTCATACAACTGGTCCTTTGGCATGTATTAAACATAATAGAATTTTCAGCATATTATTATGATTCTATTTATTTGTTGTAAACATGCCATTGGTTCAGTTTTGTAAATTTCTTTTCGTGTTAATTTTTTTTTTCTATTTTTTCCATTTGATAAACACAGTCAACATTTTAAAATAGTGAATAACATCAAATAATGGAGATAAAGCATGGGCTAGGGCATGACACTAATAGATTAAAACTGAACCAATGACATGTTTACAACAAAGAAATAGAATGATAATAATATGCTAAAAATTATATTCTATTTAATACATGCCAAAGGACCAATCCCAACAATTATTAAACAATAAAGTATGTTTAAGAATTGTTGGGAGTATTTTTCAAACATTCATATTCACTTATTAAGTGCTTTAGAGACTAGTGGTTTGATTGTACATGTGTTACCAGTGACTGAGATTCATTAAAGGATACAAAACCCTTCATTTTGGGTTATTGTGTGTGGATTCAAATGTAGGTTTGATTTGGTTAATGTTTAGAAGAGATCAATAAAGTATTTAAAGACAATCTTACATGTTTGGAGAGGTTTGAGAGGCACTTATCATGACTATACCCTCACAAATAGTGGCATAGGTTGGTTTTACTAAGTTTCTTTTCTCTATTTTGAGGTTCTCATTGCCAAAGTGGCCAAAGACTATGTTAGGCTGATAAAATATGGGGATTCTCTTTACTGCTGCAAATATTTGAAGGTTGCTACACTTGGATGGATGTGTAAAATTGTTAAGAGAATTGGATCGAGTTTGGCTTACCTCAAACAGGTGAGGCAACATATGGAAAGGTTGCCCTCTATTGACTCAAATACTAGGACTATTTTAATTTGTGGGTACCCTAATGTTGGAAAGAGTTCTTTTATTAATTATGATGAGTTGCATCATTCCCATGCCTGCACCATGTGTACCCTCAAATATAGGATGTAAATCATTATTCTCTTCTTGACCAAAGGTTGCCATATCTTGAGGTTGTGGAGTTATGTCACTGTTATGAACTCAAAACTATGGCCCAACCTTTATATCTTTAATGAAAATGCTAGATGCCTCTTCTTTACTGATTAATCCATGTGACAAATCTGCACACTTTTGAGAATGAGGAAAGGAGCCTCTACTATCCAAATTCAAAACTTGGGACTTTTCTTTCCTTCCATCTTTAGATTCACCACACACCACTAAATTTAGATTTTCCTCATCTTTAGATTCACCACACACCACTTCATGTTCTTCACCAATTACTGATTCAAAATCAATCTTTGAGCAATCTGAATACTCATCAAACCTCTCTTGAATGTCCTAACTAAAAGGCACATGTCGTCTTCATTACATCTTTATTTTATTTCATGTTTTAATCTTTAAGAACTTGATCAAGAACATAGGTTTTAATGAAATATCAATTTGATTTGCAAAGTTTTTGTTCTTTACAAATTTGAAAGGCTCTAATACTTACTAGGGAAGATTTGGATGTGCAAACTTATGCTTTTACTACTAAGTCTCTATGTTTTGGGCATGCTGATTATAAGTACTTGACATATATCACAAATGTTGCTAACTAAGGTTGGCGGGATGATTACGCCTATCCTAAAAAAAGACTGTCAAATCATTATGCTTTCAAATCAATTACCTATCGGCATATCCCTTGTGAGGGAGAGGAGCCAAACACATAAAGAACATGCACATAAACATGACAACTAAAAAACTTAAATGGAATATGCCAAGAAGTACCAAATGATGAATACTCAATTCTTGTAATGGCAAAGCATCAGAACCGTCCATTTCTAGAACTTGATTTTCTAGTCTAAATGATTTTTCTATAGTCGTAATGATTTTTCTAGAACTTGATTTTCTAGTCTTAATGATTTTTCTATAGTCCTAATGATTTTTATATAGTCTTAATGATTTTTCTTTTATCCTAATGTTTGTTGCTCTTGATAAATTAGGCCTTGTATTTGAATTTTTGTTCACTATTTTATTTCAGCTTGATATTTCATTCATTTTTCATATACGCAGAGACTACACATGCTGATAAAAAAATGAGCTATTTGATTTAGGTTAATTATTCATGATTTAAATGGTCAATATTTCTGATGGTACTCCTTGGTATATTCCATTTTAAAATAATCATGTTTCTATGGCTATGATAAATGTCCCTTTGTGTTGAGAAAATTAGAGTTGAAAAAATGGTTGTTTAGTGTTTGTATCTATAGGTTGCAAACAAATCAACCTTCTTCAACCAACATTCTAGTCAATGTACAATTAATGAGTCATTCCATTTAAGAAAGACCATATTTGACAATATCAACCCAAAACAAAATAAGGAGTATGCAGAATTTAGTGATTGTATTTTTCATTAGAGCCACTTCATATGCACAGGTGATGAACATGCATATTTGCCTAAGCGCTACTAGGAGCTTACCCAACAACACATGTACAATTGTGAAAATCACCACAAATCTATTTGCTACTGGGTCTAGCTCCTAGTATTGCTTGGTCAAATATGCATGTTTTTCACCTGTGCATATACCTTCTATGATAAACTCTTATATGCACAAGTAATGAACATTCAGATTTGCCTAAGCAGTACTGTGCGATTTCCTCCAACACATGTACTATTGTGAAAATCATCACAAGTCCATTTGTTGTAAGAAATCTCACAATACACATGTTTGGAGGTCTCAAGGAAACAAGAGAATTTGAAGAGTCACGAGTCTTAAGATTGTACTTAATATAGACAAGCTTCATTCAATGGTACATTCAAACATGAAACAAACCATTCTTAAACCAGATTAAACTAGTAAACCAAAGGACATACTGATTATAAGTAAACTAGTAAACCAAAGGACATGCTTTTACTACTAAGTATTTATTTGTTGGGCATACTGATTATAAGTACTTGACATATATCACAAATTTTTCTAATTAAGGTTGGTGGGATGATTACGCGTATCCTAAAAAAAGACTATCAAATCATTATGGTTTCAAATCAATTACCTATCGACGCATCCCTTGTGAGGGAGAGAAGCCAAACAAATAAAGAACAAGCACATAAACACGACAACTGAAAAACTTAAATGGAATACACCAAGAAGTACCAAATGATGAATTCTCAATTTTTGTAATGGAAAAGCATCAGAACCATCCATTTCTAGAACTTGATTTTCTAGTCTAAATGATTTTTCTATAGTCCTAATGATTTTTCTAGAACTTGATTTTTTAGTCTAAATGATTTTTCTATAGTCCTAATGATTTTTCTAAAACTTGATTTTCTAGTCTTAATGATTTTTCTATAGACTTAATGATTTTTGTTTCATCCTAATGTTTGTCGCTCTCGATAAATTAGGCCTTGAATTTGAATTTTTGTTCACTATTTTATTTCAGCGTGATATTTCATTCATTTTTCATATACATAGAGACTACACATGCTGATAAAAAAATGACCTATTTGATTATTCACTATTCATGATTTAAATGGTCAATATTTATGATGGTACTCCTTGGTGTATTCCATTTAAAAATAATCATATTTCTATGACTATGATAAATGTCCCTCTATGGGCCTATGAACTGTGGGCTTAGTTCCATGTTTTCTTTCATTCTTGCATTTGAAATGTTAAATATGGGTTGCATACAAAGGTATTATGTGTATCGTTGTTGGTGATTATTTAATTACAATTTTTTAATATTTTTTTTCTTTTTTTTCTTGTTGTTTCTTTTCCATTTCTATAATATGGACATGTACTTTGCTTTGAGCACTATGCTTTATGTTGTGGGCTACAAGGCAGAGCCATTAGGCCTCTATTACAGTCTGAAGCTATTAAGCCTATTAATACCCTTGGTATTTTAGACCACCCCTTGGAGGGTAGGAACACCATAGAGATGCATAATATTATTACCTTGGCTCATTTGAAGGCAGTTGTTTTGTTTTTCCTTGATGTTTTTGGGTCCTGTGGTTATAGTATTGCGCAACAGGCAACTCTATTTCACAACATAAAACCTTTGTTTTCCAATAAGCCTCTTATTGTAGTTTGTAATAAGATTGATTTGCAACCACTAGAGACTACTCTACAAGCTTTAAGAAGCGGTATATTTTGGAAAATGAAGAGTGGAAAGAAGATGATATTCCTGAGATCATGGATGGACACAATGTTGCAGACTTTATTGATCCAGATATCTTGCAGAGGCTTGAAGAACTGGAGAGGCAAGAAGGGCTTAGGATGGTAGCTGAGGGTAATGAGGATGATGAGATGGGGGAAGTGGAGTTGAATCTTGATGAAAAGGAAGCTCTAGCTGCAATTAGGAAGAATTGAAAGATGCTTATCGTCTAACACAGATTGAAGAAGAGTACTGCAGAGAGCACACCTACCATACCAAGGAAGTTTGACAAGAACAAGGAATATGGCTTAAATAGAATGGGAAGACATATTTCTAGCCTAGGCTTGGATCCTTTGACAATTAGCTTGATAATAAATGAAGTAGATCAAAGCTAAGGAATTAGCTTCTAAGAAAAATCTAGTAAATGAGCTATGTGTACCCTGATTCCTATGCCCTCTACGCGTACCCAAAGGATATATTTGAAACAAAAAGGGTAAGGCTTAAATATATTCTTTGGGTACACATAGAGACCATAGGAATTTGGGTACACATATTTCATTTATGGGATTTTTCTTGGGAATCTAATTGTTCATCTGTCATCTACTTCATTGTTATGAAGCTAATTGTCGTAGGATCCAAGCCAAGGATAGAAAGGTGTCTTCCCAAATACATAAAAAACATGCACATAAACACGATAGATGAGAAACATAAATGTAGGCATCACAGTCATAATTTATTAGAGACAACATAATTGAGCTGTATACCTAGATGATGCAAAGCAACTACTACTCCTTTGGTTCCAGAGGAGTAGTGGCTGCTTTGCATCGTCTGGGTATACCACTCAATTATGTTGTCTCCAAAAACTTGTGACCATGATGCCTACATTTATGTTTCTCAGTTGTTGTGTCCCAGGACCCCTTATGACCCTTTACAATCCTTTATGACCCCTAAGAATACACATCTTAGAGGTCTTAAAATGTTGTAAAGGGTCATAAGAGGCTCCTAGGAGGGGCCAGATGAGCTTCCATCTTCATGTGGTTGGCCCTATTAAGTAGAGAATGTTAAACTATTCTTGAAACAAAGATAAGCTCAATAATTTAAGGTCTTAGTCCACGGAGATGGTGAAAAATGATGGGAATCAATGATGGAGAGTTTTTAGATACTGAGAAGACGTATATACAGTGGAGACCAGAAGGGATTTTTGTGGAGATTTTCTAGATGTAGAGATTTTCTAGAGAGGGTTTCTAGATTGAGTACCAGTGTAGAGATGATGATTTAGTACCATGTCTATAAAACCTTCACAGATATCCCCTTTTTGGCCTCCACTCATACCTCTTCTCAGAATCTAGAAACTTTGGATATTGTTTCTCATCCATGCATGAAATGTGCTAGTGATCATATAAAATTACTTTTGCGAGACTGGGATCAATTATGAGAAGGTAAAAAACAAGATAATTTTATTGTATCTTTCATTTCTTTTATCCATTCATATTTTCTACCTTCTCTTATATTGGATACTGTGCATTATACATAAAGGCAAGGCAGTGATTATTCTCAATGATCGACAAGTATAAGTCTTCAAACCCTTACCCAGTAGCTAGGACTAAAATAGCAGAGCTCAAGAGACTATCATAGTTGGTCTCCATCCTTGGTCCATATACTGACAAAACATTTTACATTTCGTTAGCTCATCAAATGCAGTGATTTGAAAGAATTTAATGGATGATATTTTCATGTATATCATACATTATTTTAGTTTGATGCTGAACAAATTTATCTACTTCACGCACTTGTAAACATCAAGCACAGCCATAAAGAATCATCCCCTCCCATGGTTTGAGTAATGTAGGCCATGGGAGGAGATGCTTCTTTATGGATGTGCTCGTAGTTTACAAGTGCGGGAAGTCAATAAATTTATGCAATGCCAACTTAAATAATATACGTTATCATGAAAATATTCTATTAAATTCTTTCAAATCCCCTCTTTTGATGAGCTAATGAAATGTAAAATGTTTTTTCAGTATATGGACCAAAGACATAGACCAATTATGATGGTCTCTTGAGCTTTGTTATTTTTACTATGCTCATCTGTCACTTTTTTGAAAAGTAGTAAAGCATTTCTGATAGAAGCGCTATACATCTGATAGATTATCCTATTGGTAGTATATTACATAGCATCATATATCTAATAGGAAAACTGTCAGATGAAACCCCAATCTGACAAATGTGTTTGACGAGACTGCTATACCTCCAAAAAATTGTCCTGTCATAATATACTGCATATCTGTCACTTTTCTGATTGAAAAAATGTCATAAAAATGATTTTTTGATAGATCAGTCCCATAGTAAAATTTCTATTTATGTGGCCAATTTCAATGGGTAATGATGTTGGAATACTGACAGTTATCACTTATGTCACCATGTCCAATGCAAAAACACTAATGGACACATGTGTCAAAATTCTAACAAATAGGCATTGTAAATCCAACACATGGCTGTTAGAATTTGGCCTCAAATATACTAGTGTACATATTCAACTTCACTAGTGGACTGAGAAATACATCCTTGTTTATTACTTAACCATGTTACTATTCTTTCTCTCAAAAAGAATGCTCCACCGGTAGTGCTTTTTCTATCATCAATATTTCCAGCCCGATCAACATCTGTATAAACTTTAAGTTCAAAATTGCCTTCTTTGTTATACCACAAACTATAGTTCTCAGTGTTCTTTAGATATCTCAAAATTCTTTTCACAACAATCATGTGTGTCTCTTTAGGATTAGCAAAAAATCTAGCTACAATACCACCAACGTGTGCAATATCTAGTCTACTATGCACAACATACATCAATTTTTCAATCATAGATCTATATAAGGTTTGATTTACCTCTTCTGACTTGTCATCCTTGGTTATCTTGCATCTTGTTACCATAGGTGTACCATCTGGCTTTGAGTCTTCCATATTGAATGTCTTCAAAACTTCTTTAATGTATTTAGATTGTGTAAAGTAGATACCTTCCTCCAGTTGTTTTATTTTCAAACCAAGAAAGAATTTGATCTCTCCAAATAATGACATTTCAAACTCTTTTATCATTTCATTAGTAAAAGACTTACATAAAGTATCATGACCTCCAAATATGATATCATCAACAAAAATTTTATCAATAAGAATGTTATTATCAGATTCACCTTTCAAATATAAATTGTTGTTGTCACTTGTTCTAACAAATCCAATTCTTATTGAATAAGAATTCAATCTTTCATATCATGCTCTCGATACTTGCTTCAGTCCATAAAGTGCCTTGTGTAGCTTACAAACCACATTCTTCTAATTTCGATCTAGAAAACCTTTAGTTTGTTCAATGTATACCTCTTCTTCAAGTATCCCATTCAGAAATGTAGACTTCACATCCATTTGATATACCTTAAATTTTTTGTAAGCAGCATATGCAAGTAGAATTCTCACTCCTTCAAGTCTAGCAACAGGTGCAAAAGTTTCTCCATAGTCAATTCCTTCTTCTTGTGCATAACCTTTGCAGACTAATCTTGCTTTGTTTCTTGTAACATCTCCATTCTCATTCAATTTGTTTCTAAAAATCCATTTGGTGCCAATCACATTTTTGTCTTTAGGCCTTGGTACCAATATCCATGTTTTATTTTTCTATATTTGCTCAGTCTCTTCATTCATTGTCGTAATCCAATCATCATTTACCAATGCATCTTTAATAGTTTTAGGTTAAAATTCACAAACCAAACATGTATTGTTCCTTAACTTACTTCTTGTCATCATTCTTTCTCCTTTGTCTCTAATTATTTGATCTTGTGGATGGTGCCTTCTCACATATTTTGCTAGTATAGGCTCAGATCTCTATTCATCAATGTTTTCTCCACTCAGTGCATGATCATCATTCTCCCTAGTAACTATTTGTTATAGCTCGGTCTATAATGATTATTTCTCAGTAGCAGTATTATGTTGCTCGGTGACACTGGGTTGTTTCTCAGATAGAGTATCAGGATCTTCTATGTAAACAAATCTACCATAATCTTATGGTTCCTTCTTGATTTCTTTATCATTTTTCTCATCATACTCATCAACTCTCACATTTTCACTTTCAATCATCTTATTAATAGTCTTGTTCAATTATTTATATGCCTTACTTCTAGTAGAGTATCCTAAAAATATGCCTTCATCACCTTTAGAATCAAATTTTTCATTTCTATCATCTTTCAGAATGTAACATCTACTTCCAAATATTTTGAAATAACTCACATTAGGTGTATAACCATACCATAGCTCATAAGGTGTCTTGTTTGATTCTTTCTTCAGTTGTACTTAGTTCAATGTATAAATAATAGTACTGACAAATTTTGTCCAGTAAATTTGTACAACATATTTTTCAATTAGAAATGTTATTACACGATCAACAATTGATCTGTTCCTTCTTTCAACAATCTCATTCTGTTGAGGTGTCCTCAGTGCTGATACCTGTCTCTTGATTCCATGCTCATTGAAAAAGTTAGTAAATTCATCATAAATAAATTCACCACCTTGGTCAGATTTCAAGCATTTCAATTACTTACCAGTTTCTTTCTCTACTTTTGCTTTGTGCCATTTAAACATTTGAAAAACTTCTAAGTTTTCTTTTAAAAACATCATTGACATCATTCTAGAGAAATCATCAACAAATAAGATAAAATATCTATATCCATAATACCCATGAGTTCTTGTTGGACCACACAAATCAGTATGACCTAAATCCAGATTAGCATTAGATGAATATTGTTTTCTCTTGAAACTAGACTTTGGCATTTTACCCATTTGACATCATTTTCACATTACATGGTTAGTCTTAGATATACTCGGTAAACCTCTAACTTTCCTTTTCTTACTGATCTTAACCATGTTTCCAAAGTTCACATGACATAAGCTCTTATGCTATAACCAAACATCATCATTCTTATCCAATAAACTTGAAGTTTCAATATTATCCAAATAAAATAGATAACCTTTTGATTGTTCACCAATACCGATCAATTTTACAGCCTCATCATAGATCTTTATTCTTCTTTTCTCAAATGTAACTTGATGACCTACATTATTTAGTTATGCTACACTCAACATATTATAGTTAAGTCCTTTCACCCAATAAGAATTTTTACATCTGATCTTGTTATTTGACAATATTGATCTTTTACCTTTCACTTGATAGGGTGTATCATTTCTCATTTTCACAGATCCTCCATTATAATTCTCAAGATATTCAAACTTATCTTCATCACTGTATCATCTTAAAATGGAAGCACTTCCATGTTAAGAGCATTTAGCCCTCTGAGTAAGTGGTTTGAGGTCATGTCGAATGCCTTGAATGGATACTTGACTTGGATCTAACTTTTTCCCCTATTCTATTGCATTTTCCACTTCTTCCTGGCATTTTCCTAGCATTCTAGACTATGAACCTGAGGTTTTTGACCATAAGGTCAAATTCAACCTTATGGGGTCAAAGTCAACCTTGATCCTAACTAGGTCAGGATTGACCTCGATCTTGACCTAGTTAGGTTCAAGCTCGTCCTTCACCCTAAGGTCCAGAATCTTCGGGGTTAGCTTCTAGTTTTGAGATTTTATCAAAATCTTGCATTTTCCCTCTTCGGGGCCACTATTTCTTAGATTAAGTGTCAAATTCTCAAATTAATATTTGAGGTGGACCTTTCTCAATATTTGTATAGGATTCCTAATTTATTATTGGAGATTATCCTTTCTCAATTTTTGTGCCTAATGCTCAAATTAACTTTGGGGTTGGCCTTACCTCAAATTTTGTGACAAGGCTCTTAAATAATTATTTTATTTCTATATTAAGGGTGGTCCCCTCCTAGAGTTTTGTGTCAAGACTTTAATTTAATTTCCTATCCATGTGCACCTCTCTAGAGTTGTGTTCCATGGGCCCTTAATTATTGTTTTCTACGAGGCCCCTCTTGTGCCCTAGATCACTATAAAAGGGAACCTTCCTCTCTCATTTTCTCCATCTCATCTCAAGAAATTTCATGAGAAAGCTCTCAAGGTGATCAAGCAAGCATCAATTCAAGTATTCAAGTCCTCTTCTCCATTCAAGTTCTCCATTGAAGATCAAGGATTCAAGCATTCAAGCCATTGAAGGGATTTTGTTCAAGCACTCAAGATCCATCATTCAAACCCTAGATATAGCCATCATGATGGTGCGATCTTCCTTCAAGATCTTTTTTTTCATCTTCAAGATCCATTCATTCTTCCCTCAAGGTGGATTCCAAGCATACAATCATGGAGGTTTGATGTTGTGTTCAAGCTTTCATATTAACATGATTACATTTCAAATACAATTGCATATCTATTGAATGTCATAGCTTCATTGTTAGATCTACTTCTAGTACTTTCTAGCATTCTCCATTTCAATTTCAATATTAAGGTTGATTCCAAACCGGGGTTGACCAAGGCAAACCCCCACAAACAAATAACAAAACCATTTTTTCTTGCAGGTACAGGTGCAGAATTTGAGATCTGAGGTCGGATTTGGATACCCTTTTCGATGAACTTCTAAGATCTGCGAACAAAGTCAAAATCGACCTTCAGAATAAAAATGTATCCTTTGACCTTTTATGAGGGTCAAAGTCGACTTGATCTAATCTCAAAAAAAGATTTATGGGTTTTGTAGATCTTGCAGTTTCAGTCCAACTTAATAGAAATCAACAATTTTTGAGATCGTTTGATAGGGTTTTCAACCAATTCTTTTTCAGAGATAAGTACCTTTATTTATTAATTTTAATATTAATCATCTACATTGGCTTTCCATATCAATACAATTCAAATGTATGTTTAAAATATGGATTTAGGGTCTCTTTCACATGCTTTATTCTAAACACTAATTCAAACCATATTTTACCCCCATACAATCACCAACCATATTATGTGTGCAACCACTATTAATAATCCAAGTATCATTTTTAATTACATTAGAAATAAGTGCCTTTTCTATATACCTTTCTTCTTCTTTAGAATCTTCCATCAATGCTACAAACTGTATCGTCAGAAAATGGAAGCACTTCCATTTAGGAAAGGTTTATGTTGGCATAACTAACATTGTACAATTATGAGGGAAATTGTTTTGGCTGAGTCAATTATTTGGTATTGTCATTAATGTCAAGCAATTGACTAAAGTGAAGTCTGATGTTACCAACCATCTTGAGCAAGTGTTTTGTAAAGGGTAACTTAGGATTTCAGATGATGATTGTATCAAGTTGATGAAGGAGTTTCTTAACTCTATATATCATGTTTTGTTGATATACTTGGTTGGTAAAGCATGAACATGAAAATCATTGTATAGTGTGTAGTTGGTTAAGTTACCGATAGTGTATCTACACCGACTGTATTATTTACACAGTTCTCTACGAAGGAAAATAACCAAGTTGTGTTTGTCGAGTGATTTTCTGTTAGAAGATGTGAAGATTATTCTAGAAGGACTAATAGTTGTGAAAGATCAAATGAGATTACAGATGCACAGATCGTTGCTGGATCCAACGGCTGAGAAAATTCAGAAGGAAGATCATAGGAGAAGATTTGACGAGGATAAATGCACATAATTCTAAGTGGAATATTTCAAGTTCCAAGGTAACCCAACAAGAGCAGGGTATCAAATGAATTAATTTGGATCATTTATTAGTTATGTCGGTGGATTGAACGGCCATGAAAATTCTATCATAATGAATGGCTAGAGATTGGCGGTGATCCATGAAGATGTCTATATAAGGAATGGTTGTGTAGATGATTATATCATGGTTGTGAGCTAAGTATTGTTATGCTACTAAAATTGGGAGTTGACCGTAGATCAGTGAAATTCTGATAGGGATAATCAGATACTATAGATGGAGTGTTGAAGCAGAGAAGAGTGAAGCAGAGACAGATCTTATCAGACAAGGTGAGGTTGTCACCAAAGGTCATTTTATTAGTGTTACAATAAGTTTCTTTGTAACATGTTGAAAATATCTTAACAGAGTGGGCCTAACAACTCTTTTGTAAATCCCTTGACTGGGTACACTACTTAATCTGAGTAGGGTTAAAATCTCTTAAACGAGTGGGTTTAACAGCCTTTTTAATTCTCTTAATGAGTCCCTTTTAACCAAGGAAGTGAACTTTAGAAGAGTTCTAGAACAAATCTCTTAATTGAGTCGCATGTAATGTGTGTATTGTAATCCTTGACTGGATTGGCTTTTAACAGAGCGTGCTCCAGAAGAGTACATTTTATTTGTGGCTACAAAGCCATAGTGGTTTTTCCCATCTTGGGTTTCCATGTTAAATACTGGTGTCATGTGTTAATTTTCATGGTGTGCACATTATCTGATTTACTGATCATGAACTGTTGTTTACCGAGTTGCATATTCACCGAAACTGCATGTTAGCTTATTGCTGTTGTACATCGAGTAGCTTGTATGAATTATTTTGTGTTACCAAGTGCAGAAAGAGTTAAAACTGGTTAAACCAAGTTTACCTAATTCACCCCCCCCCTCTCAGTTAAACATCAACCCAACAATTGGTATCAAAGAAAAGGTTTCTTCTTGAAAAATTTTAAAGGTACTTGTAGAAGATGATCAAGATGTTTAAACGAGAGGCACCTAAGCTTAGCAAGATGAGCTTTGCTACCTGGCAAAGATAGATGGAACTGCACATTTCTGGTATAGGTGAAAACTCCCTAGATTTTCTTTTCAAAGGATATCGTGAGCCTCTACCGACTGCTGAAGAATATGTGAGAGCCAAGCAAGAAGATAGATTACCGATAGCTGTCTAGACCGAGGAAGACAAGAGAAAGAAGCAAGAACACATCCAGTGCATGATCGAGATTAAAAATGCCTTATCTGATGTGGAACTACAAGATACTAAAGAATGCAATACAACAAGACAAATGTGGATGACTTTATGTGACATTCATGCTGGAGATTGGCAAATACAAAGAGCGAAGGTGAATAGCTTGAAAGGAGTATACGACAATCTGAGAATGCACAAAGATGAGAACATATCATAGTATAGTGCGAGATTCAAAGGTATTGTTAATGAAATTGTAGATGTTGGTGGTAGTATTGATCCGGATGATCAAGTCGGTAAGTTTCTAAGAACCTTGTTACCGAGTTATTCACAGAAAGTTACTGCTATTAATGAACTTATGTCTGTACCGAATATGGTTAATTCACTTGAGGCTGTGATTGGTAGATTGAAAGCATATGATTTGAATGAATTGGATACTAATGGTGAAAGAATGAACAATGTTGAAACTGCATTGAATGTTACTCTGGAAAAGAAATCTAGAATAGGAGGATCAACTTTGTCGAGTTCAGGAAAATCATGGAATGAAAGAATGAAAAGATGTAAAGCTGAATTGGAAGCATTATATGAAGAAGCGAGACAACAGGAAGGTATGGAGTCACTACTAGCATAGAAATTCACAAGAGGAAAAGGAAAATATCAAGGTAAGCTTCCATTGAAATGCTTCAATTGTAGTAAAATCGGTCATATTGCATCACAATGCAGAATTAAGAAAGAAGATGATAATGAGAAAGACATGGGAAGATACAATAAAGGGAAAAGATTTACAAAGAATAGAGACCAAAGAAGAAATGAAAGATGCTACAATGCTGAATCTGATGATGAAGGACTAACCGACTCTAAAAGCTGCGATGCTGAGGAAAGTAGTGAAGAAGTTGTACTTGTTGCTATCAAGGACGAATCTGATGAAGACAGGTATGAAGAGAAAGCTCTTATTTCTGAAGTTAGTAAGAATGTTAGATGGGTAATTGATAGTGGTTGTACACATCATATGAATAGTGATATTGAGAATTTTTCAGATTTGATTAGATATAATGGAGGTGATGTTAAGTTTGGTAATAATGCACCCTGTCCAGTAAAAGGAAAAGGTATGGTAGTTATATTCGGTAAAATGAATATTGATGATGTTTACTTGGTTGATGGTCTTGGACACAATCTATTGAGTGTAGCATAGTTTCTCAATACGGGATACCGATTGGAGTTTGACAACCGAAGAGTTAAGATACAAGACAAGAAAGGAAATCAAATCGCAACGGGTACACAATCAAAAGGTAATGCATTCTACTTGGATTTTACTAATGAGAAATGCTTTTTTGGAAAAATGGAAGATGTTTGGCTATGGCACAAATGTTTATGTCATGTAAACCTAGATAATTTGGTGAAGATAAGTAAGAAAAATCAAGTTTGAGGATTACCGAAGCTGGAGAAACTGAGTAATGTTGTTTGCAGAGAATGTCAGTTAGGTAAGATGACTAGATCAAGTTTCAAAAGTAAGGAAGAGTCAAATAGTCATGTACTTGAGCTTGTACATACAGATTTGTGTGGACCAATGAGAACAAAGAGCTATTATAGAGATAGATATTTCATACTCTTTGTTGACGATTACTCTAGGATGATGTCTGTTATGTTTTTAAAGGATAAATCTGAAGCATTGCAGATGTTTAAATGGTATAAGAAAAGAGTTGAGAATGAGACTGGTAGAAAAATCAAATGCTTAAGATCTAACTAAGGTGGCGAGTTCACTTCTGGTGAGTTTACCAAGTTTTTCTTGCAGAATGGAATAAAGAGACAGTTTTCAGCACCGAGAACTCCACAACAAAATGGAATGGCAGAAAGAAGAAATAGATCCATTGTTGATTGTGCAAGAACATTATTACTGGAGAAGAATGTTGTGAAAAGATTTTGGAGAGAAGCAGTTAGCACTGTTGTACGTACATTAAACCAAGTTCAGTTGAGGAAAGATGCATCTAAGACACTGTATGAAATATGGACTGGTAAGAAACCTTGTGTGAACTATTTCAGAATATTTGGTAGTAGATGCTATGTTTTGAAAGATGAAATAAATAGAAATGGAAATTTTGATCAGAAAGGAGAGGAAGGAATATTCTTAGGTTATTCATCTAAGAGAAAAGCATATAAGGTTTGGATCAAATCTACTAACAAAATAGTTGAAAGTGCAAACGTAAAGGTTGATGAATTTGCAGATAATGCACCTAAAAAGGAAAAGAACTTAGAAGATTATGATGACTTTTTGTACAAGAATCTGAACAATGTGAAAGCTAGATACAATGCACTGAATACAAGTACACAAGCACAACTAAGAATAGAAGAGCACCGAGAAGTTCAATCGATTGATTTTACCGATGGGCACAATAGTGAACATGAAGATGTGAATGAGGCTGGAAATGGTGATGTGATTGAAGATGAAGAAACTGAAGAAGAACCGATGAAATCTAAACCTGTTTTGGCAAAATATGTAAGGAGACACCACAAACCAAGTAATATTATCGGCGATGCAAATGCTGGAGTAAAGATGAGAAGACAAATTGAAGGTAAGTGTCTAATATTTGAAGTTGAATTGAAATCTGTAGATGAAGCTTTGAATAGTGAAGATTGGATTAAAGCTATGACTGAAGAGATTGAGCAGATAGAAAAGAATGGTACATGGTCATTAGTTCCCAGATTGAAAGATAAGAATGTTATAGGAACTAGGTGGGTCTTTAGGAACAAATTGAATGAGAATGGAGAAGTTGTCAGAAACAAAGAAAGACTTGTTTGTAAGGGTTATGCGCAGGAAGAACGTATTGATTACAGAGAAACATTTGCACCTGTAGCTAGACTAGAAGGAGTAAGAATATTGTTGGCATATTGATGCAGGAGCATCCTAGGTGTAAGAGCAATCTTGCATCACCCAAAAATATTTCTATTTTTTTGAATTCAATAAGGGCTATCTTGTGCAGAGCTGCTATTTGTGGAAAGTTACTATTTTTGGTAATTTTCATATGTGCTCAGAATGATCTGATTTCTTTCTTGGAGGTTCATTTTGGTCATATAAGTCTGCCAGTAAAGTTTCATTGCCAGGTCAAGTGTACATTGGAAGATATTGAAGATTTTCGGTATTGGCAGCAGGGTACAAAAACTTTGAACTCAGTTTTGAAGGCTTTAGAGGCCCCGGATGAGGTCAAAAATTTGGGTGACGGGCGCTTGCGCCGGTCAAGCCTGTAGAGCGCTTCGTGGCATTTCTGAAATGGGGTTATAATAGCCGATCGGGTCAACTGGTGATGACTTATGGTCTTCGAAAGTTGGGCCACCTGAAATGGCGAAAAATAATTTTCTCAAAATTTTTGTTCGGGTTTCAAAGGTTATCTTGAGCCGACTATGATGTAATAAAATGTAAAATAAAATAATTCTAAGTTTGGTCGGCCTTATTGGCTAAAATTCTGGAACCTTCCCAGGCGGTGGATAATTGCCTATATAAGGAAGGCTGTATTATTGTCTTAGGCAGTTCAGAATAGTTCTGGGTAGTAGATATGGGTATTGATTCGAGGCTTTGTCCTACAGAATATTGTAAGGGAATGCCCATGTGGCTTTGCATATTGTAATTCTGAAAGTTTGTAATTCCACATTTGTGGAGATAATAAGAAGCCAATTTTCTGTTCTTGCATATTGTTGTTGTTTCTCTATTTCTGTTATGTGTCTGTGGTATTAAGGGGAGCACCCTTCATCAAGTGGTATCAGAGCAGGAGTTCTTGAGTGTGTAAATAGATCGCCGACTGTGAGGCAGTTTGCACCAGGACTGTAGCTAGGGTTTCAGTGTGCATCGCGAAAATGCCTCCACGAACGGAACGTGGCGGAAGAGCTGGTGTTGTAACACCTGAGGTTAGAGAGCTGCAGAGACAAGTGCAAGCATTACAAGAAGAGATTCGTAGAGGAATGAATCTTAATGTCAGAGACGAAAGCGAGGATGAAGCCGAAGAAGAATATCAAGAAGGAGAAGCTGAAATTGTGAACCAGGAGGAAGAAAGACTTTTTCGGGCGATTTACAAGATTGGGAAAAGACCTAAGATTGAGGTTCCTACATTTTCTGGAAATCTTAACCCAGAGGAATTGATCGACTGGATCAATGAATGTGAGGAATATTTTGAGTATGAAGATGTTGAGGATCCTGATAGGGTCAAATTTGCGAAGGCCAGACTGAAAGGTCATGCGAAGATATGGTGGCAAGAGATTCAGTTGGAGCGAAATAGAAGGGGAAAGGAGAAAATCACGAGATGGGATCAGATAGTGGATAAATTGAAGTGACAGTTCATTCCTATTGATTATGAGCTTGACCTACTAAAGAAAATGCAGAGTTTGAAGCAAGCAGGAAGATCTGTTCAGGAGTATACAAAGGAGTCTATCGACTCCTCATCAGAATAGGCCATGCAGAAGCTGATAAGGAGAAAGTTGCCCGATACCTTAATGGGTTAAGGCCAAGCATTCAGGAGGAGTTGAATCTGGTTCGAATGAGCAGTATTGAGGAGGCATACCAATTTGCCCTAAAAGTAGAGGAAAAGATGAACAAGAAGTTCGAGAGTAGACAAAACGGAAGAGGTTGCGGTGGACGATCTGGTGGATGGTCATATGGTGGCCGAAATGAAGATCCAAAAAAGAAGGATGAGGCCAGTAGCAGTCAAAATTAGTGAGGAAATAATTCTAATCGCTTCTAGGATTAGAATAATAGAGATCAGAGAGGAAGAGGAAGAGGACAAGGATCTGGAAGAGGTGGCTTCCGTGGAACATGTTTTCACTGTGGAGAAGAAGGTCATAGGGCATTTGAATGTCCTCAGCACCAAGGCAGAACGGACAAGAGAAATGAAGGCCAGGCCAGAGTTGCACATGTAGATGAAGATGCCAGATCATCAAATTCTGAAGATGCTGAAAGAGGAGAAATGTTGATTAATAGAAGAGTCCTGTTGAGTGGTGAGAATGAACCTGAGCAAAGGAGGAGCCTGTTTCGCACCAGGTGCAAGTGTGAAGGTAAATGTTGTGATGTGATTATTGATAGTGGAAGCACTGACAATTTGGTGTCAGAAGAGATGGTGACAAAGTTGAAGCTCAAGAGACAGAAACACCCACATCCGTATCGGATTGCCTGGGTACAGGATGACCACAAGGTCATGGTCACTGAACAATGCCTGGTGAAATTCAAGATTGGCGGATACCAAGATGAGGTATTGTGTGATATCATATCTATGGATGCATGTCATATGTTGTTGGGTAGACCATGGCAGTTTGACAGATGTGCTGTACATGATGGTCATGCGAATACCTATTCCCTGACAAAGGATGGAGTGCGGCATAAGCTAAAACCATTGAAGGAGACTGAAGAAAAGGTATGTGGTAATGCAAGGATAACTTTTGTTGATGAAAGAAAATTCCTAGATGGTATGAGGCATGAGCATGTGTGTTTTGCTTTAATTCCAAAAGTTGGTAAAGAAGAAGTAGAAGATGTTCCTGTAGAGGTTGCAGATTTGTTGAATGAGTTTCAGGATATTGTATCTGATAATGTACCTGATGGATTACCACCAGTAAGGAAGATCATTCATCAGATAAATTTGATTCCAGGAGCCAGTTTGCCAAACAAGGCAGCACATAGAATGACACCAGCAGAAAGTGAAGAGTTGAACAGACAAGTACACGAGTTATTGTAGAAGGGGTTGATTCGAGAGAGTCTGAGTCCCTGTGTTGTACCTGCAGTATTAGCACCAAAGAAGAATGGAGAGTGGAGGATGTGTATAGATTCTAGGGCAATAAACAAGATCACAATCAAGTATAGGTTTCCATTGCCACGAATGGATGATATTATGGACTGTTTGAGTGGAGCTGTGTATTTTTCAAAGATAGATCTGAAAAGTGGATATCATCAGATTTGGATCAGAGAAGGAGATGAATGGAAGACTGCCTTCAAGACAAAGGAAGGACTGTATGAGTGGTTAGTCATGCCTTTTGGGCTAACTAATGCATCGAGCACTTTCATGCGGCTCATGAACGAGGTTCTGAAAGAATTTCTGGGTAAGTTTGTCATTGTTTACCTAGATGATATTTTGATCTTTAGTAAGACATTGGATGAGCATATGATGCATATTTGTATGGTATTTGAGAAGTTGAGAGAAGAGAAATTGTTGATTAATTTGAAGAAGTGCAATTTTGTGAAGAAAGAGTTGGTGTATTTGGGATTTGTAGTTTCAACAGAAGGTCTAAAAATAGACCCAGAGAAGGTACAGGCTATCCTTGAATGGCCTACTCCAAGGAGTGCTACTGAGGTAAGATCTTTTCATGGTCTAGCTAGCTTTTACAGAAAGTTTATCAGAAATTTTAGCAGTATTTGTGGACCCTTGACTGAAATAATGAGAGGGGATAGAAAAGAGTTTAAGTGGACTAAAAGAGCAGAAAAGAGTTTTCAATTATTGAAACAAAAAGTTACAGAACAACCTATTTTAGCACTTCCAGATTTCAATAAGGTGTTTCAAGTAGATTGTGATGCTAGTGGTACTGCAATAGGAGCTGTTATGAGCCAAGAAGGTAAACCTGTTGCTTATTTCAGTGAGAATTTAAATGATGCCAAGAGGAAATATTCTGTTTATGATCAAGAATTTTATGCTACAGTTCAGGCATTAAAGAAGTGGAGACATTATCTACTTCCTAAGGAGTTTGTTTTTTATACTAATCATCAAGCTTTGCAATATTTGAATAGTCAAGGAAAATTGAATCAAAGGCATTTGAAGTGGGTTGAGTTTTTGCAGAGTTATACATTTGTTTTGAAACACAGAAGTGGAAAGTCTAACAGGGTTGCAGATGCTCTTAGCAGAAGGCAACTATTGCTGACAGAAATGCAGATTGAAGTGGTTGGGTTCAAGGAACTCAAGAATTTGTATCCAGAGGATCCGGATTTTGGTGAAGCTTGGAAAGCTTGTACAGAACCTGTTACTCTAGACAGGACGAAATGGCTGGATTTTATCATCCAAGATGATATGCTATTCAAAGGGAGTCAGTTGTGCATTCTACGAAGTTCTATGAGGGAGAATCTCATCAAAGAGAAGCATAGCGGAGGATTGGCTGGACATTTTGGTCGTGATAAAACCCTTGGTTTGGTTAGTGAGAATTATTATTGGCCACAGTTGCAGCAAGATGTGAAGAAGTTTGTACAGAGTTGCAGAGCATGTCAGATGGCGAAAGGAGTGAAGCAGAATACAGGGTTGTATCAGCCATTACCTATACCAGAGAAGCCTTGGGAGGATATCAGTATGGACTTTGTTCTTGGTTTACCGAGGACTCAGCGGGGACACGATTCAATTTTTGTGGTAGTTGACAGATTCTCGAAGATGACACATTTCATTCCCTACAAGAAGACTAATGATGCTGTTCATATAGCAGAATTGTTTTTCAGAGAAGTAGTGAGACTTCATGGTTTGCCAAAGACCATAGTTTTAGATCGGGACACTAAGTTTGTTAGATATTTCTGGCGTACATTGTGGAAGAAATTGAAGATAGATTTGAAGTTTAGTTCATCACATCATCCACAGACTGATGGACAGACAGAGGTGGTGAATAGAAGTTTGGGAAATTTGTTGAGATGTTTGGTTGGAGATAAGCCAACAGGATGGGATTTGATTTTACCACAGGTAGAATTTGCATACAATAATTCTGTCAACAGGAGCACTGGTAAATCACCATTCTAGATTGTATATGGAAGTAGTCTAAGAAATGCATCTGAATTGAGGAAGATAGATAAAGGAGAAATAAGTAGTGCTGAAGCTGAGAATTTTGCAGAACATTTGAAGAACATCCATGGGGAGGTGAGGAAGCATATTACCA
This sequence comes from Chamaecyparis obtusa, assembly GCA_027943335.1. NCBI lineage: Eukaryota > Viridiplantae > Streptophyta > Pinopsida > Cupressales > Cupressaceae > Chamaecyparis > Chamaecyparis obtusa. Next base: position 1,094,061 of record BSBK01001038.1, on the reverse strand, counting down.
AGATGAACGCACAGTATAAGGCTAAGGCAGATGAGAAAAGGAGGTATAAGGAATTTCAGGTTGGTGATGAAGTCATGGTTCATTTGTGGAAGGAGCGATTTCCGGTTGGTACATATAACAAGCTGCAAATGAAAAAGTTTGGGCCATGTAAGATACTGAAGAAACATGATTCAGGAAATGCATATGAGGTAGAATTGCCTACTGAGCTGAATATTTCACCAGTGTTTAACATTTCAGATTTGACAGAGTATCATGAAGGAGGTGTTGAAGATGAGGTTGTAGCAGCACAGTGGAGTATTCCAGCAACCAGTTCAGATATCAAGGAGATTGAAGACATACTGGACAGTCGTGTTGGCAGAAGCACAAGGAACAGGACATATGAAGAGTATTTGGTCAAATGGAAAGGATGACCTATTGAAGATTCATCATGGCTAACAAAGGAGGAGGTTAATCGTCTTGGTTTTCCTCTGCACACCTGAGTCATGACAGGGTCACTTCTCAAATTACCCCGGGTGTCTGATGCAGGAGCATCCTGAGTGTAAGAGCAATCTTGCATCACCCAAAAATATTTCTATTTTTTTGAATTCAATAAGGGCTATCTTGTGCAGAGTTGCTATTTGTGGAAAGTTACTATTTTTGGTAATTTTCGTATGTGCTCAGAATGATCTGATTTCTTTCTTGGAGGTTCATTTTGGTCATATAAGTCTGCCAGTAAAGTTTCATTGCCAGGTCAAGTGTACATTGGAAGATATTGAAGATTTTCGGTATTGGCAGCAGGGTACAGAAACTTTGAACTTAGTTTTGAAGGCTTTAGAAGCCCCGGATGAGGTCAAAAATTTGGGTGACGGGCGCTTGCGCTGGTCAAGCCTGTAGAGCGCTTCGTAGCATTTCTGAAATGGGGTTATAATAGCCAATTGGGTCAACTGGTGATGACTTATGGTCTTCGGAAGTTGGGCCACCTGAAATGGCAAAAAATAATTTTCTTCAAAATTTTTGTTCGGGTTTCAAAGGTTATCTTGAGCCGACTATGATGTAATAAAATGTAAAATAAAATAATTCTAAGTTTGGTCGGCCTTATTGGCTAAAATTCTGGAACCTTCCCAGGCGGTGGATAATTACCTATATAAGGAAGGCTGTATTATTGTCTTAGGCAGTTCAGAATAGTTCTGGGTAGTAGATCTGGGTATTGATTCGAGGCTTTGTCCTACAGAATATTGTAAGGGAATGCCTATGTGGCTTTGCATATTGTAATTCTGAAAGTTTGTAATTCCACATTTGTGGAGATAATAAGAAGCCAATTTTCTGTTCTTGCATATTGTTGTTGTTTCTCTATTTCTGTTATGTGTCTGTGGTATTAAGGGGAGCACCCTTCATCACATATGCAGCACACAAAGGATTTAAAGTTTATCAAATGGATGTTAAGTCTACTTTTTTGAATGGCATACTTGAAGAAGATGTCCACATTGAACAACTGGATGGATTTGTAAGTAAGAAACACCCCGATAAGGTATGCAAATTACATAAGGCTTTGTATGGTTTGAAGCAAGCGCCGAGAGCTTGGTATGAAAGGTTACACTATTATCTGATTAAAATTGGATTTGAAAGAACTAGTGACAGTAGTAATCTATACTTCAAGCAAGATACTGATAAGAAAATTCTAATTGCATCTATATTTGTCGATGATATTATATTTGGAGGTCATGAGGTTACTAGTAAAGAATTTGCAGGTTATATGAAGAAGGAATTCGAGATGTCAATGATTGGTGAAATTAAGTTCTTCTTAGGATTGCAGATAATTCAAAGATCTGATGGTATTTTCATCACTCAGATAAAGTATGTGAATGAAATTCTGAAGAAATTTGGACTGGAAGATTCTAAACTAACTGGAACACCCATGAGTACTGGATGTAAGTTGAGAAAGAAGGATGCAATCGAGTCAGTTGATCAGACATTGTACAAATCTATGATTGGAAAGTTACAATATGTTGTTCACAGCAGACCTAATATTGCACATGTAGTTGGACTATGTGCTAGATTTTTAGCTGATCCCAAGACAACACATCTGACAGCTGTCAAAAGAATTTTCAGATACTTGAGAGGTACAATCGAGTATGGACTATTCTACAGTAGGAAAGGAGATTTTGATCTGAAGGTTTATACCGAATCCGATTGGGCAGGAAATATTGATGACAGAAAAAGCACAAGCAGAGGAGCATTCCTATTTGGAGACAGATTTTATACATGGTTAAGCAAGAAATAGACTTGTGTTTCACAATCTACAGCTGAGGTGGAATATGTTGCTGTAGCTTTGAATTGCACAAATATTGAATGGATTAAACAATTGATGAAAGGAATTAATGAAGAAGTGAAGGAACCTGTTACAATCTATTGTGATAATACAAGTGCTATTGACATATCAAAGAACCCAGTGATGCATGCAAAGACAAAGCATATTGATATCAAATATCATTACTTAAGAGAATAGGTTGAATCTGGAGCAGTGAGACTTGCATTTGTTAAATCAAGGGATCAATTAGTAGATATATTTACTAAACCATTGCCGAATGAATCATTTGAACGGTTACGAACTGAGCTAGGGGTTCTTTCCCTACCGAGCTCACATTAAGCTTGGAGCTGCCTACATCAACTCGGCATAGAGAATAGATTGACTTATCTAGGAGCTGATGCAGAAGACACTCTTTAGTGTTGGTTGAAGAGTTGTAGTCACTGAAGATTGACAGAGATATCTAGGAAGCTGATATATGACGCAGAAACATAAAAGGAGGAGTGTTTGGCAGGAGCAAAAGTAAATTAACATGTCTTTGGCATTGTTGTCAAAGAGGGAGAGTTTGGAAATGCAACATTATTGACAACATTGTTGAACATTGCAAAGGGAGAATATGCATTGCACCATCCATATATCAAAGAGGGAGATATTGAGAAGAATGTACATCTAAGAAGGAGATATGTTGGTTGATTTGATCAGATTATAGGGCTCGTGTTTTCTAGTACAGAATTTTGTTACCTGTTGATTGATGATTTCCGATCTAGCAGATGTTTTTCTCTAATCAAATTTGTGGCATTGTTTTCTGTCGACGTTGCATGTGTTGCCAAAAATACAAAAGCCAGTCTTCTATAATGAAGCCGAAAATGAAATAGTTGAGCTGTGGAACTGAGGAAGAAGAAGAAGTTGAGTTGCTGACGATGAAGATTTGTTTACCGACTAGCAGGATAATAGAACCGAGTTATACTCTTAGAGGGAGCATTGATTGTTATATCTTACATTCTATTTTGTCTTGATTATATTTTTTTTTGGCTTTCCATCTATGCCAAAGAGGGAGATTGTTGGCATAACTGACATTGTACAATTATGAGGGAAATTATTTTGGCTGAGTTAGTTATTTGGTATTGTCATTAATGTCAAACAATTGACTAAAGTGAAGTCTGATGTTACCAACCATCTTGAGCAAGTGTTTTGTAAAGGGTAAGTTAGGAGTTCAGATGATGATTGTATCAAGTTGATGAAGGAGTTTCTTAACTCTATATATCATGTTTTGTTGATATACTTGGTCGGTAAAGCATGAACATGAAAATCATTGTATAGTGTGTAGTCAGTTAAGTTACCGATAGTGTATCTACACTAAGTGTATTATTTACACAGTTCTCTGCAAAGGAAAATAACCGAGTTTTGTTTGCCGAGTGATTTTCTATTAGAAGATGCGAAGATTATTCTAGAAGGACTGACAGTTGTGAAAGATCAAATGAGATTACAGATGCACGAATTGTTGCTGGATCCAATGGCTAAGAAAATTTAGAAGGAAGATCGTAGGAGAAGATTTGACGAGGATAAATGCACATAATTCTAAGTGGAATATTTCAAGTTCCAAGGTAACCCAACAAGAGCAGGGTATCGAATGAATTAATTTGGATCATTTATTAGTTATGTCAGTGGATTGAATGGCCATGAAAATTCTATCATAATGAACAGCTAGAGATTGGCCATGATCCATGAAGATGTCTATATAAGGAATGGTTGTGTAGACGATTATATCATTGTCGTGAGCTAAGTATTGTTATACTGTTGAAATTGGGAGTCGACCATAGATTAGTGAAATTCTGATAGGGATAATCAGATGCTATAGATGGAGTGTTGAAGCAAAGAAGAGTGAAGCAAAGATGAATCTTATCAGACAAGGTGAGGTTGTCAGCAAAGGTCATTTTATTAGTGTTACAATAAGTTTCTTTGTAACATGTTGTTGAAAATCTCTTAACAGAGTGGGCCTAATAGCTCTTTTGTAAATCCCTTGACTAGGTACACTACTTAATCTGAGTAGGGTTAAAATCTCTTAAACGAGTGGGTTTAACAGCCTTTGTAATTCTCTTAATGAGTCCCTTTTAACCGAGGAAGTGAACTTTAGAAGAGTTCTAGAAAAAATCTCTTAACCGAGTCGCATGTAATGTGTGTACTGTAATCCTTGACCGGATTGGCTTTTAACAGAGTGTGCTCCAGAAGAGTACATTTTATTTGTGGTTCCAAAGCCACAGTGGTTTTTCCCATCTTGGGTTTCCATGTTAAATATTGGTGTCGTGTGTTAATTTTCATGGTGTGCACATTATCTAATTTACTGATCATGAACTATTGTTTACCGAGTTGCATATTCACCAAAACTGCATGTTAGCTTATTTCTGTTGTACCTTGAATAGGTATTTGGATGGATCTATCTTTTTTTCCCCAATTTTGCTTCTCTCTCCACCTTTTTCCAGCCTGTTTCTAGCACCTAGTCCTGAGAATCTGAGATCTGTGACCTCAGGGTCAAGGTCAACCTTCTGGGCCAAGGTTGACCTCAACTCTGACCTAGGTCAGAGTTGACCTTGACCCTAACCTTGGGTCCAATTTTAAAGTTATGGAGGTTTTGGGTTGTTGGGATTTGGAAAAGTTTTATTTCTTGCTTTTGGGTCAGCTATTTCAGATTTCAAAATGGTAAAATCTCAAATTATATTTAATCTAGGTCCATTTCTAAAGGGTTAAGGCCTAATTGGAATTTAATTCCCCAATGTTGGCCCTTCTAGAAGTTTGTGCCCTAAATCACTATAAAAGGAGGCCTTCCTCTCTCATTTTCACATCCACTTTTCATGATCAAGAGCTCTCAAGAACAACATCACAATATCCATTATTCACCAAGCAAGTGAAATCAAGCATTCAAGCATTCAATTATTCAAGCATTTATCAAGGAGATCCATTGTTAGCCATTGAAGGATTCAATCTCTTTGGTGCCCTCTTGTTCAAGATTTCTCCATTCATCCATTCAAGATTGGTGTTGAAGATAAAATGCAATTGATTTGAGACATACTACATACAATTCTAAATTCATTTGGAGCATCCATACTTATGGATTCAAGGATTTGAATCCTCCACAAGGGTTTCAACATAAGCAAGGTGAATAGTTCCATTTACTTTGTTTATATATATTGCTATTTCAATTACACTTCAAGGTTGATTCCAAACTAGGGTTTAACCAAGGCAAAACCATCATCCAAACAACAAAACCATTTTTCTTATAGGTACAGGTACATGATAGCGAATTGAAGTTCAAATCTGGATACCCTTTTAAGTGAACTTTTGAGATCCATGAACAAATTTTTTGTCAAAGTTGTTTCAGGTCAAGGTCAACATTTAGTGGGGGGTAAGATTGTGCCCCAATTCTAAGGTCAACGTCGAGCTGACTCTGAGAGATAAAAGTATTCTGGGTTTTCTCTATCTCAACATTTCTAGTCTAGAGCAGGTTGCAGAATTTCCCAAAACTGAACACAAACATCAGAAATCAGCATTTTCTAGATTTACCCTATTTTGAGGTTAGTACTTGTCTTCAATCCATTTCAATATTTAAACACATATTTTCTATAACAGATTATAGGGTTTCTCTCTCTCCATATTCTTTATAGATTGATTCATTTGTGCATTGGTCACTTCCTTATGATTAATCGATTTGGATCTCTCCTTTGGGAATTGGATTAGGGATAGATCCTATACTCCCCCACACATTCAACACATTATATCCTAGTGAATACATTCTTATATGTTACATTTTTATATATTACATTTTGGTGAACCTGACACACTTACCCCTTTTCTTTTGTGGAATTAGATACCCTATTGTGTTTTATGGTGTTAGATCTTGCATGTATTAGATTTCTTTTATGTGTTTGCATCTCATATAAAATCAAAATATTTTATGTTAGTATAGCTCATTTGCATTGCATTGGTATATGAGCTTTACTAACTCAAGCCCTACATATAACATTCTGATTAGATGAAGTCATAGAATCATGGGTACCTTTGATCCTGAGTCTTCTTCTCCTTTTCTTAGGATCCCAGATGACAATTTGATTAATCATGATGAGGATGATGCTTTAAGAGTTCCTCCTAAACAAGTCTAAAAAATTTCAACCAAACTTGATAAAATGGGTAATTGGCTTATTCAAGAAAACCATAATCAAGATTCTATTAAAGTTGTAGAGTCTCTTAAGAAAGTTCTTTGTGATAGTGATCAAGGTGTTAATCTCTTTCATGGTATTACTCATCTTGTGTTTCCAAATGTTTAACCTTTAGCTCAAGAAGTTCAAGATTTATGATTCACTCCTCCTATCACTAGTGTGGAACCATCTTCCATTCCTTTGTGTAGTATTCCTACCTATACTCCTCCTTTGATGACTAGGATAGTTCCCTCTCTTCCTATGAGTGTTCCTCTTGTGTCCCTTCCTACATCACAACTTTCCTACCATAGTATTCCTTTTACTTATTCCAATCCTCTTCCAACTATGGTTCCAAGTGTTCCTCCAGTTGTGTCTTCCATTCCAGCTACTTCATACACTTTACCTAGTGTTTCTAATGTTTCTATGCCTCCTATTTCCTCTAATGATTCAACAATCATTAGTTTGGCTCAAACTGTGTCATCTTACAACAACAACTTGCATCCTTGACTCAAAACAAGTTTAGAATTCCTACATGTGACATGGGAAGTCCTTTGTCCCTAGACATCATTCGTACTCATGTTCCTTAGCAAGCCGATATGCCTCATCTTGAGAATTACAATGGTAAGGGAGACCCTGTTACTCATGTTAAATTATTTGAAATCCTTTGTGCTAATTATGCTCATGACCATATGATTTTAGCTAATTTTTTTGCTAGAACTTTTCATGACAAGCCCTTACAATGGTATTGTTCCTTGCCTCCTTATTCTATTGACTCTTTTCCGAAACTTGCTAATGCTTTTATTTAATAATTTCAAAATAACATTGGCTCACAAGTGTCTTTGACTGAGTTGATGCATTGTAAACAAAGCACTAAAGAAAAATTGACTGAATTCATTAGTAGTTTAATCATTTGCATGCTCAGATTTCCTATCCTAGTCCTGATATTGATATTCAATGCATGTTTATTTCCAATTTTCAAAAGGATATTAGAGATAAGATTCTGCTTATTGAATTTACCTCTTTTCAACAACTTTATACAACACTTCATCATTATCAATTGCAAGTGAGTCAATTTGAGAGAAACACTCCAATGGCTCCTATTCCAATTGATAAGAGTGATGTCGCTCCTAATCCCAATAAATTTAAAAAATTCAACAACTATGTCAAGATAAATAAACAAGTGAATGCAGTTGTTGATCAAGTTGTTTTTGCATCCCACAATACCAATTCTGCATCCACTTCTTTTCAATTGAATCCTACATTTACTTCTCTCTTTGAATCCTTACATTCTATTATGAATAGTTTGCTAATTGCTAATATGATTATTTTACCTCCTATTTGACTTCTTTTACCTACTACAATAGCATCCATATCTTTTGATCCTAAATCTTTTTGTCAATATCATCATCAGAATGGTCATGATACTAAGAAGTCTTATTCTTTAAAACATAAGGTTCAAGACTTAATCAATTCTAATGCCTTATCTTTTGATAATCTTGATGGTAGTGGGAACAAATTTGTCTCTCCTCCTAATCAAAATCTTCAAATCTATATGAATCCTTTATCTACACATGATACTAATACCATTGCTCAACCATCTTCTATGGATATTGTTTATGATTCAAAGATGGAGGATCTTAATCACATTGTTAATCAAGTGGAGCATGTTATTCAATCTGTATCTCCATCTCCACTTCAAAATACACCTCAAGTCCTACCTCAACCTATACCAAAACCACAACCTAAATTGAAATCTCAACCTAAACCTCAAAAACAACCTAAGACTAAAAGACCTCAGGAACTTTTGATTACCTTTGATGATTCTGAGACTATCAAAGCTCTTGATAGTCCCCTTTACATTTATGCTAGGATTTCTTAGATACCTACGCACGATTGTCATGTTGATCCTACATCCTTAGTCAATGTTATTACTGAAGAAAACATTTTTATGAAAAAATTACAACATGATTCTTATGATACATCTGATGTGTGCATTCAAACTTGTAATGGATTTATTTATCCATCGTTTGGTTCTATTAACTTTCCATTTTAACTTTATGGGAAAATTGTGAACACTACCTTTGTTTTGGTTCCTACTTCTGATTAATTTCAAGTTAAGCCTGGTTTGCCATGGTTAATGCCATGCATGTTGTCACTTCTCCTAGCCATAAGTGTCTTAAATTCATTCAAGATGAAGAAGTGAAGATGATTAATCATAGTTTATATCAACCTTCTAGGCCTAGGGATTGTGCTACTCTTGACATCTTTTGGCCTTCACTACTGAATTCATGTCCTCGACCTGATAATATTTTTTGTTCATATCAAACCTATAAGCATCGTAAGATTCTTGAGTTAAGAATGCCTCTGCTAGATCTTAATTGTGCTCTTTTTCCTACACCTTTATACCTCCTTTATCCATGGCTTGTAGCTCTGTTAATCAAGATCCTAGTGTTTCTTGTTATTTTTCTGAGAATCCTACTAACCCTCCTATAGAACCTATGAAGGATCCAATAGTTGTTCCTCCTAGTTCTCAACCTATTTCAATAAGACAAAATGTAATCACTCTGCTAATGAATGGCGTAAGAAGCATCATGCTCAAGCAAAGGCTCATGCTTCTATTATTCAAATTTCTTTACCTTCTTTTGACATGCCTATGCATGATATGTAAGAAGAAATTATTGTTAATAATGGTGTTAAAATACAAGATTATGATGATTCTATTCATATCTTAGATCATATTTTAATTAATCTAGATGAAGAAGATACTCTTGAGGATGTTAATGATGAATATGAGACTATTGACATTGACATTGATTTACCTAATATGATTTCATCACAATTAACACTTACACCTAGTATCAAACATTGCGATTCTCAAGAGGATCCTTGTTTGGAACTGGCTATCATTCCTACTATGTTGGATATAGTCCCTCTTGCAAGTTACCCACCTTCCCTAAATGATATAGAATGAGATGGGGAGAGTAGGTGGCACACTTGATTGGCTTGTTCTTTCTGGCATCTTTTTTGTGTGTTTTCCTATCATACCGTGCTTCTCCCATGGTGTGTTTTCTAAATGTTGTTAGATTCTTTTATACGACCCTTGTTTCTTTGTTGGCGCAAGGTGATAAATGAATTGAACCTATTGTATAATTCCTCTATATGTATCTCTATTCTTCTATATGTTTTTTCATGTTATGTTGTACCTATGCTATTGTTCGTGAATGTTTCCTTGTGTAGTCTACTTGGATTTGTGACTTGGTAGCACTAATTCTTTTTGGTCTCCATGTTGTGGTATGAAAAGACTCTTCTTCATAACTCTTATGTGTTCTTTCCTCCATTGTGATTGTAGTTATACTTTCTTTGGGGAATGATGTTAATTCATTTGCAATAATATATATATCTATATATATATATATATATATATATATATATATATATATATATATATATATATATATATATATATATATATATATATATATATATATATATATATATATATATATATATTATCTTATGATCATACTGACCCCACGATAGATAGATCCCTTATGTGTTCTCTATATATTTCTATGGTATTTCCCTTGATTTGTCTTTTATTGGGGGCATCTTGTAGTGAAAACGTAATTAGTGGAGTTGTTTATGTTTCCATTCAAGCCATTGCTCCTATTAAAGTGTTTAGAAATGACTTTAACATGGGGTCATATGCTCTGCTCACCTATTGCACACATGCACTTTTGATACCCATATATTTTTAAAGGAACTTCTTTCCCTTTATGGATTAGTGACTAGTCCTTAAAGTATGGATTTTTATTTAGGATCTCTTGATCCCTCCAGTTTCAAATTTTTGATCCCTTAAGGTCGAAGGTCATGTCCTTAAGACTAGATATCTTTTGGTTTTGGTTTTTCACTTATGGAATAGAATATTCCTGAGGGTGAATCCTTGATGGGTTGACTAGTGAGTAGCCAAATTCAGTAGGCAATTCAATTCCATTTTTCTAGTTGCGTTGTTTCCTTGTGTGGTTCACAATGGGACATAAGTTCTCATTAGGTGAGATAATCACACTCTCTATCTTTCTCTCTTTTATAGAGATGTCTATCTTATTATAATCTTGGATTTGATGAAGACTTGAGTCCTTGGGGGCTTTAGGTTTTCTTTTGTCTCCTTGATTTCAATAATATTATCTTTTCATTATGATCTCCTTTACCAAGAGTTTGTGTCGAGTCCATACTCTTGCTAAAGTGGGGGCTAAATGTATCATCAAAAAATAGAAGCACTTCCATTTAGGACAGGTTTAGCCCTTCGAGTAAGTGGTCTGGGGTCATGTCAAGTGCCTTGAATAGGTCTTTGGATGGATCTATCTTTTTTCCCACTATTTTTCTTCTCTCTCCACCTTTTTCCAGCCTGTTTCTAGCACCTAGTCCTGAGAATCTGAGATCTGTGACCTCAAGGTAAAGGTCAACCTTGACTCTGACCTAGGGCAGAGTTGACCTCAACCCTAGGTCCAATTTTCAATTTTTAGAGGTTTCAGGGTGTCGGGCTTTGGAAAATTTTTATTTCCCACTTCCGGGTCCACTTTTTCAGATTTCAGAATAGTAAAATCTCAAATTATATTTAATCTAAGTCCATTTATAAAGGGTTAAGGCCTAGTTGGAATTTAATTCCCCAATATTGGCCCCTCTAGAAGTTTGTGCCCTAGATCACTATAAAAGGAGGCCTTCCTATCTCATTTTCAGATCCACTTTTCATGATCAAGAGCTCTCGAGAACAACATCAGATAATCCATCATTCACCAAGCAAGTGGAATCAAGCATTCAAGTATTCAAGTATTCAAGCATTTATCAAGGAGATCCATTATTAGCCATTAAAGGATTCAATCTCTTTGGAGCCCTCTTATTGAAGATTTCTCCATCCATCCATTCAAGCTTCTTCCTATTCAAAGATCCATTCAAGATTGGTGTTGAAGATATAATACAATTGATTTGAGACATTCTACATACAACTCTACATTCATGTGGAGCATCCATACTTGTGGATTCAAGGATTCGAATCCTCTACAAAGGTTTCAACATAAGCAAGGTGAATAGTTCCATTTACTTTGTTTATATATATTTCTATTTCAATTACACTTCAAGGTTGATTCCAAACTGGGGTTTTACCAAGGCAAACCCCTCATCCAAAAAAAAAAACCATTTTTCTTGCAAGTATAGGTACAAGACAATGAATTGTAGTTCAGATCTGGATACCCTTTTCGGAAAACTTCTGAGATCCACGAACAAAATTTCCATCGAAGTTGTTTCAGGTCAAGGTCAACCTTTAGTGGGGGGTAAGATTGTGCCCTGATTCTGAGGTCAAGGTCGACCTGACTTTGAGAGACAAAATTTTTCTGGGTTTTCTCTGTCTCAACATTTCCAGTCTAGAGTAGGTTACAAAATTTCTTGAAACTGAACACAGACATCAGAAATTAGTATTTTCCAAATTTACCCTATTTTGAGGTTAGTACTTATCTTCAATCCATTTCAATATTTAAACACATATTTTCTATAACAGATTATAGGGTTTCTCTCTCTCCTTCATATTCTCTATAGATTGATTCATTTGTGCATTGGTCACTTCCTTGTGATTAATCAATTTGGATCTCTCCTTTGGGAATTTGGATTAGAGATAGATCCTATATTCCCCCACACATTCAACACATTACATCCTAGTGAACACATTCTTATACGTTACAAGTTTATATATTACACAAAAACCACTTCTACATCTTCATTAGTTTTAGTCTCGGTATCATCATCTTCTTCAACTAGGTAGCATGCCTTTTTTACTTTATCTTTGTAGTCTCAGTTGTCTCTATTTCCATGATGTCAGTTACCTCTATGATATCAATAATTTCTTATGTCATTCTTTCTTTCATTTGATCTTTCACTTGTCTTATCATTATCATTCTTTCTAGGATATCTTGTAGTAATATGACCAACCTCTTTACATTTGAAACATATCAAGGGTAGTTTTCCTCACTATTTTCATTTGCCTTGCAGTAGCCTTCTAGCCATTAATGCTTCAAGTTCATCAAGATCATCTTCTTCATCTTCACTATCACTTTTATTTCTTATCTAATGTCTACTACTTGATCTTCTAGTATTTAAAGATGACACAAATGCATATTCTACCTTAGGTACAATACTATTATCATAGTTGAGCTCAAATGCAGTCAATCTACTGATTAGAATATCAAGAGAAACATCATTACCAAAAACAAATCTCATTTCATGTGTTGAAGAGACTCTAATAGAATAGGTAGAAAAAATTATTCTGAGAATTTTACTTACCACAGTCTCTTCTTGAATAATTCCACTTGGTCCTCAGATAGCATTCTCCACTTCCTGGACTTGGTTGTTGTATTGAGCAATGTTTTCACCTTCTTTGATATTTATATCATCACACTTTTCTCTTAAGATTTCTAGATTTTACCTAAGCACATTTTGATCTCCTCCATGGAATAGTGTCAATTTATCCCACATTTCTTTTATAGTTGTATAGTTCTTAATGTCTTCAAATTCGACATTTGATAGAAAAGAAGTAATCTCAATCATCATTGTATTATGCTCTTGTCTTTCGTTCATCTGGTTCATAGTCAAAGGACCAATAGGAGTTATGAAATCAATTCCCAAATAGTATAGTGCAAAATACCCAATGTCAAATAGATACAACCTCATCTTTCTTTTCCATGTTGAGAAAATATCTCTATTCAACTTTGGTACCTCTCTCTTATACATCTTTAGATCTTTAACTTAAGTCCTTCAAACTTCTTCATTTAAGTACTTGTTCTTTGATACCAATTGTTAGATAAATGAGAGGGGGTGATTCGGTTATCCTATAGTCTCAATTTACTCTTAGATGTATAAAACCAATTTCAACAAATAAACTAAACAGGTCGGTAAAAACTTAACTGTGCCTTTTTGATTAATTAACCTTCTGTCAGCTAATGTAAACATATAATGATCTAACCAATTATTGTAATTTGTAAAGTAAAATAACAAAACATCACATGCATACATATTTAACACTTAATTTTTAACATGGAAACCCTATTAAGGGAAAAAACCACTTGGGACTGGTACCCAAAATATTTTCACTTTTCCAAAATGAACTTGGTTAAGATCGAACCTTGTTAAAAGCTACAAAACACACTGTAAGGTGTGACCTTGTTAGAGGATTTATCACTTACAGTTCTCCATGACCATACATTCACTTAGGTCAACAAGAAAATAAGCAACATTCATTGAATGTCATTAAGAAATCAAAAATACTATTAAGTCTCACTCGGTTAATAGTTTTTGTTTGTAGAAATGGTTAGAAAGCAATAGTATATGACCTGATTCAAATTCAAATTCCTTTTCTCATTTTTAGATCTATGCTAAGCTCAATATAAATTTGGTCATCATAATCTCTCTAATCTCCTTCTTCATCTACCTCTATTCTTCTCGGTTAACTCTTTTTGTCGCTTGGTGTTGTATGTAGAATCATTCAATTATTACTTCAACCTATCTGACCAGCTTCACATGAATACAATATTTTCTTCCATGCATGATGACTCTTTTCATTTGAATTTATTGTCTCCTTATATAGAAATGATAAACCATTTTCTTTTCAGCCATATATTTTTCCTCTTCAACCTTCCTCAAAACTTTTTCCTTAAAATATTTTCAGTCTTCATCATCCAATCATCCTTGAATTTTGTCAGTCATAGATCTTCATAACAAACTTTATCTTTATCCTTGGAATCTTCCAAATTCATCAAGCTCATCATCTCATGATAGAAATTACATGTTCCTTCTTATTTCTCCCCCTTGGTCAATACTATGATATGTCTTTTCTTCCTTCTTGGTTAATACCACACTTGGTATACACTACACCTATTTGGTGTACACTACATCTTCTCGGTGTATAATAAGTTTTTCATCTACCAACCAAATTAACTTGTACATTTTTATCTTCAATAATTAACAGAATTATGTAAGACAATCAAATCACTATCATAATGTTATAGACTCACAATAAGTTACCCATTGAATAAATTAATCATAACTTACTCATACATCTCATTTTCATGCTAATACTCTTTTCTTTCACAAATATTACCTTCTTCATATGTTTTCAGCTATCATGATAAGTACAGTCAAAACTAGTTGACATCAATGAAAATATAACAACTAATCTAATGTCTCACATATACCTTAGTAGCTTGGCGATCATCCTTGCATTCTCCCATTTTGTTCTCCAAGTAGTTCATCTATTGTAGTCTAACAGGGAATATGTTTGGCTACTACATGTAAAATCTTAACTTGTTGCGATTACTGGTGAGATAGATTTAATGAAGTTGATCAAACACAGTGAAATTGGTAAGACAATAATTAACATGAATATGATGATTTTATCATTATGGTTATATGTTTGATTGTTTTGGTGTTCAGTTATTTTTTAGAGGTTACTTGAAGCTTCTAGATGCTAATCCTACAATCGCAATTCATTTTGAGAAAAGATATGAGACATTTCAAAGGATAAATAGTGATATTTGAAAAATGTTAAGTTTCTAAGAGGCTAATAGTTTGATCGGTATTGGTGATTTAAATCATTTTTATAGTCAAATGTTTGTTAGAAATAGGAAATACTAAGAGGGGGGGTGAATCAGTATTTCAAAAACTTTTAATTTTTCCCACTTATGGATATATGAAAATAACTTGAAGCTTGCATAAGAAACTAAACTGAATAATAAACACAATAATAAAATAAAAGAACTCATAACACCATGTTTTTTCTTGAGGAAACCCTGGCCAAGTGAAAATCCTAGTGGGGATGATACTCACAACTAATCCACTAATCAAAAGTTTCTAGTTAAAGATATTGACCTTGTTAGGAGTATATTACATCCGTTTAGTGTCTTTGTCCTGGTTAAAGGACTTTAAGCCTTGTTAGAATCCTCACACCTGTTAGGAGTTGTTATTACAGAACATAAATATATGCAAGATGATCTCACTTCCCAAACATGCAATATACAATGATAACCTCAAATACAAAAGGTAAAATATAAAAACCTTTTACTGCTGTTGAATATCTTCAATATTATGATCTAGCTTTGTAGTCTCTTCAAAACTTATCATCAATTCAAATTTATCTGATCATATATCAGATTTCACATAACATACATCAATACAATACTTGATTACAAGTTCTCATAACATATACTATTTGCATGTGTGTCTCTTTACATTTACAATTATCTTACTTATATACAAGATATTACAAAAAAAAATTCATGTCAGCCTTCAAAACTTTACACACTTCCAACATGAAATTACTTCTTTATACCTTAGGGTTAAAATCTAGGATGTCATCCCTAATTAGTTAAGCCATTATTTTTATAAAAAATTTAATCCCTTAACTCAATATAGCCAATTTCTAATCGCTGCTCTGTTCTGGTCGACTCTACACTATCTTTGTAAAACATTGATATCTCTTTTTGTACATACCATACAGACTTGTGCTCTTAGATGTAGCTTCAATATACTAGAAATGATCTATGTTCAAGTGTGCATGCACTGGATGTACTTATGTGAACATCGCTAATCAAAATAGTCTTTGTGTAGATAGATAAATATTGTTATACTTAGACAATTTTTATAGGTCTTTATACAAAACTTCCTCCTTGGATCATGTTGTCTTAATACTGAATATATAGGTTGCCATAATGACAACACCACGATATCATACTTAGACAAATTTCTAACAATCTCCCCCTTTGTCATTGGTGGCAACATATGAGAAAATTGGCTAAGTCCCAAACAAAAACTTATCACAAAATTTCAAAAAGGTGTAACATACATCCATTCTATCATTTAAAAAAGATCTTTGGATCGTACATGTCTACTTATTTTTCCATAGGGATACTACCCCTTAGATTATACTCCATACTATTTCACATATCTATATCTTATACATATATACAATTTTCTCATACTATACTACTCCCCCTTTGACAAAAATGAAAAATGTGTCAATTACATGTATATGTTGGTCAAAATTTTGATTTACCTTCATGTCTTCAATGTTGTAAAGTTGGAAGACTTAATATACAATCTGCAAAGTTCACCTTCAGATTTTCAATCTCTTTATCCCATGTCTTCTTGATAGAATCAGATATGTTAAGTAATGCACATAGCCCATAAGATGCTATCTCAACTTCTTTAAGATTTAAATATGCAAATTTAATACATGATGTCTTTCATAAAAGACATTCTTCCAGTTGATTCTCTATATCACTAATCTTCAAAGTTAGGTGCTCTCTAAGTAGAGAAAATCTCTTCAATTTTATTTCCTTCTCATTCTTAAGAAGTCTTATCTCATCATTAATTCTACTTATTTTCTTCTCAATATCAGTAATCTTTATACTTGGATTATGTAATTGATTCATTGTGGCTTGCAACTCTACTTATTTTCTCCTCAACTTCTCTAAAATCTCTGAGATGTGACTATGTGATAATGCATAGTGTGTTAGGAATAGTCACAAGAGATAACTAAGGGGGGGGGGGGGGGAAGGGTGAATCATTTATCTAAAAGTTTCAATTCTTTATCCAATTAAGTATATAAGAACATTAAGAAAAAACAAAATGAAAGAACAGTTAACACAACACAATAATTTTGGTTACGAGGAAACCCAAATAGGTAAAAACCCCAGTGGGAATTGACATCCCTTAAGAATTGCATGAGTGTATTATGATCCCTATTAGAATATCTCACAATCCTATTAGGAATTGATCTTTATAATGCAATAAATAAAATGAAATGGTCAAGGGTCATACCCTAATAGGAGTCTTTTCCAATTAACCCTGTTAGGGGTGAGAACGCATTGTCTAGGAGCACACTGCTCAAAGGAGTGAAGGCTACAACCTTCTATTTCATAGATACACACTATATCTAGATCATGGTGAACTGCATGTAGACCTACTATCTTGATTAGTCCCAATGAATAGCATATACTCTCTGTATGCACCCAAAAATGGTCGCCTAGACTTTGGGCCCCATTTATTTGATTTATCAACCTTGAATCATTTTGATCAAAAATCAATATTTTCAACATTATCGATTTCTTGATCAAATCCTAATTTCGATCGTATATTGGATTTTTATCCTATGGGCTAACCATTTTATCCTAAGTCCTTATTTAATTAAAAGGAATATTTCCTCCCCTTTTAATAAATAAAAAGCCCCCACTTTTCCTCTTATCCTAAGTTTCACAAATAAAGCATTATTCCTATTTTACAAAAAGGGAAAAAGAACTTTTGTCTCACATGAGGCTCAAAAGTCAACACTTCACTCTCATTGGAGGATACTTGTGCACATAGATTGCTCCTCTTTCATGCTCCACCACTGATTAAGATTTTTGCCTCTTAATCTCCATGGTCCATTCCTCTGCATTTCTTATAAAAAGAGAGCTCTCTCCCTCATTTGCATATCATATTTTTGTACTAACCTTATGCTGCAGGAATTCTTGAAGACTTTGGAGCTTTTAGATCATTGTTTCATTTTAGAGTTCTCATTTGCTTCATAGCTTAGTTTCAATTCTTTCATAATAGCTTAGATTTCATTTCAAGCAATAAAATAAGCTCACATAGTCTAATTAGGAAGATTGTAATCTTTGAGTTTCCTTTCATAGCTTAGATTGCATACTCATTCTTAACTTAGTTTACATTGCATATTTGATTCCATATTGGGGATATTGGCATTCTTTCCCTTGTCCTCATAGTGAATCTCTTATTGTGTGGTTGACTAGCAAGGTCATTAGCTTAATAGCTCTAGCTGAGAGCAATCTTAAGCCTTGCAACTCCATACATAGAGAGCTATGGATCGATTTGTGAGGCCTCAGTATTGAGTTTCCTTGCATGCAATGATCCATAGAAGTGCACCTTTTTAGTGTGTACATTTTTGGCACCCACTGTGGGGTAGAGTAGATAGCTTTGTCCTTTAGTTTCTTGCATTTTCATCATTTTTTGGATTATTTTTCAGAAATTTTGCAGGTTCTGGTTATCTGTCTCAGAGTATCGCGCAATACTTCTTAGGTATATCGCATGATATACCTTTCTATACGCGCATGATACTTCACTCCAGAGAAGAATCACACGATAGTATTAAGGTATATTGCCTGGTATCATGCAAAGTATCACCCACCCATAGTGAAGTATATCACCCAGACTAAGGTATATCACCTGGCTATAGGAAACTGTGTCGCGTGATACTGGTGAAGTCTGAGGTATATCGCCTGATCTGACAAAGACCTGCATTTCAAGTTTTATCATCCGAATTTGATCATATTTGGCTTGCTGGTTTACTTTACTGCATTTAGATAGGTCTAACTTGCATCTCTTAGCTTAGATAAATCAGTTTCTTGTGTTATTTCATTTAGATTTTGATTTACCTAACCTTGTTGGTCTAACAAGTTGTGGTTGTAGGTGCTTCTTGCTTGAATATTTTGCTAAAATCGCATGTCAAAGAAGGGCTACTAATAGTTTTTGTACGGCTGCCCTAAGCATAAAAACCAAATCAAGTACTTGTTTAATTACTTTCTATTAAGTGTGGCATATACTAGTTGTTCATTTTCATAGGCACTTTAATACTTTGTGAAAGGAATCTTGGGGTGGTAGGAGAAGTATGCTCTTCACCTTTAGGTGAACCAGAAAATCTTGACCCATCTTAAGGTTTTGGAAACAAAGGAGTAATTGAATCTTTGCTTGGTGTGTTTGGAAGAAGTTTTTGAGATAGGGGAGTATGCTCTTCACCCTTGTGGTGAACCAAAAACTTTGAACCTCAAAAATCATCCATTTTTGTTTAGTTTAGGAATCCTTTAGCGGGCCTGCTCTTGAGAAATCAAGAGGAATGACTCAAGTGGGGACAACCTTGTCATCATTTTCCTTGGTGGCAAGTGATTCCAACTCACTAGAATCTCAAGGCTATCAAGGACACCAAAAACCTTGGTAGACGTAACACTTGTCTTTGTTTGATGTGAGTAGCTCATGGGATTACGACCATGGGGAAAACATTGAACAAGAATGCTTAAGGTACTCTTGAGGCCGCGAGATCCGAGTCCTCTATGAGGAGCAAGAGGGGTGTTATGAACAAAAATCCTTATTAAGAACCATAGTTAGAAGCTACCCTTATTTTTCCGCTTATCTTCTTAGTGCAAGGATTGATCCAAGTGGTTTACCCGGAAAGATACTCACCATATGTGTCCCTTTGGTTGTGTTGTTTGACACTTCCACAACAAAGCCAATATCTCTTGTGGGGAACCACTTGGTGTGAGGCAAGGGGGCATCAATTTGTGGGCTAAGTTGGTAAGTATTGAGCCTTGACATTTTAGGATAGATTTTCTTGAAGCGTTCTTGATTGTGTGGTACCAGTGTAAACGTTCTCAACATATAAACAATCGGTAGTATTCATAAGGTGCTTTTTCATTTTTGATATCACAATTGATTGTCTTGGCAAGGTTTCTTTTTCCCTTGTTTCAAGTTTTTGGAGACACGTTTGATCCCATACTGCTTGCAAACCTGTAATTTTACTGCTGTCATTGTGATTACATTCGAGAAATCAACCCTCGGACCAAAAAGTTTGATCAAACAGACCCAAAAAATGCAAATTTTACACAATTTTGGTCAAGAGTTAAACAAATCTACAATAGTATCGCACTCTGTCAAGTGAAATATCATGTGATACTTCGCGCTTGCTAGAATTATCACCTGCTTTGAGAAGAAATATCATGCGATAGTTTGCCCCTGCTGGCCTATTGCCCGACCTGCCTGGAGTATATCCCCCAACTATTGTGAGGTCTATCACCTAGTTTAGGGTGAAGTATCACCTGATTATAGGTTTATCACCCTAGTAGCCTAGAGTATATTGCCTAATTAGTTTCTCCCGTGCTTTCAGTTTGGTTAGTTTCAATTGCTGTTAGGCAGATTAGGTCTTTGAGTAGGTTTCTTGCTCTATCATTAGAGACCTGTCTTTGCTCTAAATTTCTAGTTTTTGCTCTTTAAGGATAGCATCACTTGATTTACAAGGTCACTTTGGGAATAGTTGTCAAGTTAGAAAGCCATTCTTGGTGACAAGGTCCATCTCTAGAATTGTTAGCTACATTCTTGGAAAGTTTTAGTACTCTTATTGTCCAAATCGCTTTCATTTTATCTCAATTTCAATTATATTTTGGCCTAGTCCAACCTCCTGGTTCAAAAGTGCAAGGGTAGTCGCCCTTTGATTTAAAGCACCTCTTTGACAGTGTTGGTAAAGCCCCTTTTTATATCTTTTCATTTCTCTTTGGACAATAGAGGACTTTGATTATCCTAAGTTTGGTGTTGACATTTCGAGAGGTCATCTTATCATTAAAGAGTCTCTTTCTTTCATGTCAGTTACAACAAGGTACCAAGTCAATCAAGGAAAGCGACCCCCTGTCATATTTAACCAGTTACCACCAGTTAAGACTCATCAACAGCATAAGGAAAAGGGACCCCTTTTTGATCAACCTCCTAAGAGTGAATCTAAGGTTTGTTTTAATCCAAAGGGTAATCCTAGTGAAGCAAGCACCTCTTTTATACCACTCTCATCAAGCATGGATATGAGTTACACCTTCACTCGACAACAAAGAGAGGCCATGAATCAGACTCTTGAGGATATTTTCCAATGACATAGGAATACCAAAGAATATGGTGGTTCTTCTCATATTAGTCCACCCGGGTCCCCCCCCAACAACACAAGATATTTTGACACTCACCAACGAGCTGCAAGACATTTCCAACTAGCTCACTCAGATTCAGGGTCACAACATGAGGACCAGAACAATGAGTCTAGTGATCACCACATCAATGTAGCCAACACAACAATGCATTCAAGGCAACCTTCTCCCCTTAATGACACCTCTAGATATGTGAGTACAAGGTTGAAAATCATTGAAAGGGAGAAACAAGCCTATTTAGATAAACAAGCTGCCAAACAGGAGAAATTCAGACAATTAGAGGAAGAGGAACATGCATTATTGGATATGAGAAAAAGAGCCACCCAAGAAGAAGAAGATAGGCTCTATGCACAACAAATCCACAACTGATTCAATGAGAGGGGTACCAATAGTGGGACCAACTCACCCCCATCTACCCCCTCACCCAGTTCTAGAAGAAGATCAAGGATGCCCTCACAATTTCCAAGTCCTAGAGGAAGAATGACTTCAAGATATGATCATCATAGGAGACAATCACCTCACAGACATTCAAAACAACCCTCCCAATGAGCACATCATGGCTCACAATATGGAGGAAGCTATGCCAACTTTGATAAAATGGATTTTATGACTATGCAACAAGAACCATCCTTTCAAGCATATGTAGAAAGGTATGTGGAACAAAACAAGGATCAATTCCTAGAAAGTATCCTCAACAAAGGTGCTAAGGTCCCATATAATTTTGATGTGGACCGAAAGGTAAAGAAGCACGATCCATCAACTAATGAGGTGATCAAACAACTTCAAAAGGATATAGAAAGGATAAAGGCTCCTAAGAGCACATTTAACTTGGACTCCATATGTCCCAATCCAATTGACAAGAGTGTGGTGTTGGTTGAGTTTCCTAAGAAAGTTGAGTTTCCAACCTATGACAAATATGATGGCATTGGTGACCCTCATGACCATGTTAGACAGTTCTACATAATGAGCTTTTCTTTTCACCATGAAGACTCCTACTTGATGAGGTTATTCCCAAGGAGTCTCAAGGGTCAAGCCATGGAGTGGTTTACTAACCTTACTCCTCCAATTAAGACATTTAGAGAGCTTGTGGAAAGATTTGTTCAGCATTTTGCTTACAACTTATCAAGGTTGGTCACCATGCTTGATTTGTGCAAACTCAAGCAGAATCAAGGGGAATCCTTTGTTACCTTCCAACAATGATGGAGACGTTTATGCTCGAAATATTCAAGGACAATTCCTGAGGAGGAAAGAATAGACATTATTGTGAGCAACTTGGTACCAAAATTAAGGTATGAAGTAAAGAAGATCCCATTTAATTCTTTTGATACCATGGTAGAGGTGGCATGTCGCATAGAGGATGTCCTAAAAGAACAAGGAATTTTGGCTAAATCAACTAATAACAACAATGGCCAAAACAACAACAATAATGGTCATCAGGACAAAAAGAACTCTTATTGGAACAAGAATAAACAGGTAGTCAATTACGGAGTTGTTGACTCATCCCAACCTAAGAATGAAGGAGTTCTTAATCTCTCCAACGCGGTACAAGCCATGAAACTACAAACATCTTTAGGACAACAAGAGAATAAACCCAAGTATCAAGGGAGACCTAAAAAGGAAAAGAGACAATTTACCAAACTTGGGGATTCATATGCTGACATTTTCAAGACATTAATTGCTCATAATTTGGCACAACCTCAGGATCCTACCAAGCACCGCATACCAGATCCTAAACCTCATTGGTGGGATGAGAAAGCCTTTTGTGTCTTTCACAATGGAATTGGACATGATATCGAAAACTATTTTAGACTTAAACATCTTGTTCAAGACCTCATTGAAAGTGGACGATTACAAATCGATGGGTTAACTACTAATGCGGATCACAAATCTTTTAAGGAACCCTTGCCCAAGTATGAAAAAGGAGAGAATTCTAACAACAAGAGTGGCAAGGCTGCTATTAACTACACTTACACCAATGCTGAAAAAATTATTAACATGCTTGAAGTTGCTCTTGATAATGTCAACATGGTGAAAGGGAAGGACCCTTATGGATATGATGTGGAGTCAACTCCCATGCCTAATGAAGGACCCGTTGTGGTACTAAGAGGTCCTTACTCACACAGGATGTCTCAACCCATCAATGCTGTCACTAGGAGTTAGCCTCAAGCTCCCATTATTATTAGAGGTCCTAGCTCTAGTAAGTCTAAGCAACCAGTGTCAAAGGGTGTTATTCCTAAATCTGTTGTTGGTCTTGCTTCAAACTATAACCCTATTGACCAGTTACAATGCACACCAGCACAAATATCTATTTTTGAACTTTTGGAATTTTCCCCTAAGCATAAGTGCATCCTTGCGGATGCTTTGCGAGTAGCTAATGTCCCTAATAACTTAGATATTGATCAATTCTAGAATATGGTCAACCATTTGGCAAGCCCTCATTACCTCACTTTCTTAGAAGAAGATGACAAATCCATCAGTCACCCACACAACTTGGCCTTACACATAGAAGTCATGATTCATAAAACCCGTGTCAGGCGCGTATTGATAGATGGGGGTGCGGGGCTCAATATTTGTACCATGAGTTTTTTGAAGGCTCTAGGATATTTTGAAGAAGTCATTGACACAAGGAAAAAGATCACAATCAAGGCATATGATGAAACAAAAAGAAGTTCCAAGGGATTAGCCGTTTTGCCTATTCACATTGGTCCAGTAGAAAAGGATGTCTTATTCCAAATTGTTGATGTTGGACCTTTAGCCTACAACATTTTGCTAGGTAGGCCTTGGATCCATGAGATGCAAGCAGTCCCATCAACATACCACTAGTGTGTTAAGTTTCCTCATAATGGTATAGAAATTTGCATACTTGGAGATAGTGCTTTGTCAGTTAATAACATTTTTGCTGGATCCCATGTACCTTTGAATAGGGAAGCTGATAGTTCTAATATTTCACTTGAACAATGCATGGTGAGGTTTAAGACCATAGGTCTTGGGATGGGAGATTATAAGATTGATTCTTTTACAAAAAAGCCACTCTCTCCTAGGTCTTATGGGAAACCATCCCCAGATATGAAACCTTCATCATCGGCAATGACATTATTTGGGAAATTTGTTGAGTCTGCGGTTCCTATTCAGGAAGAGAAAGAGGAAGTTGTTGTAAGAGATTGGATCTATCATGAGGAAAAATACCAACACAATGAGAATTTTTCTCCTTCACCTAAATTTTATGGGAGAGGGTACACACTAGTGAAAAGCATGGGATATCCAGGGAATTGTCCCCTTAGTCACAAATTGGATGCCAGGGTTGAACCCTTGAATCATGCACTTTTTGCATGACATGATAAATCAACAAAAGGTTTAGGCTTTCAAAGTAATACACCAAAAGATACCACTGTCCTAGTCACAACAGACAGTGAGTTAGATTCTGAATACACACCAGACCTCTCTAATCAGCAAGACATGACAGATGATTGGGTCCCTTCAACAAATCTCCTTTGGGGAGATTCAAAATATTTGACAACTGACGGTCCTCCTATCCTCGCTATGACAGATAGTGGCTATATGAATGCTCGACTGACAATGGAAAGTGTTGCTACCTTAGCTACGATGGGTAGTAATGATGCCAGTAGCCGAGGAGGGGAAACCTTTCTCAACCTTGAGGCTTCAACATCACGAAGCCCAAATGATGATTCAGAAATAGACTCACATGAGTTTGAATGGGATTCACTTTCAGATGCAACCATTGATTTGGACATGGATGTTGTTCACACTTATAGTACTCAACCTAATGTGATTGATGAGCCTAGTGTAGGACTAGAGGATTGGACTCCTCGAATTGCCTTAGTAGATGATGCTTCATTTGGTCGGATGAGTCTTGATACGGGTATCTTAGGAGAAAACTTGACAAATCCCAATTGTATGGTCACCAGAGATAACCCCTTTTACATAAATCACGTTGAACCAGCCATTGACCTCCCTCTCATTCACTATGACCTAATTGACTGGTCTCAGTGCCATCAAGAGCCTAGATTCCTCACTTTTCAGAATGATTACGAAATTGCCTACTATTTGAATGCTCTTGAACCCATGGCTTCTTCCACCAGTGAACCAACAACAAGTATGACAGAGTCTGATATTAAGTACCTTAGTCTGAAAATAAAAGAAAAAGAAAAAAAGAAAAATAGGTCTGATGGTGAAAACCACTTTGTGGCGGTATCAGAACCAAAAATAGTAAAAAGAAATGACAGATCTAAGGGTGAAAACCTCTTTGAGGTGCCCAAGGATGGGGTACTTAATAACTTTCCAAGTTATTTTCAGGACAGATCATCAGTATTGATTGAACCAACAAAGTCAGTTAATTTAAACACAGAAGAAGCTCCTCAAATAGTTCATCTTGCTCAGTCTTTATCAGAAGAAGAAACCAAGGCATATATACATTTCTTACAAAAGAAGAAGATCAATTTTGCATGGACATATTCAGACATGCCAGGGCTTGACACAAATCTTATAATGCATCACTTATCCATAGCTCCAGGAGTCAAACCAGTGAAACAGCGACTCTAAAAAATGCATCCACATGTCGCTCTCCTTGTAAAATCAGAATTAGAAAAACTTTTGTGAGCTGGATTCATCAGAGCCATTGATTATGCAGAATGGATCTCAAACATAGTACCAGTTTCCAAACATGATGGATCCATTCGTGTATGCACATATTTTAGAGACTTAAACAAAGCATGCCCAAAAGATGATTTTCCACTTCCAAACATTGACATGATAGTGGACATGACAGCGGGTTATGAAATATACTCTCTAATGGATGGTTTCTCAGGATATAATCAAATTAAAATAGCTCCCGAAGACCAAGAGAAAACAACATTCACATGTGCATGGGGAACCTATTTTTGGAACGTCATGCCGTTTGGGTTAAAGAATGTAGGGGCTACATACCAAAGAGCTATGACCACTATTTTTCATGATATGATGCACAAGAACATGGAAGATTATGTAGATGATACCCTGGCAAAATCAAGAAAAAGGGATACACACCTTATCAATTTGGAAGTAATTCTAGATCGCATGGAACAATTTCAACTTAGATTGAATCCAAAGAAGTGTGCATTTGGTGTCACCTCAGGCAAACTTTTAGGATTCATAATATCAGCAAAAGGTATAGAGGTTGATCCCGAAAAGGTACAAGCAATTTTAGATATGCCACCTCCAAGAAACATTAGTCAGATGAGAAGTCTTCAGGGACATCTTCAATCAATTAGGAGGTTCATTTCTCAACTTGCAGATAGAGCACAACCATTTAATAAGACATTGCATAAGGGTACCTCTTGTGTTTGGAATGAGGATTGTCAAAAGAGCCTTGATCAAATTAAACAGTACTTGGCTAATCCTCCAATTTTGATGCCTCCTATTCCAAGGAAGCCTTTGATTCTATACATTTCAGCTACAGACACTTCCTTGGGGGCATTGTTGGCTCAGTTAGATGAAAATGGGAAAGAAAGGGCCATATACTACATAAGTCATACTCTAGTATCCTACGAGGTCAATTATAATAGAATTGAAAAGGGTTGTCTTGCGGTAGTGTTTGCTTCCCAAAAGTTGCAACACTATATGCTTGCTCATACCATACATTTGGTTGCAAAAATTGATCCTCTTAAATACTTTCTTAGTAAGGCTGCTCTCATAGGTAGACTTGCTAAGTGGATGATGGTTTTGACTGAATTTGATATAGAGTACATTGAGAGAAATGCCATCAAGGGGCAGGCTATTGCTGACCAGTTAGCTAATTTTCCAGTTCAGGATAGTATACCTATTTAGGTAGAGTTCTCAGATGAACACATACTGTATATGACTACTCGCACTTGGAAAATGTTCTTTGATGGTTCCCACATGCAAAATGGGTCAGGTGCTCAAGTATTATTTGTCTCCCCACATGGGTACAATATTCCAAAGTCTTACAAACTTTTATTCCCATGTACAAATAATATTGCAGAGTATGAAGCTTTAACCAATGGATTGAAAATGGCTATAGAATGGAACATCATAGAATTATGTGTCTTTGGGGATTCCCAGTTAATTATCA
The DNA here is from genome assembly GCA_027943335.1 of Chamaecyparis obtusa. Taxonomy (NCBI): domain Eukaryota; kingdom Viridiplantae; phylum Streptophyta; class Pinopsida; order Cupressales; family Cupressaceae; genus Chamaecyparis; species Chamaecyparis obtusa. The sequence continues at coordinate 1,066,725 of BSBK01001038.1, read as the reverse complement.
ACCAAGTCAATGAGGAGTATCAAACCAAGGATGATAAATTGATACTTTACAAAAAGATGGTTGAATCATTGAGACGTTACTTTACAATTGTGACATTTCAACAGATCCCTAGGATAGAAAACAAAGTTGTAGATGCTATGGCCACATTAGCTTCACTTCTTTAGTTGGAACAACATGAATCAAGATTTGAATTCCTAGTGGAAGAGCTACACCATCCCATATTTGACTCCTTCGAAAGCAATGTCATTTGTACCCTTGTCACACATGACTCTTTCCGATATGGTGCTATCTATTCATATCTTCATGATGGCATCATCCCCGACACATTCAACTGATCTAAACATCGAAATCTTGTCTGCAATGCCTCTCGCCACACCCTTATCTCTGGTGATTTATATAGGAGGGGTTTAGATGGGACGCTCCTTAGGTGCTTAGAAAAGGAGGAATCCAACCAAGCGTTAGCTAACATCCATGAGGGCATTTGTGGTGGACATTCCAATGGTCTTGCCATGGCCTGAAGGTTGCTTAGGGCGGGGTATTATTGGCCCATAATGCAGATAGATGCAGTAGCCTTTGCTAAGTCTTGTGAAAAATGTCAGAAACATGGAAACCCGATTCACACTCCAGGTAGGGAGCTGATTCCTTCTATTTCTCATTGGCCATTTTAGTGCTGGGCCTTTGATCTAGTTGGGCAGATTCATCCCAACTCATCAAGTGGACATAAGTTCATCATTACTACTACTGACTATTTCACAAAGTGGGTAGAAGCTGTGCCACTTTCTGTTGCTTCAGGGAAGACTATCTCTTTGTTCATCTTGAATCATATTATTTGCCGATTTGGAGTACCTTCTGAGATTATCACTGATAATGGAGGACAGTTCAAGAACAAAGATCTGAAGCATTTATGCAAGAAATTCAAAATCAAGCAACATTGGTCCTCTATTTATTTTCCACAAGGAAATGGCCAAGCAGAAGCCTCAAATAAAACCATTCTCAAAATTCTTCATCGGACAGTGCACAAGAATGGTAGGGATTGGCACTTGCAAATCAATCCCGCACTATGGGCTTATAGAACTAGCATTCATACACCTACAGGAGCTACTCCTTTTTCTCTTACCTATGGAATTGAAGCAGTATTGCCTTTAGAAGTAGAGATACCTTCACTTAGAGTCTCACTCAAAGGTTTGATAATAGATGAGGATTACCGCACCATGAGGTTACAGGAACTAGAACTTCTAGAGGAGAAGCGTAAGGCTTCATTTGATCATATGAGGGTGTATCAAAAGTGTATGTCCAAGGCATTCAACAAGAAGGTTCACCCTAGAGAATTTCAGATAGGTGATCTTGTTTTGTGAGAGAACCCTAAGAATCAACAACATAAAGAACAAAAGGGTAAGTTCAAACCTAATTGGCTTGGACCATATGTTATTACAGCTACTTTTGGCACAAGTGCCTATTTACTGTCAGATCCAGATGGAGAACAAATCCCTGATCCCATTAACATTTTGCACCTCAAGAAGTTTTATCCTTGATGCCTATTTTTGTCTGGGGGAATCCTTTGTACATATTTTATGATCCTGAAAAAAATATCAAAAAAATTGATATATGATGCTGAAAAAATCCTAAAAAGAATATAGAGTCCTGGAAAAATACAAAAAAATCAAAAAATTCAAAAATTCAAAAAAAAATAGAAAAAGTGCCTTGGTAAAAACCTGGAAATAGGCGCCTTGGTAGAAAAAATACAAAAAAATGAAAAAATGAAAAAATCACAAAAAATTTCCAAGTGGTGAAAACCTGGAAACAGGCGCTACTTGAGGCCTTTGCACTCCTATTTGTTAGCATGCATCCTGGACACTTAACCTTTCTCCATCATGCCTTGACCTTATTTGACTTGGTCTGGAATTGGTCTTTGTCTTTGTCTAGGGGGCATAACTATTTGCATAGGTCCTTTAGGTGCATTTGTCTATTGGGGAATTTCCTAATAGGTGTTTTTCAACACCACCCCAACAGTGTTTTTCAACACTACCCTTGCGTCGAGTGTTTCTTAACACTTATCAGATGTCTTACCCTACAGTCTAGTATGATGCAATATTTCTCATTTGTAGATGCGATAACCAAAGTCTGACTCTATGACCAACACACATGCACTTAAACAATCAACTTGTTGAGATATGATGACTTTATTTTTCTTTGTGTGCTGTCTATGAGGATTTCTTTGATGAGTGGTCTCTCCCTGAGAAGTTTTCAATGATGCACAGCTAGAAGACTAAGGGTATGAGAACATGTTTTATTTCTTTATCTTCTTGTGGGTATATTTTGTTGATCCTAACTATCATGAGCATTTATGTTGGTCTTACTTGACACTATGGATTGACAAGGTATTATCCTTGACTGTTTTGCGAGTGCATGCTTCTAGCTATCTTGACTTTCATATGTCTTGATATAAGCATAATCTCACCATATCAAACTTAGGTGATCTCACTGCACTAGTCATCTTGACCTATATGTCTTTGATGCCCAAGTGAGATTCCCACATTTCTATCTAATAAAGATCATATTCATATCCACATAGTTATGCTAGTGTGCATTGTATGACCTTACGACGCTACCAATCATGCTTGATGATGATAATTAGATGTCTATAAGTATTGTAACCTTGCAAGTCAACCAGTTTCATAGTAGCTTGCATTCTTAGGTTCATGTTAGTCTAGTTTTGCATCTTGCATATGGAGAGAGCTCTTCTTTTTATCATACACGGACTTATCGGTCAACTGTGCTCACTTCCACTTCCTCTTGATCATGTCTTTCACTTCTTGTCTTTCACATCACATCCTTTTCTATTCTTATAGCATTTTGACTTTTTGACCTAATTTTCAAAACACCTCAAGAAATTTACGAAAAATGCACCCCTAGCTAATTTTGACGTCCTGGATCCATTTTTAGACTCGAAATCAAAATACGAGGTCATCTTGATAGTCAAAATCATATTTCAAGTTTTTCCCTTTCTTCTGCATAGTTGACTGACCTTTTGAGGCATAATTTGATTTCCAATGGAATTTCTTCCTTCCATGTCTCACATTTTCTAGTCTTTCATTCACTCTATTTCTAGTCTTCTATTTCTATTCTTCTACTTCATCATAGGGGCATGTTTCACTGCCTAATGGTTAACCTATTGACCTTTACATTCAATTGTGATTTCATTCTGATTTGATCAACCTTATCGATTTCGCTATTCTCCTCTATCTGATTTTGATTTTGACTCCGAGGGGGTAGTATTTATGGGATTCTCATCCCTGATTCCTTGATTTTCTTGATTCAGTCATCTTTTGTGAGATTTTTCTCAAATTTAAGATTGTTATCTCCCATTTTAGACTTGATTATCACTTAACAGCAATGGTGATGGTTTTTTCTTGAGATTCTTATGTCTTACTTTGAATGTGATCCCAAACTGACCTCATGTTCAAAGGCCTTTGTTTATGCTTTGTCCAAGTGTGATCCCAAATTGACCTCACATCTGAGTTGTTTTGTGATCCCAAATCGATCTCACATTTCAATTCTTCTTTGACTGCATGTGTTCCCAAATCGATCACACATTAGTCAAAGAGGGGCAAATGTATGCACCCAAAAATGGTTGCCTAGACTTTGGGCCCCATTTATTTGATTTATCAACCTTGAATCATTTTGATCAAAAATCAATATTTTCAACATTATCAATTTCTTGATCAAATCCTAATTTCGATCATATATTAGATTTTTATCCTATGGTCTAACCATTTTATCCTAAGTCCTTATTTAATTAAAAGGAATATTTCCTCCCCTTTTAATAAATAAAAATCCCCCACTTTTCCTCTTATCCTAAGTTGCACAAATAAAGCATTATTCCTATTTTACAAAAAGGGAAAAAGCACTTTTGTCTCACATGAGGCTCAAAAGTCAACACTTCACTCTCATTGGAGGATACTTGTGCACATAGATTGCTCCTCTTTCAAGCTCCACCACTGATTAAGATTTTTGCCTCATAATTTCCATGGTCCATTCCTCTGCATTTCTTATAAAAGGAGAGATCTCTCCCTCATTTGCATATCATATTTTTGTACTAACCTTATGATGCAGGAATTCTTGAAGACTTTGGAGCTTTTAGATCATTGTTTCATTTTAGAGTTCTCATTTGCTTCATAGCTTAGTTTCAATTCTTGCATACTAGCTTAGATTTCATTTCAAGCAATAAAATAAGCTCACATAGTCTAATTAGGAAGATTGTAATCTTTGAGTTTCCTTTCATAGCTTAGATTGCATACTCATTCTAAACTTAGTTTGCATTGCATATTTGATTCCATATTGGGGATATTGGCATTGTTTCCCTTGTCCTCATAGTGAATCTCTCATTGTGTGGTTGACTAGAAAGGTCATTAGCTTAATAGCTCTAGCTGAGAGCAATCTTAAGCCTTGCAACTCCATACATAGAGAGCTATGGATCGATTTGTGAGGCCTCAGTATTGAGTTTCCTTGCATGCAATGATCCATAGAAGTGAACCTTTTTAGTGTGTACAGTCTCTACTTTGTCACATAGACCTTCTTTTGATGGATGAACACTTTGCACTCTCTGCTCTGCTCTTATCTTTCAACAATCTGCCATACTTAGCAATCACAAATGACTGCCTATAAATATCTTTCGTCTAAATGATTTAATCAAGTTGGCCTATTAGAAACATATTTAAATCATATTAGAGAAACAATACAACTCTCCAATAACATCTCATTTGGCTCTACTAAGCACGCAACATAAATGAAGACTACGCAACTCTATGTGAGTAGACGCGACGCTTCACACAGTCGGCTCCACCAATTTAACTCTAACTTCCTTATCATGCTGAATCATTTTATGCACTCTTAACAAAACATTCTTAACTCTCCTCTAAGCATAAATCTAATAATTCATACCAAGATGATAGGCACAACTACTGCAATAATATAAACATTGTCAGCTTCACCAAATAAACTCAAGAAACTATGACTGTCAACTGGAGACTTTATAACTCAACCTGTACTAAACATCTAACTCTGCGTTCATGAAAATAACATCATACAAATGTCTAAAATATAAATTCAAATGTACAAGGCTCTATTGCAACCATACTACAAATCACATACAGAACCGGGCTTTGGTATTGATGTTGTAAGGATGCATGAAGAAAAGCCTTTCTAAGTCTAGCAACCAAGTCTCAGTGGTAGATCCACCTTGCGTTCCCTTAAATGGGTTAGTCTTAGTCCTAAGGAGGTCTTTCATATGAGAAGCATGCAAAGAATCCTCTTCCATTGCTTGATCTCTCCTCCTAGGACTCCTTTCCCTTTCCTCATGGTGAGTGTTAGTCTCCCCATGGTGGCCTCTATCATGTCCTGCATCTAACCTCTATAGTATCTATTGTAAGAGTTCTTTTACTTGAGCCCCATGAAAACCTCTTGATTGATTATTAGATTGATCCCCTCTACCCTCAAATTTTTCTTCTCCTTGAGAACTTTCTTGTTGCGATCTAGGAGGGGTTTTTCAAGCACCTCCCCTTTTGCTACAAGTTATACGAGGCATCCTTCCATAAGTAATAAGAAGGATAAGTTTAAGAGTCCTAGTCTCATTCTAGTTTTAAGTTTTCTTTAGATGAATAACAAGTTTAAGAATCATGGGCCAAATTTCTAGGGCCCTAGTGTAGCAACTTAATGCTCTGATACCAAAGATGTCATGCCCCATAAGGGAACTGGGAAAGAGAATGAAGATTCTCTTTAGAAAAGAAAACCTAAGTAATGAATTTATGAAAAAATTTGAACTTTAAAAGATTAACATGAACAATGCATAATTTAACTTAGAATCCTTCCAAGGTTTCCTATGAGTAAAATGAACAATCTATTTAAGTTCATTAAGTGTACTAACAATGTGATTAACTCTTAAAACATAACATTTGAAAATTCTTTAGAGAGAAATATAAATGCTTTCATTTTATTTCTAACCAATTAATTTCATCTATATTCCCTAAGCATTATTTCATGATCAATATAACATTTAAAGAATACTCATAATAAAATAATTTATCTAGGAGTTTGAACTATTTCACATATGAAATTAACACATTTGATTACTAACTTTTCTTGAACAACCATAATGAGAAACATTCTACTTTGCTTGAAACACTTATGAAATTCCTTTTCTTTTTAACTGATTTACATAAAGTTCACCATTCCCTTTTCTTTTCCCTAAATCTACCCATTCCAAGTTACATCAAATTGAAATACATTAATGAATATATTACATTCATCTCCTCTTAGGAGGTAACAATAACTCTACATTTCATTGAACAACAAGAAAGATAAGTACAAAGTATCCTTTCTTTAAAACTGGAACATTATGCAAGTATGAATTGTTAAGCACTACATCTAAAAATGATACCTTGATAAAAATATTTACCACCAAACCATGTGGATACCAAAAGGCCCACTCCCCCTGATGCAGGAGCATCCTAGGTGTAAGAGCAATCTTGCATCACCCAAAAATGTTTCTATTTTTGTATTCAATAAGGGCTATCTTGTGCAGAGCTGCTATTTATGGAAACTTTCTACTTTTATTAAGTTGGTCATATGATCTTGGAATGTTCTAATTTCACATGTGGAGGTTTATTTCAGTCATATCAGCCTACCAGTAAAGTTTCATTGCTATATCAAGTCTAGTTTTGAAGATATTGAAGATTTTCAATATTGATAGCAAGGTACAAAAACTTTGAACTCAGTTTTGAAGGCTTTAGAGGCCCCGAATGAGGTCAAAACTTCAACTAATTTGAAATTGCGTAGGTCAGACACTGTAGAGCTCCTCGCTAAGTTTGGTCGGCCCTTAGGGCTAAATTTTTGGAACCTTCTCGGGCGGTGGAAATTGCCTATATAAAGAAGGCCCATAGTGTTGTCTAGGGAATTTATGGGTAGATCTGGGTAATAATTCAAGGCTTTTCCCTACATAATATTGTAAGGGAATGCCCATGTGGCTTTGCATATTGTAATTCTTAAATTTGGAATTCCACACTTGTGGAGATAATAAGAAGCCCATTTTCTGTTCTTGCAAATTATTGTTATTTCTCTATTTTTTTTATGTGTTTGTGGTATTAATGGGAGCTTCCTTCATTAGTGGTATCAGAGCCAATTTGGCCCTTCATCACCCCCATGCTAGGAGATAAACACCAAGGTCCACAAAAGGAGTAATAACTAGGTCATACCTAGGGTTGGGTAACCTTTCCTAAATAACAACTGAAAAGAAAATTGAAGTAAAAATTATTTCCCAAAAGGTCCTAAGGATAGGTAGAAAATCTAAGCAACAAAATAAGCGAGTGTCATTTCATAGCCCTCACCCCTTGGGTTGTCCTAGTACTAGCCACTCTTGGCTCCAGCCCCCAAGTAGGCACATGCAAAACTAAATGCCTTTCATACAGACAAGTGCCATTCGATTGTACCTATGTATAGGTCCCTTCTCCCACTCCCATCCATAGCCTTTAATAGTACTAATGGCATGGGCAAGGCATACATTAATATTTTTAGTGTTTGAACCCATTCCCATAAGTTTTAATTAAGTTATCACTTGTTAAAATAACTCTTCAGTCGGTTATCCTAGTACTAGCCACTTAGGGCCCCGACCCCGCACTGAGAGCCACTCACCTAGTGTTCTTAGGTTCTCTACCCTTACCCAACATCATATACATACAAAATATGAAATGAAACAAATCATAAAATACTGAAGTGGTCCCAAACAACAACAAAAATAGGAATGGTTTTCTGAATGGTGGAAAGCCTAGAATGGCACCAGTCATTTGGGAAGTAAATGCATCTAACTTACAAGACATAAAATTTAGTCATTTAGACAATAGGAAGAATTTATTTTACTATCTTAACCCTATAGGAGACCATGTATTATTGAGAAATAAGATATGATGGAAGGAAGTTGGTGGGTTGATGGAGAAAAAATAAAATGAAGAAAATATTGTTGTAGAAAATACAGTCCTGATGCGGGAGCCATATCTTTTAATTTAATCATTGGATCTAGCTATGTTTTGGATATGTTGGGGAGATCCTAGTTACACAACTTCTAACTAAATTTATTGAGTAAATAATATTGGAGTCAAAAGATATGGATCAATGTGTATGGGTTTGTCAAAAAGACTAGTGAGAAAAATCTAGGAATGATCAGAAAGATACAAAATCTAGAATGCAAACAAGGAAGGAAAATAAATCTTCCTAAGGTCTGAGAGTACCTACAGACCTCTAAAACATGTAAGAAAGGGTAGAAAACTTTTTAAGAAGATTCCTATTGAGCGTCATTTTTACACAAAGACAACAGCTAGGAATTTGTGCAAGCAACTTCCCCTCTTGAAAGATTGATGGAATCAATCTCAAGGTTCCTTCTGGCTGGGTCTCAACCGCTTGGATAGCTCAATGAAAGACAAATGTGAATTTGTTAAAGAGGAGGCCTTTTCTAGTTCTTCTCTTAAGGGAAACTGTAAAACACAGTTTAGGATTCCACAATATCTCTTTTTTTATCCAATTTTCAGATTCAAGAAATGAAAGCAATGCTAATTTAATTAATCTACTTAAAATAACTTTCCAAGAAGGTTAGCAGATGTAAGGTGACGAGAAATTTTAATGAAAATTCTAAAAGAAACCTAATGGACATATGCTAATAATCATACCACCATGTGAATTAAATAACCAAGAAGATGAAGACACCCACACAATAGAAATCAGATCATATCACAATCTTCAGCTAAATGGATGCAATCATCAATGGAATTGAAAAAATGCATATGTATGATAAGTCAAAACTCATCAAATCATGAGGCCACTCTAGATGTGTGCACACATGAGACAATTTAATCTTTAGGCACCAAAGAATGATATTCTCAGAGATTCATCACAACACCACAATGTAATACTAGCAAACACCGAATTAAAAGATCGCAGACTTGAAATCATCAAACAATCAATTGGCTCTTTGAAATAAAAGAATGAGCAATTCACACATTCATAAATTTTGCATAAATAGTAGAAGAATCACACCATGAATAAAGTACCAATTGTATGTATTGTATTAATGATCCAATCGACCTTCATTGCATTGTTTTATTACAATTTATAGAGCCCTACTCTTATTTTCATAGCTAGGGTTTGCTGCAACTAAAACTTGAAAAGAAATCTAAACTAGAGATTGCATTAAAGAAACTACAACTAAAGTTGAGATAAACTACCCTATCATGGAATTAAACCTTGTGCATTACAAAGATTTGAAAAAATCAAGTATCAGACATCTCAAAAATGGGGCTGGAACTGGTGCATGCACTCGGTGATCTTCATGTTTGTACCCTTGATCATTGGCCCCGGCTGCTCCACATGGTCCTAACTAAAAGAGATCCCACAATCATGCACAAATGATCCAAATAAAGAAGCCCAGATGACTACAAAATGATTTTTGAGATAATTGGAGTCAACTCCCAAACATGCCAAAAAATGCCCAAAACCCGACACTTGGTCCAAAAAACTCAAAACTAGAAATTGACTAAGGTCTAAGTCCTTTATCTCTATTACTTTGGATTTGTTGGACTTGTAGGTGGCCAAAAAACTCCTTATGGCTGAAATGGCCAAAAATCCTGCACTAAAAAAATGATTGTGGCAAAACTGAACTTTCTGTACATGAAAGTTGGCACATCTTGGACTGGAGGTCCACTAGTTGGAAGGAACTTCTAGATGTTCTTTTTTGAACCTATCCACTACCTTTAGCACCTCATCAAAGTTCAACATTATAATCCCTTGGAGTATCTCCTTTTTTCTATCTCTAAAATCCATCAATTCTTTTGTGAAAGCCTTTATTTCTTCTTCTTGACTTAGCATTTTCTGAATCTCTTCCTTCTGGTAGAACATCTGTTGGTCTTCCTTAGACTTTACCCCTCAAAATAAGCCTAGATATTGATTGACAATGTCATTTATTGAATACATGGGCTTATAATCATCTTCATCAAACAAATCCAAGTCTAATCCATCAAAGAACCCCTATAGCTCCTTTGCATAGAGTGTGCTATTGTCTCTCCTCTTCTTCAGTCTCTTGAGAATTTTCTTGAACATGGCTAATGTCGCAGTTATCTCCTGGATTCATTCTTCAAAACTATCCAATTCCTCTCCTTCATAAATCTTCATTAGAACTTGGAAGCATTTCTTTCTTATCATTGTTAACTCATCCAACACCTTTTTCTAGCTGAGAATGGTCTCTTCTACACCATTTTCTTCACTCATGATCTCCACTAAAGAGGTTATTCCTGCCAAAATATTCTGGAAGGGCCTTAAAATCCTCTTGAGAGATAAGCTAGTGAACTGCTTGAAATCTAGCTTCCATTCAGCACAAGCCTACACAAAAGAACATAGAACATCTGTATCTACATCCCCCCTTTTCTCCAAAATTTCCTGTAATGAGGCTTCAGGGTCATTAGGGTTAATTGGACCCACTATCTTTAGAATGAATTTATTCATAGCCTTGTTTTGCTCTTCCAGGGCTTTTATCCTTTCTTCATCTTTATTCATGAAGCCTAGAGCGTGCTTCAAACCCAAAGTAGCCAAGGTTTTGTTACCTTCCCTAGTTGGTTCCCCCAAGTCTACCTCCTCCAACACATAATCCTTTGGAGTGATCTCATTCATGTTGACATCCATCATGGGAACAACCACTTGTGCTTTCCACCTTCCCGTCAGGTCTTGCGTTACATAGGACATTCTCCTTGCCTAGGAAGTGGTGCCATTTGGTGGAAAGCATGCCCTAGCATGGTTATGTCGATCTCATCATTAGTGTATACCCTAATCCTCAGCTGCACTTCTTTGGTAAACCATGTGGACTTTGAGAATGGATTGAATGGCTCATAGAGAGTAGCCAATGCAAAAGAGGTTTCCAAATGTTCTGTCCTTACCTCCTCTTGAACTTCTTCTTCTCTTGTTTCTTTCTCATTCCCAGTGTCTTGTTCAGGTTCTCCCTCATCACCAGTCTGCTGCTCATCCACCTTCTGCTCTTCATTATCTATTTTTGGCTTATCTTCTTTAGTATGTGGTTCTTCTTCGACCTATGACTCTCCCTTGTCATCTGGATCCTCGGATCCAATATGAATTTCCTACATTTTCTTCCCACCAGTGAATTCAACTTCTTTCTCCAACTCCTGTGAGCTCTAGATTACTAACTCAATGTGAACTTGGGGAGGAATATTGAGTGGGGGAGGTGTAGGAGACACAAGGAAAATGGTTGAATGGGTTGGTGGAGTTGGAGTTGGGAAGGGAACATGGGATGAAGAAGGTTGCTAAGACAACAGATCATTCTACACGAGAGTGGAAAGTAGAGTAGTGGGAAGCTCTTGAAGTGGAATGGTAGGAAGTGTGGAAGGATGAGGTGGAGGTGGAGGTGGAATAGATGTATCCAATAGTACTTGCAAACTTACTCCTTCCTCCAAGTTGATCCCAACAAAAGAGTCCTTTTTGGGTTCTTTAGTTCCTCCTTGGTCTTCGGTCATCTCAACATCATTTTTTCCTTGAGGTCCCTGTTGTAGATCCTCTCCCATGCCTCTAAAAATACTAGTGAACTACATAGGAGCTTGTTGCTTAGAATCCTTGAACCCATGCAACCCTACAAAATCTGAGATGTTGAATTCATCATTTTCAAGATCATCCAAATTTATTGGCTCTACCTGAGTAGGCCCTTCATTATCCTTAGGATCATCCTTCATTATCCTTCTTTTCTTCAAGAATCCTGCTAACTAGGTCCTCCTATTGAGGGGAACATCATCTAATACATCCTCATCTTCTTCTTCTAGAGTATCCATCTGTGTGGGGGTTGAGTCTGCCTTTCTTTTGTAAACATGGCCCTTGATTACTCCAGCTGGCTTAGGTCCTATTATTTTGAACTTTGTTTTCTTCATCGAGCTTGGAGAATCTTGGTCACTGGAGGGAGGTGCCTCTAGCAATGCCATGCTTCTAGTCATCCTAGTTTTCCCCTTCTTGGAGTGTGTAGCTAGACCATATGTAGTGGGATGCTCATGTCGATATACAGTTTCTAGCTTTAACAGAGTGGCCTCTTTGAATTGGGTCTTCAACACCTTTTCTCCCTTCTTCATTTCTCGAGATGGTTTTTTGGGGAGTTACTTCATGGGGAGCAGTTTCATTGGAAATATATGAGAAATCCATGACTTTATCACTTTGATCACATGCCAAGCTCTGAAATCCATGCTATCATTCTCATCTTGATCTACCTCCACATTTAGGATGGCCCTGGTGTATACCTTGTCCATGTTATATATGGAATTCAAAATCTTATATGAGTTAGTATGTACCACCTTCTATGGAATTCTCGGGGAAAGGGCACCCTATGCCAACTCCAGACTCATCTGGAAATAGTCACAGACTCTTACCTCATAAGCATCTACATAATTAGCCCAATGATCTTCAACATGCAGCTCATGAATGTAGTGTCTTCCCATTATGTGGCTATAGATACCAATAGGGTCAAAAATTGGCCTCACCAAATTGTAGGTTGCTAGTGGGAATTCATCCCATTCTCCAATCAATGACTTGCAGACTTTCATGTCAAGTACACAATGAGGACCAATTGAAATAGGAAAGTCCTAGAAATGTTTCTTGTGCTTGATATGCTCATGAGGATCAAAAAACTACCTTGCTATCTCTAGTAGAACTACCCTATCATAAGGGTACCTCGAGAGTGTCTTAGGTTCTAAGGTGCTTCATATGACCTGAATGTATGTGAATATTCAGAATTGTATATAAAATGCCCCAATGGCCTTTACCTTAGCCACTACTTCTATTGATAACCTTTTAGTATAGTCACCCTCAATGGAGAAGATGATTGAAAAAATGAAGGCATCATTAACTATCCTGAACTTTGGGCTATTGTGTGTGAAGAATTCCTTCCACACCAATTAAGGGTACAAAGTGAAAGGCCAAGTGTTTTGTTCCCCAATGTTTCCAACTTTGGTCAATCCTGGATATACTACCCTGGTGGCTAGTAAATACATGATATAGGATGTCATGTAGAAGTGGGGATCTATCTTCACTTGGATCAGTTGTTCATCCAACTGGTCACTTGGGATGGAGGCCCAATCAAACCTCACTTGTCTTTCTTTTATCTTCTGGATAAGGAAGATCATCCAGGGCTCTATTAGATGGGACTTAGGTAGGCCGTACACCCTGCTTATCATTATTATGGTAGTCTGGATATCCTCTTTCATATAACCTCTCCTCATATCAATTCTATCCAGCCTATTCTTAGGCAATGGATGCATAAGGTACTCATTATTGATAATGTTGTGAGCCCTCTATGTGTCCTGAAATTTCATCACCTTGTTGATACTAAAATTAAAGAACTTATCTACTCCCTTGGGTAGATGGAAAATAGCTTTGATATTGTTGAGCCTCAGGTCTAGGACCACCTCCCCAATGATGTTCCTGGACATGCACTCATCTAGCACATAGTTACTGGCTAGTGTGTTAATTAGTTCCACTAACTAGATAGAGACTGGGTGTGCTACCACATTCACCAGGGAGCAGTGGACTAATGAAGTGTAGTCTTCTAAGCGGCCCACTAGCTGAGCACACTTATTTAGGTACTCATTCTAATTCACATTCTTGATATCTGTATCGATTATCCCTGCGTGCAAGTCAGTCACTTTGGATGGTGGGTGGTATCCTTTGAACTAATACTTCATTGCTAGTGATGCTAGTACCTTCTTAGCCATATCTGCAAAAGATTATAGGACCTAAATTATTAACAAGATGAGGAAAAATAAAAACCCCACAAAACAATGCTAATTTCCAAATTCAAAAAAAACAATCATAAAGTGACTTCGGCCCTTTCGGACTTTCGAAGTCATCGGACCTCTGAAAGTCTAAAAGGTCTGAAAAGGGCCAAAAGTAGCTGACAAGATCCTTTAGGAAAATTAGAGTATGTGGAGACAATGAACACTCGAAGGCCAATAAGGTTGAAAATGGCACAAAGGCCAAAAAGTCTGAAGAGATTTCTTGGCTGGACTTTGTGCTTAGGATAAATATTTTCAAAGAGTGAAAATACTGACACGTCTGAAAAGTCCAAAAAGTCAAGGATGAAGGGTTTTTAGTTCAATGCTTCAAAGATTAAGAATGTTTCAGTGTGCAACAAAACCAAAATTTTGAAACAAAGCTGGCACTTAGAAGTTTTGATCGTGGTGAGTGCTCTTAAATAATCAGACTCTGAAGGTCTGAAACTAGGGTTTATAGTCAGACTCAAAAAATGACTCTAGCGGTGAGTTTGACCACAAAATCACCAAGGGATGCAAGGAGACTTCCTTGACAATCCCTAAGGCTGAAACAGGCTAACTCCAAGCAACCTAGACTTAAGGACAAGGTTGAAAAGGTCTAAAAGATGCAAACCCTAAACCTAGGACAAACCAAGAAAGCTAGAAACAAGAAAAAAAAAAAACCAAGACCAGAGGGGGAGAAAGAACCACCTACCTAGGAGATGAAGAACTTGATGATGACTAGAAAGAAAATGTGACCCAAGTGATGAAAAGGTGACCAACAGCAAAAAAGGAAAATAGGAGGCAGAGGAGTGAGTGCATAGTGAGGGTTTGAAAACCCTCATTTGCCTTTTATAGGCTATGTGGGAGTAGTGATGTCAGCATGCCACAAATCAGCCTCTCAGTCTTTTCAGGGGTGTCAGACCTCTGATTGGCCAAAACACCTGAAAGGCTGACTCCCACAAGAGTCAGACTCTAGGTTTTTGGACCTCTGAAAAGTTTGAAGAAAGGGCTATAGCCAAAAACCCAAAGGGCGCGCGTCTCACTCCACTGGGCCTTTTTCACTTTTGGACCTCCAAAAGTGTGAAAGGGTGACAAGGCCGAAAAGGCTAAAAAACTAGAAAAGAACTAAGGACAGAAACCTTAAAGATGACAAAAAAAATGAGACAAGAAAAAAGAAGAAGGGGGGCCCCTTAGGCCATAAGGGCCATTAGGGGAGCGTGGTTGTGGGACCACAACAAAGAACCCAAACAAAGAAAGGAAAATGACTAAAACTCCCCAGAGCCATTTGATCTAGAGATAGTCCAGATTTGCAATGAGCCAAGTATGAAGATCTTCAGATTGAGTATGTTCCTCATCTTCACCAAGGTTGAGAAAACCATAATGTGCGTATCTAGTGTGTGAGAGTGTGAGTTCAAATTTCCTAGGAAACTCTACCATGAGCTCTCGTCGATGATCAACCCATCATTGCCAGATCCATACCCATCAATCAAAAGTTGGCCATAAGTCAATTTAACCTTGCTCTATTGCTAGGCAGACATTGGTAGCCCTGATAGAGGTTGTTAAAAGTCACTTTTTCCTGACTGTAGATGAGCTTTGGTAGAAGTGCTTAGACTTCATATGAGGGCTCTTAGACTCGATTTGCTTTTAAGTTCTAGACCAATTCCTTTGAGAGCACCCATTCATCAGCAAATTTTATTCCATGTGGACTACTTCAATGCTCCTTGTAGCTTTGTAAATACACCATTCGTTGCTCTTTCTTTTTTCTTTTTTTTCTTTTGGGAAAACCAGAGAAGCGTTTAGACTATGTTGTCCTAGTTTTGAGCATTTCTTTGTTTATCTCATCTTTATGTGTTCCTCCCTTTCATTTTCTTGCTCTTTTTTTTTCTGCATTCCAATCAAGGAAGGGTTCTAACTTTTAGGTTTCCTTCGTGACCATGGGCATTTCCTGGCACAAACTAGAATCTCATCTCAAGAAGCCCGTGGCTCGGAATCCCCCTTTTAAAATGTGTTTCAGTGTTGAGGATGGTTGATTCTAGTATACGCCCCTGAGGAGTCTAAAAAGGAGTAATCTTTCCTTCGATCCCTATCCCTAGCTCACTACAAGATGGAACTACTCCATAATTTAGGCCATGGGAACCTTTACTCAACTTGGGCTACCTGAAAGGACTGCTAAAATTGAAAGCACTGACCCCCTACGAATAAAGAAAAGACATGGATGACAAGATTGACCAAGAACTAACAAAAACAATATGGTATAGGAATATATAGTATAGTATAAGGGACCAATCAAGACCCAAAATAATGCTTTAGAAACTGGCAATTGATTGGTAACAGGACCAATTCTCCATCAAGAGAACTAATCTGAAAGGTATTCTATCCTAGAATCTCAGTGATTTGGAATGGGCCTATCCATAGACGTTGGAATTTGGCATGGCTGCCTGGTTTTTCTTTTTCTTTGTCCCACATTAGGACCAGATCAAAAATTTGAAAAGCTTTTATAGTTTCTCTTTTTTCAAACCATCACTTGACAACAACCTGGTGTTTGGCTACTTGTTCTAGGGCCATAGTTCATTTCTCTTCAAGGTTTAACAAATTCATAAGGTGAATCTACACCTGATCCTCACCCTTGATGTATTGATCCATGAATCTCAAGATTGGTATTTTTAGGATCATCAAAAAGATGGGTTGCAAGCCATACACCAACTGGTAGGGAGAGGTCCCTAGGGCATTCTTGATTCAGACACGATCTATCTATAAAGCATATTCCAACTGGGTGTGCTAGTCTTTGGGATTTTCATCCAACAAATGTTTGATTACTGTTGTTAGGTTCTTTTTGGTTGACTCATTGACTCTATTCCCTTGTGGGTAGTAATTGGATGAGAATTTTAGAATTACCTAGTTCTCGAAGGCCCATTGAATGAGACTTGTAGATGAAAAGTAGGGGCATTGTCACATACAAAGAAAAAGGGCATGCCAAACCTCGTAATAATGAAGTCCTCTAGGAACTTGGTGATCACTTATGTGGTACAATTTTTCATAACCTGTGCCTCTATCCAATGCGTACAATAATTAGTTGTAGTTAAGATGTATCAGTGGCCTGATGAGGATGGGGGATTGATCATTCCCACTAAATCCAGCCCCATTGGGTGAACAGATGCACTTCATATACCAGTTGTAAGGGAATCGTTGGGTGTCTTTCTCGAATGGCGCTGGTTTGGAAAACATGGAAAGAGTGCACATGTTCATGAGTACCTTTGAAAAAAGTTGGCTAGTAATAGCTAGATCTTAGTATCTGATGAGCTGTAGCTTCTTCTGATCCATGTCTTGTACCATACTTATCATGAAATTCTATGAGAACTAGCTCAGCTTTTGTTCGATCTAAACATTGTAGATACAACCTGTCATAATTGTGTTTGTAGAGCTTCCCATTTTTTACCATGTATGAACTACTCTTATTCTTCAGTGCTCTCCACTCAGAACCATTCAATCCATCTAGACAACAATTTTATAGCAAGTAGTAAACTACATCTTGATACCATATATCAGTGACTATTCCTTCATTGGTGTACACCTGACACACCAAACCTTGTTCTATTTCGGCCATCATCCTAGTGAGGCCTTGACCCCTCACCAATTTCATGGGTTGGATCTCAATGTTGAACTCTTGCAATATTTCCATCCATTTGCCTCTTCATTCCTGAGTTCATTTTGCATTAGTAAGGATTTGACCGCTGGATCTGGAACAATAGCAACAACCTTACTTCGTAGTATGTAGTGTTTGAATTTCTTGACAGCCTTGACCAAAGTGAAAGATTGTTTATATAAATTAGGATATATGAGCTCTACATTCTTTAGTGGGTAGCTCATGAAAGCAATCAGCCTTTCATCTTCATCTTCTTTCTTCTATGTGAGGATTCCTGCACATGAATGTTCTGAAGCAAATGAGTAGACTTTAAATGGTAGAAGATAATTAGGATTGACCAAGACTAGAGTAGTGGAAATGGATGTCTTGATTTCTTCAAAGGTATCTTTAGCTAGAGTATTCCATTTGATTTTAGCATCCTTCTTTAACATATCATTCAAAGGACACACTATCTCTGAAAAACCACTAATGAACTTCCTGACAAAGTTGATTTTCTCAAAAAAGGACTTCAATTCCTTCCTACTATTTGGTGGGACCAATTTGAGGATAGCTTCAACCCTTTCAGGGTCAATTGAGAAACCTATCTCAAATGTAATGTGCCTGAGGAGTTTTCCTTGAGTCACCCCAAAAATGCACTTCTTAGGATTCAAAGAAATCCCATAGCATCAATACCTCTTCAAAAATTTTTGCAAATCTTCGATGTGGTCTGCCCAGTTCCTAGAGAAAACTATGAGGTCATCCATGTATATAACAATGCATGTGTTGACCAGACCCTTGAATGCCTCATCCATAGCTCATTGGAAAGTAGCTCCTACATTGATTAGACTGAATGACATGCGGCAGTAGGTGAATGTTCCCCATTTTTTAGTGAAGGCCATTTTTAAATGGTCTTCTTCCTTCACCAAGACTTGGTTGTACCCTGAGTAGCCATCTAGAAAGGAAATCATTTGAGAATCATTGACCACCTGTAACACTTTGTCTAGAGAAGGCAAGGGATAGTTTTCCTTTTGAGAGGATCTATTTAGATTTCTAAAGTCCATGCAGAGCCGAACCTCTCCACTTTTCTTCCTTATAGGAACCAGATTGGCTACCCAAGTTGAATGTTAGATGGGAAAAATTATCTTGGCATCAAGAAACTTTTGTACTTCCTTTTGAATTATTGGCTTGATCATGGGGTTAACTGGTCTTTACCTCTAGTCAAAAGGTTTAGCATCTGGGTTTAGTGGGATGTTATGGACTATAACACTAGGGTCATAGGTTTTCAGATCCTCATAGCACCATGCTATGACATCTTTATATTCAGTGAGTAGCTCGACCATCTATTTCTTTTCCTCTAGTGTGCCAACCTTGCCTATACAAACCTCTCGGGGTTCGAGTTGTATGCCCAAGTTGTAGAGCTCACAATCATCTCCGCTCACTACTGGGGTTTTCCCTCTTTCTTGAGTGTGTTCATCTTTATCAAAAATTCTTTCTAGAGCTACCATGCCTTTCAGAATGGAATTTGTTTTCAAGTTCAAAATCCCCAAGTCATTGGACTCCTCTATTTTGTCTTCTTCTTCATCAATGCTATGCTTGTCAAAGATCCCAGAATTCATAATGAATTCCAGGATTTGTTGATTGTCTTTAAATACTTGGAAGTTTTTTATGTTATCAGGGATGGTGGGCATAGCCACTAGTTCTACAGAGAACCTTTTGAACTTGGACTTCTCTAGCAGTTGCAAGGAACTTCCAAACACCACCAAAGCATCGACAATGGTATTCCTTCTCCTTGGGACACTTCAAATGCTAAAAGCTTCAAAATATTTGACTAAATCCCATACACAGTTATGGTATGAAATCGATTGTTTATCCGTACAAGAATACTAGCTCTTGATTTTCTAGACTATCAGTTGTGAGTCACCTTCCACAACTATTGCTTTTACCTTCTTCTTGTGTGTGAAAAGGAGTCCCTGAACTAGAGCCTCATACTTGGAAACATTCTTAGTATATTGGAATTGCAGCCAATAGGTAGTGTAATACGAACCCCCGCAAGGGTTGATTAACTCGATCCCCACTCCTACTCCAAGCTTACACTTGGAGTCATCAAAATGAAGTTTCCGGATTGAGTGATTCTTATTGGGAGATATCTTGATTTGGGGTTCTGGGATCATTTCTCATGGAGGTGTCTTAACTTGGGGGCCACTAGAAGTTGGGGGTGGTGATAGGTATTTTGGGTTTGGGGTCTCAGATGTCCATTCATTGGGGCATTCCCTTCTTGAAAGAGGGACCCATTTCATCTTTTGCTTTGCCTGGGCCTCGTGCCACACTTCATCACATGGGGGTAGGCAACCATCATTAGAGGAACTCCATTCTTCTTGTACAAAATCCTTGGCTATAGGGATCTCAAGTTGTTCATGGAGAGAGAGCTCATCCTCATCAGAGCCTATTGTCACATCTCTTGCATGCTGGGGCATGTCAGACATCTGGCTTACTACCTGAGCGACCGCCCGCTGACAGTCTTGGCATGTAAATTATGAATGGTTGATCTGATGGAGGTGATAATAACCTAGTAACATCAGTATATTTGGGTTAGCATCTTTTCCAAGGTGTCTCATGTTCTTTGTCATGCCTATCATGAATTTCATGAGAACTTCATCTGTAATCTAGGCATCTACCAATCCTTGCACCGGACTGTTATCAGAATCTTCTTCCGCTTTGAGGTGGAATGTGAAGGCTTTGTCAAAATGGTACACTCCCAAATCAGCCTGTGAGAACAAAACTTCATTCGAGGAATTATACTTAGTTATCATCTATTTGAGTTTAGGCTCTACATCAATCTTAATTTGATTGTTGAGCCACTTCCATGGAAGCCAAAGTTGAGTAAAATCAATGGAGAACCAACCCCTCAAAGATCGTGTCCATTCCTAGTTGAGTAGCATGCCATAGGTCTCTGGGATGTCCACCACATGAACATCGATGCAATCCCGGATCCTAGGGTCAGTTGTTAGTTGAATCCGTGTGTCCTTCAATACCCCAATGACTTTGACTTCCATTTTATCAAGCTAGATCACCACACAATTAGTTAGTTGAGGATTCATTCCTAGCCTCTGGCATATAGACAATGGCATCACATTACATGAAGCACCTAAGTCGATTAAGAAATTATGCAAGTTCTTCCCAAATATTTTGAGGCTAAGTAGGAATGGGGGCACTTCTACCCTATCTTTGAACATGGTTGGCATTGCCGCTACTGCATTTACATTAGATACATTCTTGGCATTACTACCGAGTGAGGCTGAATTGGAATGATCCAAAGTCTTTAGGAGGGCTTCCCTTTGAGTGGAACAAATCTACAGCATATCATACATTGACATGTTTTTTCTAACCCTTTTTAGTTCCTCTACTACACTATACCTTTCATTAGCCCCAACTAAGTTTTTTAATGCGGCTGGTTGATACAATGTTGTTTGAACAACAGTGGTATTAGGTCCCATCAGGGGTGTAGGATTATTATCATCCCTTGGGTCAGGTGGAGTGGGTTGCATACTTAGAGGAATGCCATCCATCAGGGGCTCCCTCCTACTCCTCAAGTTGTGGGTATTTCTATTGTTTTTCTAGAAGGCATGAACTTCAAAACACTCTGGTTGGCTTTCTTGGTTGAATGGGAAAACAAACTCTTCCTCTAAAGTGTTATTGACTAGAGTTCCATCCGAACTTGGATTGTATGACTCAAATACCATGGCATTGAAATGGGCCTGAGAACCCTCAGGATCCTGAGTTTGATTATCAGATTCCCCCCTATACTCATAATCTGGTTGATGCATGCTTGGACCTTGGGTGTAGCTGGATTTTGACAAATTGAAGAAATTGGCATTGTTCACGGGGATACTACAATTGTTCAGATGCGTATTCCAAGTCCTATTTGTCCTTTGTTGCCCAAATATTTTTTCCTAAGAGTCATTCCCATGACCTCCTCCACTATTGTTATTATTGTTGTTGTGATTTCCATAATTAGGATTCTGATTTTGAGAGTAAGTATTCAGGACAACAGCTGGTCGTGGGTAATTTCCTTGACTTGGAGCTAGGTTGAGCTTCATTTGACTGATCTCCCCATTCAATTTGGATAATGTCTTCTTCATGGCATCCAACTCATTGACTAGAGCTTGGTTTGGCTCATTTGGGACAGCAAACTTTTTCTCACACAAGCAGCCCTATGTGTATCATACCCCAGGTATGTGAGAGTCAATGGTGGGGCAGCAACATATGGAGTTGGTACTAGGTTGATCTTTGGGGTTTGTTTCATTGGAAATTGATTGTTCACTATGAATGGGCCAGTCGCAACAATGTTCCCCAACACTGGTGGAACACCATAACTTCCTCTTGCTTGCGGGTCCATTTTTTGAGTGAACAAGATAGCTTTGTTACACACTTTCTCCAAAGTGTTGATGTCTCCTGGAGGAAATATTTTTAGGAATATGGATGTTAGTGGGTCCAAGGTGCACAAGTACACTTTTATGACAACACCAACTAGTACCATGTATGGAGCTTCAAGCTTCTGATACACCTTGTGAAAATGGTGATTGAACATAGCAATAGATTCATTGAGGTCTTTTCTTACCGAAATGAACTAGTGATGGAGAGTTTCCAAATCCACATATAGTTTGAATTCATTTAGGAATTTTGTTTCAAAGTCTTGCCAGGTAGTAATCAATCCTTGTGGAAAATTCAGATACCAGTTATATGCAAAATCCCCCAGTGTGTACGGGAAGAGACAGCACATGAGTCTTGATGAGCGATCTCTTTTCAATTGCACAATTCCTTGAATGCACAGATGAGTTCTTCCATTGTCCTGGATTCTCCATAGATGAAGCATGGACAAAAATTCTCAGGATTTTTAGGTAGCTGATGGAGCTATCCCTATAAGTTCAGTGGTGAACTTTGAGCATTTTCAAAAAATGCCATTGGAGCCGGTGGTGGCGGAGCAATAGGCAGGGCAGCAATGGTTGGAATTTGAAGAAGATCCAGATGAGCTGAAGTATTCTCGCTGTGCTTTGTCATTTTACTGCTGTGAGGTCTATGAAACTCTGTGAGCTCAAGGAACTCCCCTTTGTTGGGAAAAAGTGTAAGGACTCATTGAAATCTCTTAGGGGAGAACGATCTAATATTTTGGGGTGTCCCTTTGGAGGGCCCTCCTTCTAGCACCACTTCTATTGAGCGTCATTTTTACATGAAGACAATGGCTAGGAATTTGTATGAGAAACTTCCCCTCTTGGAAGATTGATGGAAACAATCTCAAGGTTCCTTCTAGCTGGGTCTCAATCACTTGGATAGCTCAATGGAAGAAAAATGTGAATTTGTTAACAAGGAGGCCTTTGTTGGTTCTTCTCTTAAAGGAAACTGCAAAACAAACTTTAGGATTCCACAATATCTCTTTTTTGATCCAATTTTTAGATTCAAGAAATGAAAGCAATGCTAATTTAATTAATATACTTAAAATAACTTGCCAGGAAGGTTAGAAGATGTAAGGTGATGAGAGATTTTAATGAAAATGTTGAAAGAAACCTAATGGACATATGCTAGTAATCACACCACCATGCAAATTAAATAACCAAGAAGATGAAGAAACCCACACAACAAAAATTAGATCATATCACAATCTTTAGTTGAATGGATGCAATCATCAAGGAAATTGAACAAATGCAGATGTATGATAAGTCAAAACTCATCAGATCACGAAGCCACTCTAGATGTGCACACATGTGAGAAAATTTAATCTTTAGGCACCAAAGAATGATCTTCTCAGAGATTCGTCACAACACCGCAATGTAATACTAGCAAACACTGAATTAATAGATCACAGACTTGAAATCATCAAACAATCAATTGGCTCTCTGAAATAAAAGAATGAGCAATTCACACATTCATAAATTTCACATAGCTAGTACACAAATCACACCATGAATGAAGTACCAGTTTTATGTATTGTATTAATGATCTAATCGACCTTCATTGCATCATTTTATTATAATTTATAGAGGCCTGCTCTTATTTTCATAGCTAGGGTTTGCTGCAACTAAAACTTGAAAATAAATCTAAACTAGAGATTGCATTAAAGAAACTATTGCTAAAGCTAAGCTAAACTACCCTAGCATGGAATTAAACCTAGTGCATTACAAAGATTTGAAAAAATCAAGCATCAGACATCTCAAAAATGGGGCTGGAACTAGTGCATGCACTCGGTGATCTTCATGTTTGTACCATTGATCATTGGCCCTAGCTACTCCATGTGGTCTTGACTAAAAGAGATCCCAAAATCATGCACAAATGATCCAAAGAAAGAAGCCCAGATGACTGCAAAGTGATTTCCAAGATAACTGGAGTAAACTCCCGGACGTGCCAAAAAATGCCCAAAACCTGACACTTGGTCTGAAAAACTCAAAACCCAAAATTGACTAAGGGCTAAGTCCTTTATCTCTATTACTTTAGACTTTTTAGACTTGTTGGACTTGCAGGTGGCTGAAAAACTGCTTATGGCCGAAATGCCCAAAAATCCTGCACTGAAAAAATGACTAAGTGTCAAAACTGAACTTTATGTACACAAAAGTTGGTAGATGTTGGACTGGAGGTCCACTAGTTGGAAGGCACTTTTGGATGTGCTTTTTTGAACCTATCCACTACCTCCAACACCTCATCAAAGTCTAACATATTAATCCCTTAGAGTATCTCCTTCTGTCTATCTCTAAAATCCATCAATTCTTTTGCAAAAGCCTTTATTTCTTCTTCTTGACTTAGCATTTTCTGGATCTCTTCCTTCTGGTAGAACATCTATTGGAGGTCTTCCTTAGACTTTACCCCTTAGAATATGCCTAGATATTGATTGATGATGTCATTTACTGAATACATGGTCTTATCATCATCTTCATCAAAAAAATCCAAGTCCAATCCCTCAAAGAACCCCTACAACTCCTTTGCATAGAGTGTGCTATTGTCTCTCCTCTTGTTTAGTCTCTTGAGAATCTTCTTGAATATGGCTAACGTTGTAGTATTCTCTTGGATCCATTCTTAAAAACTATCCAATTCCTCTCCTTCATAAATCTTCATTAGAACTTGGAAGCGTTGCTTTCATATCATTTTTAACTCATCCAACACCTTTTACCAGCTGAGAATGGTCTCTTCTACACCATTTTCTTCACTCATGATCTCCACTAAAGAGGTTATTCCTGCCAAAATATTTTGGAAGGGCCTTAAAATCCTCCTGAGAGATAAGCTAGTGAACTGCTCAAAATCTAGCTTCCATTTAGCACAAACCTACACAAAAGAATGTGGAACATCTGTATCTACATCCCCCCTTTTCTCCAAAATTGGCTATAATGAGGCTTCAGGGTCATTAGGTTCAATTGGATCCGCTGTCTTCAGAATGAATTTCTTCATAGCC
This sequence comes from Chamaecyparis obtusa, assembly GCA_027943335.1. NCBI lineage: Eukaryota > Viridiplantae > Streptophyta > Pinopsida > Cupressales > Cupressaceae > Chamaecyparis > Chamaecyparis obtusa. Next base: position 1,041,833 of record BSBK01001038.1, on the reverse strand, counting down.
TCATTGTGCTCTTCCAGAGATTTTATCCTTTCTTCTTCTTTATTCATGAAGCCCAGAGTGTGCTTCAAACCCAAAGTAGCCAAGGTTTTGCTACCTTCCCTAGTTGGTTCCCCAAAGTCTACCTCCTCCAACACATAATCCTTTGGAGTGATCTCATTCACACTAAAATCCATCATGGGAATAGCCACTTTTGCTTTCGACCTTCATGTCTGGTCTTGCATTACATAGGATATTCTCCTTGCATAGGGAATTGGTGCCATTTGGTGGAAAGTGTTCCCTAGCGTGATTATGTCAACCTCATCATTAGTGTATACCCTAATCCTTGGCTGCACTTCTTTGGTAAACCATGTGGGCTTTGAGAATGCATTCAATGGCTCATAGGGAGTAGCCAATGTAGAAGAGGTTGCCAAATGTTCTATCTTTATCTCCTCTTGAACTTCTTCTTCTTCTCTTATTTCCTATTGATTCCCAGCATCTTGTTCAGGTTCTCCCTCATTAGAAACATGCTGCTCATTTTCCGTCTACTCTTCAATATCTGTTTGTGGCTTATCTTCTTTAGTATGTGGTTCTTCTTCCACCTGTGACTCTCCCTTGTCATCTGGCTCCTCGGATCTAATATGAATTTCCTCCATTTTCTTCCTGCCAGTGACTTTGACTTCTTTCTCTAGTTCTTGTGAGCTATGGAGTACTGACTCAATGTGAACTTGGGTAGGAATATTGAGTGGGGGAGGTGTAGGAGACATGAGGGGAGTGGTTGAATGGGCTAGTGGAGTTGTAGTTGGGAAGGGAACATGGGATGAAGAAGGTTGTTGAGACAACAGAGCATTTTGCATGGGAGTGGAAAGCCGAGTAGTGGGAAGCTCTTGAAGTGGAATGGTAGGAAGTATGGAAGGATGAGGTGGAGGTAGAGGTGGAAAAAATGTATCTAATGGTACCTAAGAACTTACTCCTTCCTCCAAGGTGCTCCCAATAGAAGAGTCATTTTCATGTTCTATAGCTCCTCCTTGGTCTTTAGTCATCTCAACATCATTTTGTCCCTGAGGTCCCTATTGTAGATCCTCTCCTATGCCACTAAAAAGACTAGTGAGCTACACAGGAGCTTATTGCTTAGACTTCTTGAACCCATGCAACCCTACAAAATCTGAGATGTTGAATTCATCATCACCGAGGGCATCCAAATTTATTGGCTCTACCTAAGTAGCCCCTTCATTATCCTTAGGATCATCCTCCATTATCCTTCTTTTCTTCAAGAATCCTGCTGACTGGGTCCTCCTACTATGGGGAACATCATCTAATACATCCTCATCTTCTTCTACTAGAGTATCCATCTGTGTGGAGGTTGAGCCTACCTTTTTTTGTAAACATGGCCCTTGATTACTCTGGTCGGCTTAGGTCCTATTATTTTAAACTTTGTTTTCTTCATTGAGCTTAGAGAATATTGGTCACTAGAGGGAGGTGCCTCTAGCAAGGCCATGCTTTCAGTCATCCTGGTTTTCACCTTCTTAGAGTGTGTAGCCAGACCATATGCAGTGGGACACTCATGTCGATACATAGTTTCTAGCTTTAACAGAGCAGCCTCTTTGAATTGGGGCTTCAACACATTTTCTCCCTTCTTTTCTCAAGATGGTTTTTCAGGGAGTTTCTTCATGGGGAGTAGTTGCATTGGAAATGGATGAGCAATCCATGACTTTGTCACTTTGATCACATGCTGAGCTCTGAAATTGATGCTATCATTCTCATCTCAATCTACCTCCACATTTAGGATGGCCCTGGTGTATACCTTGTTTTTTTATATATGGAATCCAAAATCTTATCTGAGGTAGCATCTACCGCCTTCTATGGAATTCTCAGGGAAAGGGCACCCTGTACCAACTCTAGACTTATTCGGCAATAGTCACAAACTCTTACCTCATAATCATCTACGCAATTAGCACAATGATCTTCAACATGTGGCTCATGAATGTAGTGTCTTCCCATTATGTGGCTATAGGTACCAATAGGGTAAAAATGTGGTCTCACCAAGTTTTAGGTTCCTAGTGGGAATTCATCCCATTCTCCAATCAATGACTTGCAAACTTTCATGTCAAGTACACAATGAGGATCGATTGAAATAGGAAAGTCCCAACAATGTTTCTTCTTGTGCTTGATATGCTCATGAGCATCAGACAACTACCTTGCTATCTCTAGTAGAACTACCCTATCAGAAGGGTACCTCAAGAGCTTCTTGGGTGCTAAGGTGCTTCCTGTGACCTGAATGTATGTGAATGTTTGGAATTGTATATAAAATGCCCCAATGGCCTTTTCTCAGCCACTACTTCTATTGATAACCTTTTAGTATAGTCACCCTTAATGGAGCAGATGATTGCAAAAAATGAAGGCATCATTAACTATCCTAAACTCTAGGCTATTATGTGTGAAGAAGTCCTTCCACACCAATTGAGGGTACAAAGTGAAAGGCCAAGTGTTTTGTTCCCCAATGTTTCCAACTTTGGTCAATCCTAGAGATACTGCGCTGGCAGCTAGTAAGTACATGACAGAGGATGTCATGTAGAAGTGGGGATCTATCTTCACCCAGATCAGTTGTTCATCTAGTTGGTCACTTAGGATGGAGACCCAATCGAACCTTGCTTGTCTATCTTTTATCTTCTTGATAAGGAAGATCATCCAGGGCTCCAGTTGATGGGACTTAGGTAGGTCGTACACCCTACTTATCATTGTTATGGTGGTCTAGATATCCTCTTACATATAACCTATCATCATATCAATTATATCCAACCTATTCTTTGGCAATGGCTGCATTAGGTACTCATTACTAACAATGTTGTGAGCGCTTTGTGTGTCCTTATTGTAAAATTCCATCCCCTTGTTGATATTGAAATTAAAGAACTTATCTACTCCCTTGGGTAGATGGAAAACATCTTCGATATTGTCGGGCCTCAGGTCTAGAACCACCTCCCCAATGATGTTCTTGACCATGCGCTCATCTCACACATAGTTACTGGCTAGTGTGTTGATCAGTTCCACCGACTGGATAAAGACTGGGTGTGTTGCCACATTCACCAGGGAGTAGTGGACTAATGAAGTGTAGTATTTTGAGTGGTCCACTAGCTGAGCACACTTATTTAGGTACTCATTCCAACTCACATTCTGGATATCTATATTGGTTATCCTTGCATACAAGTTAGTCACTATGGATGGTGTGTGGTATCCTTTGAACTGATACTTCATTGTCAGTGATGCCAATACCTTCTTGGCCATATTTGTAAAAGAGTACAAGACCTGAATTAGTAACAAGATGAGGAAAAAGAAAAACCCCATAAAATAAAGCTAATTTTCAAATTCAAAAAAATAATCATAAAGTGACTTCGGCCCTTTCGAACTTTCAGATTCATTGAACCTCTGAAAGTTTGAAAGGTCTGAAAAGGGCCAAAAGTGGCTGACAAGATCCTTCTGACAAATCAGAGTATGTAGAGGCAGTGAACATTCAAAGGCCGAAGAGATTTCTTGGCTTGACTTTATGCTTAGGATAAATATTTTCAAAGAGTGAAAATGTCGACACATCTAAAAAGTCCATAAAGTCAAGAATGAAGGGTGTTCACTTCAGCTCTTTGAAGATTAAGAATGTTTTAGTGTGTGACAACATTGAAACACTGAAACAGAGCTAGCACTTAGAAGTTTTGATCATGGTGAGTGCTCTAAAATTATCAGATCCCAAAGATCCAATACTAGGGTTTATAGTTAGACTCAAAAAATGAGTCTAACAATGAGTTTGACCACAAACTCACCAAGGGATGCAAGGAGACTACCTTGACAATCCCTAAGGCTGAAACTAGCTGACTCCAAGCAACCTAGACCTAAGGACAAGGCCGAAAAGGCTGAAAAGATGCAAACCCTAAACCTAGGATAAATCAAGAAAGCCGAAAACAAGAAAAAAAAAAAAAAAAAAGACCTGAGGGGGAGAAAGAACCACCTACCTAGGAGATGAAGCACTCGACGATGACCAGCAAGAAAATGAGACCCAAGTGACGAAAAGGCGACCGATAGCGAAAAAGGCAAAAAAGAGGCAGAGCGGTGAGTGCAAAGTGAGGGTTTGAAAACCCTCCTATGCCTTTTATAGGCTACATGGGAGCATTGACATTAGAACCCTACGAATCAGCCTCTTGGCCTTTTCGGGGGTGTCAGACCTCCCATTGGAAAAAACACCCGAAAGGCTGACTCTCACAAGAGTCAGACTCTGGGGTTTTAGACCTCCAAAAAGTCTAAAGAAAGGGCTAAGCCAAAAACCCCAAGGGCATGCTTCTCACTCCACTAGGCCTTTCATACTTTCAGACCTCTGAAAGTGTGAAAGGGCGACAAGGCCAAAAAACTAGAAAAAAAACTAAGGACAGAAACCTTAAAGATGACAAAAAGAATGAGACAAGCAGAAAGTAGAAGGGGGGGCCCTTAGGCCATAAGGACCATTAATGGAGCATGGTTTTGGGACCAAAATAATTCTAGACTCCCTCAAACACAAGGATGAAAATAAACCATCTCACAGAGGAAAGTAGAATAATTTATGAAAGCAGTATATTTCAAACATAGATATAATTATTCATTCTTTTGAGACTATCTCATTCACAAATGCAACCAAGGTACAACAACATAATAATTTTTCAAACTTAATAAGACAACAAATATACAAATATTAATACAATCAAACAAATCAAGCATATAAGGAGGGTCATCTTCCAGGATAGCTCCCACCTAGAGTCCTGCGGAGAAACTATTGGAGAAGAAAGATCCAAACTATCTCAGCCTTCTTCAAGAACTCCTCTAGATTCCTCTAATTGTAGACACAAATTCCTCCAGAAATATAATAGACTTCCTAAATCAGAATATCCTATCCCAAAATAATAATGAAGCCTCCTTTGGAGATAAATTTCCAGCCAACTCCTTTCAAATACAGGCACAATCCCTTCCAAAACTATTATGATTTCAATATGATCTCCTATCTTCCAAAATGATAATCCTTCTCAAGAATAAATTTCAACCAACTCCCCCATCCCATAGGGATTCTTCTCATAAATATAAATTGAGGGAGTAGTTGCATGAGAAAAATCAACTGATCCAACTATCCCAACCAAATATTTGATATTAGTTTAGGCTTAATAATATTTTGTAATCCATTCCCGGGAAGAGACCTATAAATAAGTATTAACAATAATCTAATTTCATCTCTCCCTTAATGAGGAAAGCAAATGATAATAATTTTTTCCTTTAGTTTATTTATTATGCTAAGTTACTTAAGTTAAAGTAAAAAGGAAATTACCAAATATTATTTTCCACCCATAAAACAAACTTATAAAATAGCTTATTAATAAAATACAATAATTACCTACTCACAAACAATTATATAAATATATGTATCCATATGCATATGTGTGCACCCATATACCTAGGTGTACATATATTGTTATTATTACAAATATTATTGCAACCTGAATATTACTATTATGATAATACATATAATTTATTCATACACTAATTCATATTCTTTACAAAATATAATAGTGATATATATATATATATATATATATATATATATATATATATATATATATATATATATATATATATATATATGAGGTAACTACTAACATAAGATGGAATATACCACTATTATTAAAAAATTTATTATTATTACTGCCATAGACATCTTATTATCATGAATATTATAAAACATCATTAATACCATATAATTCTTTATTATTATTGACATTAAAATCACATGATTTAATCACATACTAACTCATTCCTAACAAGATATGCTAGTGCATATATGTAGCTACTAATAAAGATAAATTACTAAATCATACCCTCACATGAACAATAATTCACATCAATAATCTACTAACAAAAATTGAACATACCATGAAGACAATTAGAGCTACCATACTCAAAACCTCATTCTCAATGAATGCAAAATATAAGAAACCAGCTACAAGATCCACAACACCAAAAAATTGAGAGGACACAAGAATCCATCATCCACAAAAGGGACTAACTCGGGAACTCCCCACCTAAGAATAAAAGGGTCAGAGGTAGAGTTCATTCTCATGGAACCTTGGTGACATCTCTGTAACAACAACAATGATCAAGGATTTTAAGGGATCGCTCAAACCTGTGAGGCCAAGTGGAGATAATACCTAGTACCTGCAATCTTGCATCACTAAGAAGAGATACATGTGCACATATATATATACATACTAATCAAACATATGCAAACATATGACCAAGATTGATACATCATGTGGACCTCAACTAAGTGAGTTATCCTGGTACTAGCTGCTTAGGGCCCCAGCCCCACACTGAGAGCCACTCATCTAGTGTTCTTAGGTTCTCTACCCTTACCCAACATCATATACATATAAAATATGCAATAAAAAAAATCATAAAACACTAAAGTGCTTGCAAACAACAAAAAAAATAGGAATGGTTGGCTGAATGGTAGAAAGCCTAGAATGGCACCAATCATTTGGGAAATAAACGTGTCTAACTTACAAGACATAAAATTTAGTCATTTAGATAATAGGAATAATGCATTTTACTATCTTAACCATATAGGAGACCATGTATCATTGAGAAATAAGATATGATGGAAGGAAGTTGGTGGGTTGGTGGAGAAAAAATAAAATGAAGAAAATACTATTGTAGAAAATACAGTTCCGATGCAGGAGCCATATCTTTTAATTTAATCATTGGATCGAGCTATATTTTGGATATGTTGGAGAGATCCAAGTTACGCAGCTTCTAACTAGAGTGATCGAGTAAATAATATTGGAGTCAAAATATATGGATCAATATGTATGGGTTTGTCAAAAAGAGTAAGAAAAATCTGGGAATGATAAAAAAGATACCAAATCTAGAATGCAAACAAGGAAGGAAAATATATTTTCCTAAGGTCTGAGAGTACCTACAGACCTCTAAAACATGTAAGAAAGGGTAGAAAACTTTCTAATAAGATTCCAGACTCCCTCAACCACTAGGATGAAAATAAAACATCTCACAGAAGAAAGTAGAATAATTTATGAAAGAAGTATATTTCAAACATAGATATAATTATTCATTCTCCTAAGACTATCTCATTCACAAATGCAACCAAGGTACAAGAACATAATAATTTTTAAAAATTAAAAGGACAACAAATATACAGATATTAATACAATCACACAAATCAAGCACATAAGGAGGGTCATCTTCCAGGATAGCTCCTACTTGGAGTCTTGCAGAAAAACCATTGGAGAAGAGAGATCCAAACTATCTCTGCCTTCTTCAAGAACTCCTCTAGATTCCTCTAATTGTAGACACAAATTCCTCCAAAAATATAACAGACTTCCTAAATCAGAATATCCTATCCCAAAATAATAATGAAGCCTCCTTTGGAGATAAATTTCCAATTAAATCCTTCCCTTCCAAATGCAAGCACAATCCCTTCCAAAACTACTATGATTTCAATATGATCTCCTATCTCCCAAAATGATAATCCTTCTCAAGAATAAATTTCAACCAACTCCCCCATCCCACAGGGATTCTTCCTGTAAATAGAAATTGAGGGAGTAGTTGCACGGGAAAAATCAACTGATGCAACTATCCCAACCAAATATTGGTTATTAGTTTAGGCTTAATAATATTTAGTAATCCATTCCCATGAAGAGATCTATAAATAAGTATTAACAATAATCTAATTTCATCTCTCCCTTAATGAGGAAGGCAAATGATAATAATTTTTTCCTTTAGTTTATTTATTATGCTAAGTTACTTAAGCTAAAGTAAAAAGGGAATTACCAAATATTATTTGCCACCCATAAAATAATATTAGAAAATAGCTTATTAATAAAATACATTAATTACCTACTCACAAACAATTATATAAATATATGTATTCATATGCATATGTGTGCACCCATATGCCTATATGTACATATATTGTTATTATTATAAATATTATTGCAACCCGAATATTACTATTATGATAAAATATATTATTTATTGATATACTAATCCATATTATTTACAAAATACAATAGTGATATATATATATATATATATATATATATATATATATATATATATATATATATATATATATATATATATTAGGTAACTACTAACATAAGATGGAATATACCACTATTATTAAAATATTTATTATTATTATTGCTATAGACATCTTATTATCATGAATATTATAAAACATCATTAATACCATAAAATTCTTTATTATTATTGACATTAAAATCACATGATTTAATCACATACTAAGTCATTCCTAACAAGATACACTAGTACATATAAGTAGCTACTAATAAAGATAAATTACTAAATCATACCCTGACATGAACAATAATTCACATCAATAATCTACTAACAAAAATTGAACATACCATGAAGACAATTAGAGCTACCATACTCAAAACCTCATTCTCAATGAATGCAAAAGATAAGAAACTAGCTACAAGATCCACAAAACCAATAAACTGAGAGGACACAAGAATACATCATCCACACAAGGGACTGACTCAGGAACTCCACACCTAAGGATGAAAGGGTCAAAGGTAGATTTCATTCTCATGGAACCTTGGTGACATCTCTGTAGCAACAACAATGATCGAGTGTTTTGAGGGATCGCTCAGACCTATGAGGCCAGGTGGAGATGATACCCGGTACCTATAATCCTGCATCATCGAGAAGAGATATATGTGCACATATGTATATACATACTAATCAGACATATGCAAACATATGACCAAGATCGATACATCGTGTGGACCTCAACTGAGTGAGTAACTATGACTTTGTCTTGAGTCATGAAAACACGTCAGACACATATATACATGGAGTATAAAACATCATAGCTAATAGTGGTTAGATTCAAATCCTTGGGTTAGCTCTATATAACATATAAAGATAGATGATTTCCAATTTCATGAACATATAAATGATAACCATAAATGAGTGTATCTAAACATCTGATAGACTTGTCATCGTTCATAAAATATAAATGTAAACATATAGTTCTAACCATCATAATAAAAAATATCCAAATCAAAAAGCTCAAGTATCACCATAGGAGAGGGTATTACATCCTCCCCCCTAGAGTTAGGCTTACTCCTGGAAGCCTACAATTAGATAAGTATAAGCATTTCTAAGTCTAGTAACATCTTCCCATGTGGCTGAGGACTCATCATTGGGGTCCCATTGGACCCTTTCCTAATTTATGGTAAGACCATTGAGGGTCATTGTTCGCTTCTGCAAAATGCATACTGACTCTAAAGTCAATTGCCCATCCGCTTCCTGGGGTTTCGATGACTGCTCCCTGATGTTCAGCCTGCCTAAGGTCTAGAGTGGTAAATGCTCAGTGAGATCTACCTACATTACCTACGGTGGGTTTTGAAGTGGCCTGTCTATAGCTAGTTGTTGGGGTAGACTTTTGAGGATAGTTAACTGCAATGTGACCATTTTGACCACAAGAGTAACATCCTGTATTCCCAGGAAAATTCCTCCCTACGAAGGGTGCACTAGATTGATGAAAACCTCCCCGACTAGAATTTTGAGGCATACTCTGAGTAGGTTGAGAATTTGGATAATGCTTAGCATATTTCTAGTTGCACAAATAGTTTGGTTGAGAATCCCCATCTATGTTTTAGTAGTTGTTGTTGTCTTTGTATTGAAATTTCCTTTTTGATGATTCTGACTTCCTTTTGATGAAGAAGGGTAGTTCTTAGGACTAGGTATTCCTTGAGATTGGTTTCCCTTGGATCTTGTTCCGGCCTTAGAGGTATTACCTCCTTGGCCACCTATCTGACCTCCTAACCCCAAGGCTATATTTTGTTCCACAATACGAGCCTTGATGACAACATCATTAATTGTCTGAGGCTCAAACATTTGTACACTATCGGCCAAGTGATAATTGAGTCCTCTAAGGAAGTGTTGAGTCAACATGGGTTCATCATCCTTATATCTTGAGTATGGCTTGAGTTCAAATAACTTTTTCTCATAGTCATCAACTGACATAGTCAAATGCCTTAAGATATGAAACTCTTAGGCTCTTTCCCATCTCTAGTGGTCAGAAAGAAATCTATCTCGAAAGAGTTCTAGGAACAATTCCCATGAAAGAGTGGTAATATCTATGTGGAGTTTCCCTTTCTCCATTTCCCACCAAGTGGATGCAAAGTCTCTAAGGTGAATGACTACAAACTGTGCTTTGGTATTACTGTTGTAAGGATACATGGAGAAAAGCCTTTCTAAGTCTAGCAACCAATTCTCAGTGGTAGATCCACCTTGAGTTCCCTTAAATGGGTTAGTCTTAGTCCTAAGGAGGTCTCGCATAAGAGAAGCATTGAAAGAATTTTCTTCCACTACTTGATCTCTCCTCCTAGGACTCCTTTCCCTTTCCTCATGGTGAGTGTTAGTCTCCCCACAATGGCCTTTATCCTATCCTACATCTAACCTCTATAGTATCTATTGTAAGATTTCTTGTACTTGAGCCCCATGAAAACCTCCTGATTGATTATTAGATTGATCCCATCTACCCTCAAATTGTTCTTCTCCTTGATAAATTTCTTGTTGAGATCTAGGAGGGGTGTTTTGGGACCTCCCCTTTTGCTATGGGTTATACGAGGCATCCTACCATAAGTAATATGAAGGATAAGTTTAAGAGTCCTAGTCTTGTTCTAGTTTTAACTTTTCTTTAGATGAATAACAAGTTTAAGAAGAATGGGCAAAATTTCCAGGGCCCTAGTGTAGCAACTTAGTGCTTTGATACCAAAGATGTCATGCCTTGCAAGGGAATCGAGAAAGAGAATGAAGATTCTCTTTAGAAAAGAAAACCTAAGTAACAAATTTATGAAAAAATTTGAACTTTAAAAGATTAACATGAACAATGCATAATTTAACTTAGAATCCTTCCAAAGTTCCCTATGAGTAAAATGAACAATCCATTTAAGTTCATTAAGTGTACTAACAATGTGATTAATTCTTAAAACATAACATTTGAAAAATCTTCAGAGAGAAATATAAATGCTTTCATTTGATTTCTAACCAATTAATTTCATCTATATTTCCTAAGCATTCTTTCATGATCAATATAACATTTAAAGCATACTCATAATAAAAGAATTTATCTAGGAGTTTTAACTATTTCACATATGAAATTAACACATTTGATTACTAACTTTTCTTGAACAACCATAATGAGAAACATTCCACTTTGCTTGAAACACTTATGAAATTCCTTTTCTTTTCAAATAATTTACATAAAGTTCATCATTCCCTTTTATTTTCCCTAAATCTACCCATTCCAAGTTACATCAAATTGAAATACATTAATGAATATATTACATTCATCTCATCTTGGGAGGTAACAATAACTTTACATTTCATTGAACAACATGAAAGATAAGTACAAAGTCTCCTTTCTTCAAAACTGGAACATTATGCAAGTATGAATTCTTAAGCACTGCATCTACAAATGATACCTCGATAAAAATATTTACCACCCAACCACATGGATACCAAAAGGCCCACTCCCCCATGCTAGGAGATAAACACCAAGGTCCACAAAAGGAGTAATAACTACGTCATACCTAGGGTTGGGTAACCTTTCCCAAATAACAACTGAAAAGAAAATCAAAGTACAAAATTATTTCCCAAAAGGTTCTAAGGCTAGGTAGAAACTCTAAGAAACAAACTAAGTGAGTGCCATCACATAGCCCTCACGCTTTGGGTTGTCCTGGTACTAGCCACTCTTGGCCCTGGCCCCCAAGTAGGCACATGCAGAACCAAATGTCTTTCATATAGACAAGTGCCATTTAATCCTACCTACACATAGGTACCTTCTCCCACTCCCATCTATAGCCTTTACTAGCACTAATGGCATGGGTGAGGCATACATTAATATTTTTAGTGCTTGAACCCATTCCCATAAGTTTTAATTAAATTATCACTTGTTAAAACAACTCTTCAGTCCGTTATCCTGGTACTAGCTACTTAGGGCCCCGGCCCCGCACTGAGAGCCACTCACCTAGTGTTCTTAGGTTATCTACCCTTACCCAACATCATATACATATAAAATATGCAATAAAAAAAATCATAAAACACTAAAGTGCATGCAAACAAAAACAAAAATAGGAATGGTTTGCTGAATGGTAGAAAGCCTGGAATGGCACCAGTCATTTGGGAAGTAAACATGTCTAACTTACAAGACATAAAATTTAGTCATTTAGATAATAGGAATAATGTATTTTACTATCTTAACCATATAGGAGACCATGTATCATTGAGAAATAAGATATGACGGAAGGAAGTTGGTGGGTTGGTGGAGAAAAAATAAAATGAAGAAAATACTATTGTAGAAAATACAGTCCCAATGCGGGAGCCATATCTTTTAATTTAATCATTTGATCAAGCTGTATTTTGGATATGTTGGAGAGATCCAAGTTACACAGCTTCTGACTAGAGCGATCAAGTAAAAAATATTGGAGTCAAAATATATGGATCAATATGTACGGGTTTGTAAAAAAGAGTAGTGAGAAAAATCTGGGAATGATGAAAAAGATACCAAATCTAGAATGCAAACAAGGAAGGAAAATAAATTTTCCTAAGGTCTGAGAGTACCTACAGACCTCTAAAACATGTAAGAAAGGGTAGAAAACTTTCTAAGAATATTCTAGACTCCCTCAACCACAAGGATGAAAATAAAACATCTCATAGAAGAAAGTAGAATAATTTATGAAAGCAGTATGTTTCAAACATAGATATAATTATTCATTCTCTTGAGACTGTCTCATTCACAAATGCAACCAAGGTACAAGAACATAATAATTTTTAAAAATTAAAAAGACAACAAATATACAGATATTAATACAATCAAACAAATCAAGCACATAAGGAGGGTCATCTTCTAGGATAGCTCCTACTTGGAGTCTTGCGGAAAAACCGTTGGAGAAGAAAGATCCAAACTATCTCAGCCTTCTTCAAGAACTCCTCTAGATTCCTCTAATTGTAGACACAAATTCCTCCAAAAATATAACAGACTTCCTAAATCAGAATATCCTATCCCAAAATAATAATGAAGCCTCCTTTGGAGATAAATTTCCAACCAACTCCTTCCCTTCCAAATGTAGGCACAATCCCTTCCAAAACTACTATGATTTCAATATGATCTCCTATCTCCCAAAATGATAATCCTTCTCAAGAATAAATTTCAACCAACTCCCCCATCCCACAAGGATTCTTCCTATAAATATAAATTGAGGGAGTAGTTGCACGGGAAAAATCAACCGATGCAACTATCCCAACCAAATATTGGTTATTAGTTTAGGCTTAATAATATTTAGTAATCCATTCCCATGAAGAGATCTATAAATAAGTATTAACAATAATCTAATTTCATCTCTCCCTTAATGAGGAAGGCAAATGATAATAATTTTTTCCTTTAGTTTATTTATTATGCTAAGTTACTTAAGCTAAAGTAAAAAGGGAATTACCAAATATTATTTGCCACCCATAAAATAATATTATAAAATAGCTTATTAATAAAATACAATAATTACCTACTCATAAACAATTATATAAATATATGTATTCATATGCATATGTGTGCACCCATATGCCTATATGTACATATATTGTTATTATTATAAATATTATTGCAACCCAAATATTACTATTATGATAAAATATATTATTTATTGATACACTAATCCATATTATTTACAAAATATAATAGTGATATATATATATATATATATATATATATATATATATATATATATATATATATATATATATATATATATATATATATATATATATATATATTAGGTAACTACTAACATAAGATGGAATATACCACTATTATTAAAATATTTATTATTATTATTGCTATAGACATCTTATTATCATGAATATTATAAAACATCATTAATACCATAAAATTCTTTATTATTATTGACATTAAAATCACATGATTTAATCACATACTAAGTCATTCCTAACAAGATACACTAGTACATATAAGTAGCTACTAATAAAGATAAATTACTAAATCATACCCTGACATGAACAATAATTCACATCAATAATCTACTAACAAAAATTGAACATACCATGAAGACAATTAGAGCTACCATACTCAAAACCTCATTCTCAATGAATGCAAAAGATAAGAAACTAGCTAAAAGATCCACAAAACCTATAAACTGAGAGGACACAAGAATACATCATCCACACAAGGGACTGACTTAGGAACTCCACACCTAAGGATAAAAGGGTCAAAGGTAGAGTTCATTCTCATGGAACCTCATCTCTGTAACAACAACAATGATCAAGTGTTTTGAGGGATCGCTCAGACCTGTGAGGCCAGGTGGAGATGATACCCAGTACCTACAATCCTGCATCATCGAGAAGAGATACTTGTGCACATATATATATACATACTAATTAGACATATGCAAACATATGACCAAGATCAATACATCGTGTGGACCTTAACTGAGTGAGTAACTATGACTTTGTCTTGAGTCATGAAAACACATCAAACACATATATACATGAAATATAAAACATCATAGCTAATAGTGGTTAGATTCAAATTCTTGGGTTAGCTCTATATAACATATAAAGATAGATGATTTCCAATCTCATGAACATATAAATGATAACCATAAATGAGTGTATCTAAAAATCTGATAGACATGTCATCATTCATAAAACATAAATGTAAACATATAGTTCTAACCATCATAATAAAAATTATCCAAATCAGAAAGCCCAAGTATCACCATAGGAGAGGGTATTACAATCCACCTTTACTTCTTTCTTTGCTACTTTCTCTCTTAGGAAGTGATATTTTATCTCAATGTGTTTTGTCTTTTCATGCATCACAGGGTTCTTTGACATATTAATGGTGCTAGTGTTATCACAATGAATAATAGTAGGATAATCAATCTGAATATCAAAGTCCTCTATCATCTTCTTGATCCATACAATTGTAGAACAATTCAATGTTGCTGCTACATAATCTACTTCTGCTATTGACTGAGAGATACAATTTTTCTTTTTACTTGTCCAAGTAACAAGTCTATCTCCAAGGAATACTTCTCCTCCAGAGGTACTCTTTCTATCATCAACATAGCCTACCCAATTAGGATCTATATACACATGAAGCTCTACATTCTCTGAATTAGTATACCATAAACCATAGTCTAAGGTTCCTCTCAATTATTCAAATATTCTTTTTACTGCCATGAGATGAATTTTCTTAGGTTCTACTGCCACTAGTAAATTTTACCTTAAATTTTGATGAAAATTAGTCAAATTTTCTACAACAATTGGTCGAATAAAAGACTAAAATTGTCATCGATCTTTTTTCGTGAAATTTTCTACATGTTAATTAATACTCAAAATTTTGACCATACTATTGGTCAAATTATCGAATGCAACAATCCCTTGGAATTGGAAGCATTGTTGTTGATTTAATTGGTGCAATGGTCGCAATTTAGACCATATGACTGGTCAAATTATCCACCAATGTTTGTAGAAATTATCATCAAATGCATAGCATTCTGGTCAAATTTAGTGTTGTGCAATGGTCAAAATTTTGACCAATACTAAATTATTTTTTAAAAAATGTTTATTAATTACAATTATATTGCTTGTCTATAATTATGTTGTGTCTCCAATAGAGTCCAATAGCATTCAATTATTCCAATGTAAATAATAGATTTAGATGACGATATCAAAGAAATGCCTAATTCACAGTCCATCATTTGTTCTTTGAAACACTAAATTAGGGATTTATACGATATCCTCATCTGTATCTACAACTATTGCCTATGTTGTTGCAGGTGCTTTTCCCCTATTTGATATTTATCTTTAGGTGTCCACACTCATTCTGTTGGTTGTTGCAAGCTTCTCTTTGTTTTGAGAATAGTTTAACATTCTCTGAGAAATTAAATTGTAGGCATCATGGTCACATTTTTTTGGAGACAATGTAATTGAGTGGTATACCCAGATGATGGAGAGAAACTTCTGCACCTCTAGATCCAAGTTGTTATCCATCCCACAGTGTCAGGAATTAGAGGTGCAAAAATTGCTCTCCGTGTAGGTATACAACTCAATTATGTTGTCTCCAAAAAAATGTGACCATGATGCCTACAATTATGTTTTGAGAATAGTTTAATTAACATTCTCTACTTAACAGGGCCAACCACATGAAGGTGGAAGCTCATCTGGCCCCTCGTAGGAGCCTCTTATGACCTTTTACGACATTTTAAGACCTCTAAGATGTATTCTTAGAGGTCATAAATGGTCATAAAGGGTCATAAGGGGTCCTAGGACACAACAACTAAGAAACATAAATTTAGGCATCATGGTCACAATGTTTTGGAAACACAATATAATTGAGTGGTATACCCAGACGATGCAACACAACCACTACTCTTGTAGTTCTAAGTTGACACTGTGGGATCCAAAAACCAAAGATAAGGAATCTATATATGGTTTTTGGATCCACAGTGTCAACTTAGAACTGTAGGAGTAGTGGTTGTGTTGCATTTTCTGGGTATAGCATTCAATTATGTTGTGTCTCCAAACAATTGGGACCATGATGCCTACATTTATGTTTCTCAGCTGTTGTGATACCTACATTTATGTTTTGTAGCTGTCGTGTTTATTTGCATGTTCTTTGTGTTTGGCTTCTCTCCCTCACATCGAAAATAAGATTTTTCCCACTCTGAATCGAGAATGCACGTGCAACACAAGCAGAATATGCATGGATAGCAAGTGGAGATGAAAAAACACAACACGTTTACATTTTTGTGATGGTCTATAACTTAAAATACGCAATTAAAGACCTCTATCAAAAATGAAACCTTGTTGTGTTTTTCAACTCCACTTGATATCCTATGTATATGAATTGAGATTGCATATTAAACTAGGCTTCTCTTTCTGCATTGTCTGAAACCAAGAGACTATCATAGTTAACATCTAAATGGCACGTCTCATCATCACAACTAATCCACATTAAAAAATTGAATATGTTTGCTTGTATTAAATATTCATTAATCAAAATTTGAATAGAAAATGTATACCTTGAGTACTACAATTCATATTAGAATCGATGCCTCCATCATGCTCGATCGGTGCAGTATCAATATCTGCAGGCTACATTCCAATGTAAATAATAGATTTAGATGATGATATCATAGAAATGCCTAATTCACAGTCCATCGTTTGTTCTCTGAAACACTAAATTAGGGATTTCTACGATATCCTCATCTGTATCTATAGCTATTGCCTCTGTTGTTGCAAGTTCTTTTCCCCTATTTGATATTTATCTTCAGGTGTCCACACTCGTTATGTTGGTTGTTGCCAGCTTCTCTTTGAGCTTCTCTTTGTTTCGAGAATAGTTTAACATTATCTAAGAAACATAATTGTAGCCATCATGGTCACATTTTTTGGAGATGATATAATTGAGTGGTATACCCAGATGATGGAGAGAAACTTCTGCACCTCCAGTTCCAAGTTGTTCTCCATCCCACTGTGTCAACTTGGAATAGTTTCATCCCCGATGTGACCATGATGCCTACAATTATGTTTCAAGAATAGTTTAATTAACATTCTCTACTTAACAAGGCCAACCACGTGAAGGTGGAAGCTCATCTGGCCCCTCCTAAGAGCCTCTTATGACCCTTTATGACATTTTAAGACCTCTAAGATGTATTCTTAGAGGTCTTAAATGGTCGTAAATGGTCATAAGGGGTCCTGGGACACAACAGCTGAGAAACATAATTGTAGACATCATGATCACATTTTTTTGGAGACAAAGTAATTGAGTGGTATACCCAGATGATGAAGATCAACTTTTGCTCCTCCGGTTCCAAGTTGACAATGTGGGATCCCAAGACCATAGATAAGGAATAAATTGAAAGAGTGGAGGAGGGCCATAACGACAAAAATAATACAGGACAAACCTCAAGTTAAATGAGGCAACTGCAAACATTTTAATAGAATTTTATTAAAATTTGTACAGTTGCCTCATTTAACTTGAGGTTCATCCTATATTATTTTGGTCATTATGGCCCTCCTCCGCTCTCTCAATTTATTCCTTATCTATGGTCTTTGGATCCCGCAGTGTCAACTTGGAATCAGAGGAGCAGAGGTTTCTCTCCATCATCTGGGTATACAACTCAATTATGTTGTCTCCAAAAAATTGTTACCATAATGCCTACAATTATGTTTCTCAGTTGTTGTGTTTATGTGTATGTTTTTTATGTGTTTGGGAAGACATCTTTCTAGGTTGAGCCTAGATCCTTTGGAAATTAGCTTAATAATAATTGTAGATGATAGATGAGCAATTAGCTATCCAAGAAAAAGCCCATAAATGAACTATATGTACCCCAATTCCTGTGCCCTCTGTGTGTACCCAAATGATATATTTGAAACAACAAGGGTAAGGCTAAATTTACCCTTGTTGTTTCAAATATATCATTTAGGTATGTGCAAAAGGCATAGGAATTGGGGGTACACACAGTTCATTTACAAGATTCTTCTTGGGAAGCTAATTTCTCAGCTCTCATTTGCTTCATTTATTATCAAGCTAATTGTCGAAGGATCCAAGCTTAGGCTAGAAAAGATGTCTTCCCATTCTGTTTACATGACACACGTAGTTTACCTCCAGCCTAAATCCTAAACTAACCTAACTAACTAATTAGTTAGGTTACATGACACATGTAGTTACAATATGAAATACTAAACTAACTAATTCCTAAGTTCATCTCTGCATATGGTCGCAACAAATTAGATATGCGATTACAATATAGAGAAGGCATCGTAAAAATATAATTTTGGAATTTTCCCTAGTCTGACACGTTTTGCACTCAAATCCTTCATTGTGGATAAGTGGAGATGGGTAGATAGATGTAGATGAGTTGTCATCAACCCAACTAAAGTATCTGCAGCCATTATTTCCCTGTGATACCTAGTCTACATTAGTTCTTATATTATAATGAATAGTATTTACAGTAGAAACTTTAAATATATACACATTAGCAACCTTTTTTCGATTAGGGTAGCACCAAAATTGTCATCCAAGGTTGTTCAATGTCCATGAAGTCTTCAACACACACTTCCCACCACCACATTGACAGTTTGGCAGATTGACAAGAGTCATCGAACCTATATCAATAATGCACCGCACCATCATTACTACATTTATTATTTTTATATGATTATTTTTGCAGTCCAAATACACCAAGGAGTACCATCAGAAATATTAACCATTTACAATAATGAAAAGTAAACCTAAATCAAATAGCTCATTTTTTTATCAGTATGTGTAGTCTATGTGTATATGAAAAATGAAAGAAATATGAAGCTAAAATAAAATAGTGAACAAAATAGTATTCCACATAGAGTGAATGAAATATACCATCAAAAGAAGGTGACAAAATCCTATCACGAAGCACAGACATAGGAAATAAAAAAGGGACAAAAGACAAGAAATAAGAAAAATCATTACGACTATAGAAAAATCATTTATACTATAATAAAAAAAAGAAACACTCTTTGTCAACAATTTCCAAAATCATTAGGACTATAAATGGATAGTTCTGATATTGCTTTTCCATTACAACAATTGAGCATTCATCATTTGGTACTTCTTGGTGTATTCCATTTAAGTTTTTCAGTTGTCATGTTTTGGTACAATCATCCCATGACAGTCATGCCAAACAACAATGAGCATGCAGTAGTTCTTGATGGAAGATCAAAGGAGAGTAGACAGCAAGTCAAGTTTTTGCAAGAAGTACATGAAATATTTTAGAGGCTCAGTAGCATAACTCACTAACAGTATGGAGGATAAGGTGACAGTCCACTAAAGGACATTCATCCAAGGTAGCATTATGCAAAGGATGGTACTATAAAATGAGAAGTTTGGTAATGATGGATGATGGAAAGGTCAATGAGAAAAGTATGAATGGATTGGATCAATGGATTGGAATGGATATGGGCAGAGTATAGAAGAGTTTAGAATGATGTTAGAGTTTCTTGTGGATGAGATGGAAAAGCCATAGTGCTTAGGGGAATAGTGTGATAACTGTCCCAATTAGAGAATCCCTCATATTTCTCTCAGTAAGCTGAATAGTTGTGGCATAGGATCCTTCAACTGTTTGTGGACCCTTTTTCTTGTAAACAATAACCAATCTTTCAATCAAATGCACCTTATGTTTGATGTGTGGTGGTAAATTTCTCATTGTAGTGACGAATCTATTGTTTAAATCAACTACACATGAATATGAGACAGACAATGAGGATAAACAAACAAGAATGATTCATATGTTTCAAGGTACAAAAATCTCCTAGATAGACAAAGGGTCCACAAACAGTTGAAGGATCCTATGCCACAACTATTCTTACTGAGAGAAATATGATATGAAAATCTCACAACTAGATATAGCTGCCCTAGGCAAGGCAATTTTCATAATTGGACAAGTTGAAACGTGCCATGAAGAACCTATAATATAAAGTTGTGATTCTCTAGTTGGGACAGTCATCACACTATTTAGAAGAAATATGAAAAAATAGTACTACTGTCTAGGATATTTTTGTACCATTCTTTGGCACTTTCTTTTAAGGAATTCACAAACAATTTTATCATGGCATACTCATTGTCTGACTCATATTCATGTGTATTATTGTCAAACATATTGAGCACTTTAAATAAAGAATGCAATGGAAAAGAAAGAGAAAATAGCTTTAAATCAAATTTTTAATTCAGTATTTTTTTGAAATGCCAATTTACTGGCTAATTCTTTTAACCAAAACCAAATCCAAATCCAAGTGTAAGTCAAAAATCAGCTTGCCAAGTACTCATCAACTCAATATATCTTTTTATTTGAATGTCAATTTTTACTGTCTAAAAAAACTATACATGCACACCTATGATGCAAGAAACTTCATTTTTTAATGTTATTCTTATTGTCCTCTATAATCATGACTGCCATTCTAGGTGAGTATTTATTTCATCCACTTGAACCTTAACCTCTTATCAAGCTATCTATCATTAAGAATTTGAATGTTCACCTTTGGCTTTGTTAAAATACTATTGATTTATCATATGTATGGTTCAAGCTTTGTGCTCATGGGCTTTGATCTCATTGTTAATCTCATGAGTAAATTAGAACTTTAGTGTGGGTTAATTTTCAAATGCCTTGAGAGTTTTGGTTATTTCACTGCTTATTTTGAGTTATGGTTATCAAAATTCTAAGTGGTTCAAATTTTTGAAAAGCTTACAATGCTGAAAGAATTAAATTAGTTTTGTTGGTCCATGGATTGTTCCATGAAGAAACTCCCAATTATTGATGTATTGTCCATATATATTCCACAATGATCTAGTCTTTAGGGACATTAAGGTTTTTAGTTTTAGTCCAATCTATCACAAAATGGTTCATATTTGTCAGTCTTAAGATGCATAATTGATCAAAGAATTGAAAAACCCACATTAGGAGATTTGAATTGTGTGTTGGGTTTAAGGTTTTTGTGTCAGTCTGAATGTGCAATCAAAAGAGCATGATGGTCTTTGTTAGGGTGTTCACTCATTGTTTATATCTTCAAGAAGTAACAAAGGCAGTTTAAGAGGCATAAAAATGTCTTCAATTAGGTTTTGCCACTTGGTTTAGCTAGTTGGAATTCTTAATTTTAAATGACTGCATAAAGGAAATTGGGTGGTAAACCATGGTTGGGATTTTGTTGAACCTAGTAAATAGGTGATTTCACATTGTTTGTAATTTTTATGACTGTTTGGAGATAAGAAGTGACAAAGCATGTGGGGCTCAACTTTTGACTCAATCAATGGTCACTGTTGATCTTTTTATCTTATAGGTCAGAAATGGAGGGACCTGCCAATGATTATGAAGAACCACTTTGATCGCCTAGTTTCCCTTCTCAATAAGGGGTCCACGATGCAATGTTTGAAATAGTGCTAGTCATTGATCTACTTGATGCAATGACCATTGTGATTGTACATTTTCCACATCATCCAACTCATGCTTGAGGAGCTTATATTATTTACTGTCTCATAATAGTAAGATTGGTACCTATCCTAGTAAGTCATTATGAGATAGTAAATATGATCTACATCCAATCCTGGTCCACAAGCATGAGTTGGATGATGTGGATTACGTAGATATAAGAACTAATGTATCCACATCATCCAACTCATGCTTGAGGAGCTTATATTATTTATTGTCTCATAATAGTAAGATTGGTGTTATTGTTGTATTGATCCCTTTTCATTCACTATTGTAGACATTCATTTACTTCAGTGGTTAGGATTTTGCTAAACCTAGTAAATAGGTGATTTCACATTGTTTGTAATTTGTATGACTATTTGGAGATAAGAAGTGACAAAGCATGTGGGGCTCACTTTTTGACTCAATCAATAGTCACTTTTGATCTTTTTATCTAATGGTTATTAATCTTATAGGTCAGAAATGGAGGGACCTGCCAATGATTATGAAGAACCACTTTGATCACCTAGTTTCCCTTCTCAATAAGGAGTCCATGATGCAATGTTCAAAATAGTGCCAGTCATTGCTGGTGCACGGACAGATGAGTAGGTTTGATTTCAAATCACCAACACTAATTCTATTAGAGAGGCATGAAGCCACCTGATTGCTATGCGAGGGCTGCCTAGGGTAATGTTTTTTAGGTCACTCAAATGTTCAAGTCAAAGATCTCGGGTTTCTTGGTACAAGATAATTTCTTTGTACCCTCTGTGAACCTATCCAGGATAGTCGGCTCTTGTGTAGAGTGGAATGGAGAGATGCGGCCTTCATATATAGTCGGCCCAAAAGAGTTCTTTGCTTGTGAATGGAACCATGTATAGCTTTTGGGTCGTTTGGATAGTTTGCCCCTCCAAGAGAATCAGTATTGGTGCTTGGATAGATTTATAGCTCAGATTTAAAATGTGAGCACCAAAACTGATTCTATTGGAGGGGCATGATGCCACCCTCTTGATATGCGGGGGCTCTACTTGATGCAATGGCCATTGTGATTGTACATTTTCCAATGGGTTCCAAAATAGATGATCAGATATTCACATTTGACAGAGAAACCAGAAGAATTTAGCAAATAATTTTTTTCTTTTAATCGATATATTAGGTTAACCCAATTTAGGGCATTGCCTTGAAGCACCTTAATCACTTTCACAATTCTAAGCACTGATATGTTTGAATGACATTACCCTAATTTGGGTTTCAACTAGTGGCATGGAAAATCCGTGGTGAAGTTCCCAATACTACAAACTTTATGAAAAGGATTTGTTAAAATACAAAAACCATGTGTTTACTTCATTCGAAAGACCAACTGTGCAATTTGACATAAACAAACCTCCACAGAATTTATTGCCATGTTTGCATAACAAACTAAATTTGCAACAGAAAGTGACTATTATCTATTAACGTTGGCAAGAAATGATAGAAATGAATAAAAACCAGGATAACATACTCAAAACTTGATTCTTCTATTATTGAATAGTGCTTCTACCCTCCTTCGCTCGCGCGCGCTGAAATGATCGATGAAATGAATTTTCAAACTTTTGTTTTTTTTTAATACATGCCTCATGTTGGTCTCAATTTCGACCAACATGTTGTTAGTCAAAATTTTGACCAACACGGGGCATGTATTAAAAAAAACAAAAGTTTTCCTTCTATTATGCGACCAACCTAAACATTTTTGTTTCATGGTCAAATTTTTTAGTCAAAATTTAGGGTCAAATATACTAGTATGCAAATCTTCCAACAATACCAACTGCATTGGAAATGTCTGGTCTAGTTTGACTAAGATATATAAGTTTACCAATCATAGACTTATACAAGGTTATGTCTACTGCTGGTGAATCATCTTCTTTTCAAAGCTTGTATCCTATTATCATAGGGGTACTTACTGGCTTGCAATCATCCATCTTGAATTTCTTCAAGATCTCTTTCACATACTTGGTATGATTTATGAATATACCTTTGTATGTCTGTTGTACATTCAATCCCAAATAGTACTTGATAGGACAAATCATGCTCATTTCAAATTCTCTCTTCATCTCCTTAGCAAATTCTGCACTAAGCTTATCATTGCCTCCAAAGATAATGTCATCAAAAAATATAGCAACTAACAATAATCCATCAGATGTCTCTCTTATGAATAAGTTACAATCTAATGCTCCTTTCTTGAATCCAATCTTAGCCAAGTAACCATCAAGACTTTCATACCATGCTCTAGGGGCTTTCTTAAGTCCGTAGAGGGCTTTCTTCAATCTGCATACCATATCAGATCTATCTAATAAGGTGAATCCTTCAGGCTACTCTATGTATACCTTGTTGGTGCACTAAAAAATCCATATAGTTTTGAGCCTATATTCAGAGATTTTCTCTAAAGCAAAGTTCGGTGCTTCAAGGAACAGTTTAAAGGGACCTAGTTCAAGAGCATATAAAGATTGGCCTGATGAATTTCATGTGATACAGCTTGGGGAATGGGTTCAACACCTTTCATTTGACATGTGCAGTGGGTTCCAACTCCTAATTGAAGAATTTGAAATGTTTATCGACCATTTTGAGGTGTTCACCTAAATCTGCATTTTTGTCGAAGTGTCAAATCTCTGTAGTAGGCCCTGTTTGCAGTTGAATATCTTGTGTCCTGAAATGTTTCATGACCCACCACTTTGAGGATGTTTAGTATGCATATCAACGAACCTATTTTTCAATTTTCAAGTCATTCTGAATCCATTTGATTAGGTTTCAAACCCCTCAAAGTTGGTAGTTTGTTATTTTCATGTACTTGTGCAATTGTTCAGAGTTCTGGAAGGGCTTGTTTCACTAGTTATAACTTTTGACCCTGTGACTCAATTGATAAAATTCCTCCTGTACTATTTTCCAATGGTCAAGTACTCCTTGTGTTTTAGGCCATGATGAATCCATCTGCCCAGTTTGCCAATCTGATTCCGTTTGTGGTTTCCAACTTTTTAATAAGGATCAATTACACAATTCAGTCAGAGGCCATGTTCGGATAAATGCATTAAGTGCTCTATGATTAATCATAAGGTGCCAGTTATTGCATCATGTTGTAGACATGGGAATGAATCATCTTGCTAATTTTTAGTCTCCCATGTGCCCATTTGATATGTTTTCCAGAGCCATTCAGATTGTAGATTGTTAGTTTTCTCCAGCAAGGCATTGTTCAGTTTTGTGAGTGGCTCACTTTGGGATCCTGCCATTTACACCTGGTTTGAGATCAAGCATAATTGAAAGATGTTCCATGATGTCTACATGAAGGTGATTCTTCATGATGAGTTTCAGCTTATGACGAATCCGATTGATCACTTTGCTCGATCAATTCCAATTGCAATTTCTATGAATTTGATGGCTTTCGGTTCAGGATGTTTTAAGTGGTGGACTTTGAAGATTAATAATTCATAACCGGTTGATCATTTTGAGAATCTGATTAAAGCCTTATTTTCAATGTGTCAAAGAGAATCTTAATCCAAGGTTTCAGGCCATTAAGTTTCCATTTGATGTGATTGTCAGGTCAGACAAGATGTGTTCAACGATGATAAAAAGTATAGGTAGCATAATTCTCTAAAGTAGCCATTTTCTTAAATTCATAGCTTTTGAATGGATGATCATCTCTAGTTGGCGGTTGGTTCATTTTGATCCTTGCATATGAAATTTCTTCCAGTTTTAGTGGCTCATCTCTAGCCCACCATCTAATATTTTTAGATCATCTCTTTCCGAGGTAGTCGGTAGTGATTTTCAACTTGTGTCTGCCGGGAATTTTGAATGAGCGTTTTCAAACTTTAAAATCTCTTGGCTCATTCATTTTTTGGCAAAGCCATTTTACAGGGTTGTTGCCTATGGCACAAAGTTCATGCCCTCCAGCTTTCAACTTCCAATGATTTATTTTGAGTAGTGTTTTTTAAAGACAATCGGGGGCATTTTATTTGAAATTGTCGACTGGCGAGATTGCGAAATTGAAGTCTTTTTAATATCCAGTTAGCCAGATCCATTTCAGTTGCAAACGCCAGTTGTTCTAGATTATTTTTAGGGCCGGTTGTTTGGGTTCGAAATTTTTTTAGGCCGGACCTGCTTGGGGTCCAACCTGCCTCATTATTTTAAAAGGGACAATTTTGTCACTGCGCTAGGTAGACCGTCTACATTTTTTTCACAATGACAGGTTTACTAGTGCATGTGATTGTTTGAAGAATCTACAATAGGGTAACTATGTGTACGTTTTTATTGTTATAAATGGTTTAGTGATGTGGTCTCATGGAATTAAAATGATTAGAGCGAGATGCAGATGATATGCACATAAAATTGTGGAATCATGGATGAGGAGTTTTAATGGTTGTTGAGGAGATTTGCAGAGGATTTCAAAGGCAAATTCCATAAAGCCAAATGTCAGGGTGATTTTGAAGGTTTTTATACCAAGCTAAATTTCTTAAGTATGACCAAACATAAGAAAATTGTTTTCTTTGATGTGGATACCTTTGTCTCTAGAGGTATTGGGGGTCTTTTCTAAATACCAAAAGCTTTGTGCAAACTTGAAACACTCTGAAAAAGCTGCACTTAGTTGCAAAGGGATCAAACATGCATTAAGCAAAGTATGGTGTTGCGCATGCCTTGGTTTTTAAATATCTTCACACACCTTTCTCTTGACAACTCCTTACCTGTTTAAGAGAGCATTTGCGAGCCCAAGGGGGGAATGTAAAGGAGGCACATAAATGGAAAATGAGGGGCAGTTCTATTATCCCAAGGCCTAGCACGTGTTTCTAATGCCTCATGCACCAAATGAAGAGGTGGCTTCATAATGGTAAGGGTGCGTGAGCCTCCATGGGGCTATCCAAGCCTCTTAACACTATGCGCAAGTGAGGAGAAGACTGCGACAACTTTCCACCAAGATTAATGAATATTCTACTATGCTTTAGGGAGACTGCTATTTTAACAAAAGAGCTTGAGCTGCCAACATATGTGGAGGTTGTTGTGCATACACCAGAGGCCATATGAATGTCCCCAAGCCTGCATAAGACACCAATTTCATTGCCATGGGTTTGTGAAGATGCCATACATTTCTTTCCTCCCCTACGCACTGAGAGAGGAGGCTCGTGTACTCTATGACATGCGCCCAATGCCCCAAGGGAGGTTTGCAATTTTTAAATCTGTACACACCATGAGTTGTAGTGAGTTTGAGGAGGCTATCCATAGTATGTAGTAGGTAATGGTGCTTCATGGGATAGCGTACATACTCTAGGGAGTGAAATATGCAACATAAACAACCAAAGGGGCTAGCGCTTTCTCCTTCCCATGCACCATGTAGTGGTGCTTTGAACATAAGAGAGGCTTGCACGCAGGTAGGAAGGTGCGGATAAACCATAACTTGTGAAGTGGGGTTTATCCCACATTTCTTATGTTAAGATATTAATTGGTGTTTAAAACAAATAGAGCTAGGATAGATGGTAACGTGAAAGGAAGGGAGGTCATGTGTTTGTGGGACCCCCAAATTTGATGGGCCAGTCTGGCGCACTTAAGAGATGTAATTTTGAATAAAGTAATATTATATGCTATCGGATATATATCCCACATGCACGACAGGATAAGGAATTTCAATGTATATAATGAAGGCCACATTATAATGTAATGTCTCAAGTGGACGCCCATCTATGGAGCCTCTCTCATGTGCACGTAAACCGAGCTGGATGACAATGTGGATTACGGGCCCCAATACTCTAGGTAATGTAATTTTGATAGAATGTGCAGATGATCATCAGTTGCATCGGGATGCATGCCAGATCTAGTGGTCATCACCAAAGTGTCAAGTTATAGTTGCACAAAGTTTAACATAGCGGGATCAATGATGAGGTAACACCTATCACCTGATGATGTGGAGTGATGTTGCAGTTTGGCACCCAGATGGATCTGCGAACTAACCAAAATGTGACACTTGGCAAACAGTGGTGATGAAGTAGAACTTGAATGCTTGGACGATCACCTTGGGATTCATGCAAATCCTATGGTGGTTGTTATTCCAGGAAGATGGAGGTGCTCACTCGTTACCTTGGCGGATTAGCGACAGAGCACCATGTGGTGATGAGTTGGATGGTCAGACCATTCAGGTGATGCCAAGTGGCATGGGGCCCACCTCAAAGTTTGAGCCCTGCATAGAGTTGAAATTTGAAATTGTAAAGTCTGACTCTATTGAAAAATAAAAAATTTGAATAATATAGGCTGCTCACAGAAAAATGATTTATGGGTCTTATTTTTGACCAAATATATCAGTATTATATATTTTCAGAATCGACTTAGAATAAGGAACACAATGGTGGCATTTATTTTCAGTTCTTACAAAGTGGGTGAGAGCAGTAATAGATTGCGTAATCTGAGGTCAATTTGGATAGATTTGCAGATATTTTTGTAAAGGAAGTTTCTAGATTGTAATCTATTTTCAGATTTGTTTTGAGATATTTTGATGAGTCTTAGGGTTAACTGAGTTGCCCTAAAAGTGCCCTAAATGATATTTTGTTGTATCCTTGTTCTTATAAAAGGACTTTTGTAATCATTTTAGAAGTGCTGGCTGGAAATTCTTAACACAGGAAGCTGAAAAGCTAAGTGTGTATCCTCAGTCCAGATTGTAATATATTTTGCAGGTTGTGTCAATATAGTGGAAAAACCTTTTGTATCTTTTTCATATTATCTAATAGTTGTATTCTGGAATAGTTTGTAAAATAGGAACTTGAATCCTTATACTTAATACAGTTTTCAATTTTCAGATCTCTCCTTTAGTTGTGTTTCTTGGGTTTTGAGTTTTCTAACTCTTTGCACAGGGTTTACTTGTGTATATGTTTTATCTCTCAGCCTTGATCTAGGATCAAGTTAAAAGTCTTTGAGTGAAGCATATATTCATTTGGTTCAATCAAGAAGGATGTTTCTAAGTAGTGTATGAATCTGGTTTATTGTGTTTATGGCTTGGAATCTTTGTTCTTGTATTCTGTATCTATCTCAGATATATTTCCCAATGGACAAGGCACTGATCAGAAGTTGGTATCTCCTCTACTAATGCAAGTTTGGTAGGATTGTTTACATTCTGCAAGAAAACATTAAATCATTACCAGTCTTTTACTTTATTTACATTTATATGTTGTCCTATCCAGTGATGGAGATTCAATGAACAATAGGTTGTTGTTTAGTACTTTCTCACTGTTATCTTTTGTAAGATCCAATATTCAAATAAGGGGTAGAGTTAAAACTATTGGAGTTATATCTATTGGATCAGGTGCACCTGCCTTGGTTTTGTAGAGCTAGAAGCAGAAGAGGGTAGTCTTATCCCTATAGTTGGTCCAGTTGCTTATAGATTGCCTATATTTGGAGCTAACCATTCCTTAACATCCATCATAAGCATATTGGTATCTCATGGAGTGTAAATTCCTATCCAGGAACCAGCATACGTCTTCCTTCAACTCTCCATTCAGGAATGCTAACTCAACATCCATCTGGTATATCTTGAAGTTTTTGAATGTAGCATAGGCTAAAAATAACTTTATGGATTCTAATCTACTTATAGGGGAAAATTTATCTAAATAATCAATTCCTTCTCTTTGCACATACCCTTTACATACTAATCTGGCTTTGTTTCTCACTATTGTTCCATCGTCATTCATCTTATTTCTGAATATCCACTTGGTTCCCATCACATTCTTATCACTAGGCCTAGGGACCAATTCCCATGTATCATTCTTTATTATCTAATCTAGCTCTTCTTTCATTACTTCATGTCAATCTGAATCATTACATGCATCTTCAATACTTAAGGGTTCAATCTGTGATAGTAAACATACCTCTTCATTTGTTGTGGAACTTTTTGCTTTTGATATTTTCATGACTTTACTATTCTGATCTCCAATGATGTCTTCCTTTGAATGATATCTAGATGTGAATTTAGGAACATTAGGAGAGACTCTTTCATCTGACTTATGTGATTCTTCTTCACTAGTTTTAGGGTCATTGAATAATACATCAATGCTGTCAAACATTTCATCAACAACTGTTTCTCTAGAGGTAGGTTTAGGTTCTTCTTCAATCATAAGTGTATATTCATGATATCTTTCTTGAATCATAAACTTCTCATTAATATTAACATGAGAACTTTCAATGA
Source organism: Chamaecyparis obtusa (assembly GCA_027943335.1). Taxonomy (NCBI): domain Eukaryota; kingdom Viridiplantae; phylum Streptophyta; class Pinopsida; order Cupressales; family Cupressaceae; genus Chamaecyparis; species Chamaecyparis obtusa. The sequence goes on along the minus strand of BSBK01001038.1, from coordinate 1,011,599 downwards.
TCTTCTTTAATCTCAAGTTAAAACATTTATAATCTTTTCTTTTAGTAGAGTAACCAAGAAAAATACCTTCATCACTTCTTGCATCAAACTTTCCAATTGCTTCAACTCTCTTGATGTAGCACTTGCTTCCAAAGATTTTGAAGTATTTGACTGTAGGTACATTCCCAAACCATATCTCATAAGATGTCTTATCTACACCTAGCCTCAATTGTATCCTATTAATAGTATAGACTGCAATATCGATCACATCTCTCCAATATGTGTGTGCGACCTTTCCTTCAATCATGATGGTGTGCGCTATGTCAAGAATGATCTATTCCTTCTTTCTATAATTCCATTCTACAGAGGGGTTCTAGGAGCACTTAACTGTCTCTTTATCCCATGTTCTTCGCAATACTCATAAAATCTATCAGAGGTGAATTCTCCTCCTCTATCTGATCTCAAACATTTAATCTTCTATCCTGACTCATTTTCAACCTTAGCTTTGAATATTTTGAACTTGTCAAATGCTTCTAATTTATCCTTTAAGAATGCAACCCACATCATTCTAGAAAAATCATCAACAAACAAAATAAAATACCTTTCACCATAGTATGATCTTGTTTGAGTTGGTCCACATAGGTCTGTATGTATCATATCCAACTTGTTCTCTACCAAATTATGCTTTCTTCTGAATGAATTCCTCACATGCTTTCCCATCACACATTCCCTACATATTGTATCAACTAGTTTTACAATGCTAGGAAGATCTCTTACTACTTTTACATTACTTATTTTTACTATGTTATCAAAATTGATATGACATAGTCTTTTGCACCATAACCAACTGTCGTCTACTTTAGCAACAAAAAAAATTGCTTCAGGATTAAGCTGAAAAACATTACCTTTCATCTTTGATCCTGATGCAATCATTTATCCTTCCTTGTTATTAATGATGCACTTTTTGTCTTTGAATTCCAACTGATATCCTTTTTCAAGAAACTGTCCAACATTCAATAGGTTATGCTGCAAACCATCAACATAAAGAACATCATCAGTGCTATTCTTTCCATCCAAGGTGATGGATCCTATACCTATGATAGGTTTAGGAGTGTTGTCACAAAATCTAACCATGCCACCTTTATACCTATCCAGATGTACAAATCTATCTTTGTCTCATGTCATGTGATGTGAGCAACCACTGTCAATGATCCAATCTATCTTGATGTCAGCTTGTGAAATCAGTGCCAAGTCTTGTGCATTCTTTTCATCTTCAAGAGAAATGAATCCAATTTCATCCTCTGTTGATTCTTCATCTAATACTCAATCTCTAGCATAGTAACATTCCTTTGTATACTTAGGCTTGTAGTTATTTTTGAACTTCTTAACTCTTGTAGGACACTTAGATGCAAAGTGACCAATCTTATTACATGAAAATAATTTGAATGGTAAGTGTCCTTCATATTTTCCTTTTCCTTTCTTTTCTCTTTTAGAAATCATAGAAATGAAATCATCTAGTTCTTTCTCTTCATCATCATCATCAAAATTATGAGAGGTGTTCAAGGATTTCTTACCATGGACTGAGGCTTTGAAGGTTGTCTCACTTTTAGGCTCTGTCTTCAAACTTGATATCTCAAAGGCTAAAATATTACTGATTAAGGTCTCTCTTCTAAATTCTTTTGAGAATGGTATAGTCTCTTCCAAGATGTTTATTTTGTTCTCATATTCTAGTGTCAAGGTAGTCATCAACTTATCCATGATGTCTTCTTCAGAAATCTATCCACCATTATTTTTGATTCCTGAAACTGCTTCATTAATCCTTTGATTGTAGGCTCTAATGCTTTCTTCAGGTAGCATCTCCAATATATTGTACTTTTTCTTCCATGTCTTTGTGTGTGTATTCTTGGCTTGGATGTCTCCTTCAAACATGTCTTCTAGATACCTTCCAACTATTGCAGGCTTTATCTAGTTTGTTGATCTCTAAAAACTCACTGTCGGACAAGGTGTTGATGATGGATTCTTTGGCAATAGCATTTGAAGTGAACAAATCCTTTTTCTTAAGAGTTGTATCTTCCTTTGCAAGATCTAATAAAGAAGGAATCTCAACTTCTTTAGTAGCTATCACAAAAATCTCAAAGGCAATGCACTGCAAATGTGTCATCATCTTGTTCTTCTAGTCAAGACAATTCTCTCCATCAAACTTAAGACTTTCTTTTCTAAAGAATTCCATCTGATCAACCTCAGGCTATTAAACTTTCTCTCCGAGGCACTTGGCTCTGATACCAATTGTTAGGAATAGTCCTAAGAGATAACTGAGAGGGGGGGGGTGAATCAGTTATCTAAAAGTTTCAATTCTTTATCCAATTAAGTATATAAGAATATTAATCAAAAACACAATGAAAGAACACTTAACACAACACAACAATTTTGGTTACGGGGAAACCCAAATAGGTAAAAACCCTGGTGGCAATTGACACCCTCTAAGAACTACACTAGTGTATTATGATCCATGTTAGAAGATCTTACAACCCTATTAGGAATTGATCTCTATAATGCAATAAGTACAATGACATGGTAAGGGGTCAGACCCTATTAGGATTCTTTTACAATTAATTATGTTAGGGGTGAGGACGCACTGTCTAGGAGTACATTGCTCAAAGGGGTGAAGGCTGCAACCTTCTATTTAACAGATACACACTATATCTAGATCTTGGTGAATTGTGTGTAGACCTTCTATCTTGATTAGTTCCAATGAACAACATATACTCTCTAATTTTTCACATAGACCTTCTTCTGATGGCTGAACACTTCACACTCTCTTCTCTGCTCTTATCTTTCAACAATCTGCCATACTTAGCAATCACAAATGACTTCCTATAAATATATTTCCTCTAAATAATATAATAAAGTCAGGCTATTAGAACCATCTTGAAATCATATTAGAGAAACAATATAACTCTCCAATAACACCTCAATTGGCTCTACTAAGCACGCAAAATAAATTAAGACCGTGTAACTACATGTGAGTAGACATGATGCTTCACACAGTTGGATCCACCAATTTAACTCTAACTTCATTATCATGATGAATCACATCATGTGCTCTTAACCAAACATTATTAACTCTCCTCTAAGAATAAATCCAAGCACACATACTAAGATGATAGGCATAACTACTACAACAATATAAACACTATCGGCTTCACCAGATAAACTCAGGAAACTATGACTGTCAATTGGAGACTTCATAACTCAATGTGTACTAAACATCTGACTCTAAATCCATGAACATAACATCATACACATGTATACAATATAAATGTAAATGCACAAGGCTCTACTTGAACTGTACTACAAATCACATATAGAACTCTTCCTGGGACCTGTCAAGAACACTCACTGATACATACATTCGTATTACTGTCTTCACTCAGAATCAACCTCTACATCTATGATATCATGCTAATAACATATCCATGCAACATATGCTCAAGGCTCTCTCCATTAGGCTTCCACACACATTACTTACCATATTTTGTCATCAATGATAAACATATAGTCAGTAATCTAGTTTGCTTGCAAATCTCCAACACACTGACTGTACAATGCTTTACCTCTTTCTAAGCATCTCCTCAACTCTTTAATAAAAACATCAAGATTATCCAAATAATTTATGATATTCTGACAAGTGGCTTGAAATAATTGTGCATCATGAGTTGTTTGAGCTTTTATTGATGCAATGTCTGATAGGGTAGTAAATTCATTGTCAAAAACTTTTATTACCTCTCTTGCTTTAGTTTGTGGATCAACTTCACTAACTTGAGTTGATATAATTCCTTGAAGCTTGCTGGTTACCTCAAGTAGTTCTCCTTCTAGGTTTTTCACCTTCTTATTCTTTACAATAATATTGTTTAGATATGAAATCAAATATATTTTATCATCATCATCAACTTCTACTGCCAAGCTTGCTAAAACTGATTCCATGGGTGGTCTAGGTAGGTTTTCTATTGTGCCCTTTTGTGGTGAAAATATTTTGATATGTTCTTGATGCACTTCTTGCTTCTCTTCTACCATACTATCCTTTTCTATCTATGATTATTCTTTCTTCTCTTCTCCTCTTGCTTCTTCCACATCATCTACCTTATTTACTATTCATCCTTTTGATCATTAATTTCTTCTTGAAAATTTCCAACATATGCTCCTTGATCTTCAAATGGATTCTCTTCTCTGTCTATAATGATGTTTGTGCCTTCTACATGCATAGATTCATCATCAATGTAGATGAAGGGTGGAGGAAATTTTGTTACTTTTATCTGTGGCTCTAATTCTACTGTCTGTTCAGATTCACTAAGTATCTCTTGTGGTCCAAAGGTCATTACTTTTACAACCGCTTCCTTAGTTTCTCTATTAATTTCCTCATAATTTCCTCCCATAATCATAACTGTTCTTCTTTTTCTCCTCAGATGAGTGCTAAGATTTTTCATGATTTCTTTAAAGTGATCTTCATCTTTTACTTCACAAAGTTTCCTTACAAATATTTCTCTTATGATTTTATATTCTTCCACTGCTCTCCTTTTCCCGTTTACTAACTTCTCATAGAGATTATCTAGTATCTTATCCTTGATGTCCTCAAATTTCTTGTCAGCAAGAATCATATGTCTGACAACTACATTCTCAAGGTTTAATTTCTCAAAATTATTATACATCTCATAGTACTTGTTCAACTTAGTGAAATATCCTTCATTAATGATTAAAGGATTCACTTTTTTGATCTTAGGCTTCCACTACTTTTTGTTGTTGCCTTCCTCTTCATCTACTTGTGATTTTGCTTCTAAAGTCCTTATCCTTCCTATTGGAGAAAATATAGTTTTATGTCTCTTACCTAGTCCACTTTCCATCTCTTTCACTCTCGTAGTTGGTGTAGTGGAGGTGGACCTAGTAGATTTTTTGCTACTGTTGGCTTATCTAGTGATGCATTCAACTCAGTAGATTCTACAATATCTTCATCAATATCTTGAATATCCTCATCAGGGGTTGCTTTGGATGTCAAAGGTGGAACTGATAATACTTCCTTCTATCCAATATCTCTAATGGTTGTTGCAGTTTATTTTGCAATGATAAAATCATGCTCGGTCATACCTGTATCTTTTAGAATCTTTTTGATTGTGCTATCAACTCTTTTCTTTGCCAATTTTTTGATCTTAGCCTTCCACTACTTTTTGTTGTTGCCTTCCTCTTCATCTACTTGTGATTTTGCTTCTAGAGTCCTTATCCTTCCTATTGGAGAAAATATAGTTTTATGTCTCTTACCTGGTCCACTTGCCATCTCTTTCACTCTCATAGTTGGTGTAGTGGAGGTAGATCTAGTAGATTTTTTGCTACTGCTAGCTTATCTAGTGATGCATTCAAATTAGTAGATTCTACAATATCTTCATCAATACCTTGAATATCCTCATTAGGGGTTACTTTGGATGTCAAAGGTGGAACTAATAATACTTCCTTCTATCCAATATCTCTAATGGTTGCTGTAGTTTATTTTGCAATGATAAAATCATGCTCAGTCATACCTGTATCTTTTAGAATCTTTTTTATTGTGTTATCAACTCTTTTCTTTGCCAATTTTTGCACCTGTGATTGTTGTGTTGTACTGAAATTCTCTTTAAATATTCCAAATCTAGGACTCTTGGAATCTAGTCTGCATTTAAGTAATCTACATGCATGTCCTCCAACTTCCTCTTTAGATATCTCATATTCTAGAGGATATACAAACTTTGTCCTTGGGTCTACTACCTCAATGTAGGTTAAATCTATAACCACTAAGAAACATATTTCATTTTTGTACTTTTCAACTATAGAGGGTGGAATTTTTTTTATCTCTTCTTCATCTCATTTTGAAAGGTTTTGATAAGAAGTGTGGAACTCTCATTTACTTTATCAATAGGATGTATAAGATATAAATTGTTAATTCTATCCATTGAATTGCTGCCATCATTCCAATCAGATCCTATAGTATAGGGAAATCTTCTCAAAAGATGGAAAAATATATAAGTGATTAGGGATGAAAATCTAAATCATGAATTCTTTATTTTCTTGATCTTTTCAAGATTCTCAATCAACTAAACTCTTATAATTTTGCACATATCAACTTCAACTCTGTCAATGCACATAAGACAAGATGCTTGTACCATACCTACTACCATGTCATCCTCTCTAGAACTTGCACATAACTTTGTGGTTAAAATTTTGTATACATATCTCATATCATCTTGTTCAGTCATGCTAAGTACTATGCCTCTTCCGTTATAAGAAGACTTGATGATATATAAAACTATTTTCTTTACATTCTTTTCATTTAAAGGAATTGCACCTATCTTAGAAAATCTTGCTACCTCATGTATTAGATCAGTTGTTATATCTATCACTCAATCATCCAACCAAAACTTTCCATTTTGGATTCTGCTCAAAATGATCGTAGTCCATTCATCATTCTAAAACTCATAGTGAAATGTATACTTGATAATATCCATTTGACCTAAATGTTCATATCCTTCTTTGTAGCTTATGTCATGTTTTTATATCTTATCATATTCCATAGTCAAAATATTATCTCCTAATGTCTCAAACTTACACTTCAAATACCCTTTTACATCTTCTAAATGTAAAACAATATTTGGAATGTCTGACAAAGCCAAACTAGGGCCTTCTTTAAAGGGTTTTATTGATTCCTTCTTCATCTTAGATCTAGGAGTGTCTCTAATATTGTGAACTAATGATGCATCCATGATTGCACTGAAAATTAAATACTTTAATAATAAATTCTTAGTAAAATACCTTGGAATCATGATTTAGGGCTTCCACGTAGATCTATCAAAGAGTCTATCTCCAAATCTCACAAACTACTTTCAATCTCCACTTGACAGCTCTCTATGACTCTAGTAAATACTTGAATGATCAAATAATTTCAATAATCCACTTTTTATCCTTCAAATCCTTTAAGACATCATCATTGCACTAATTTTATAAGTGCATACATGCTAAAAGTTATTCTTGGTTACCTGCAAAACTTCTTTATTTTTTTGTAATTGCATACATGTTCATAAATTCATGCACTCTTAACCATAGCTTCCTTATATCATATCCTACCTCATATTAACTTCTCAAGGCTTAATTCAACTTCTTCTAAATTCTATGCTATTCTAATGCTTATATTAATACATAATTCATGAAATTTGATGCTGAATTATTTTGAGATGAGTTTGGAATTGACTTAAACTTACTCTCAAACACTTCACCTATCTGATTTCTTGATATACTGAGTGTTCTTGCTTGATCTGTAGCTTTAACAAACTCAACTTCTTCTAAGTTACTACAATTTTCTTTCTAACTATTGTTGGTGTTCATATTCCTTCTAGTGTAGTTTGCATTTCTTCTAAGATTAGGATTTCTCATGTTGTTCATTATGCAATACCTTGTCGTGTGACCCATGTTACTACATATATGATAAACTATAACATTGTTTCCATATATTGGTCTTGACCAATTGATTTGTGCTATGCAATTTCTGGCAATATGTCCAAAATTGTTGCATCTATAAAACACAACTCCACTTCTTATGTTATTTATTTCTCCAATAGGTCTTTTATCTACAGGGTTAGTGTTTCTAAACATTCTACTCTTACCATTATCATTAGATCTAGGTTTCTTACAATCAATAACTCTATGTCCAAAAACATGACAATTATAACAATAACCAGAGATAGGTTTGAATTGCTTACCTGTACAATCTCTTTTTATGTGTCTAAAAGAATTGCATGAAAAAAATCTACCTTTGGATTCTCTTCACATCTCTTTAGGTGGTTCATTTTTCTTAGTTGGGTTAGGTACATTTTCAGATTTGTTAGACTCGTCTAGTTTCTTTTCTTCTTTGTTCTCAAGTTGTTCCAGATCTTGTTCTTTGGATTCTTCAATCTTCTTTGGGAATTTGTTTTCAAAGTATCCAAGACTAGTTTTGTCATAAGAGGGTTTCTGATAAGAAATCTATTCATCAATTTTTTCACTATTGGCATATAGTTTCTCAAGATGTTGTTTAGATTGAGTTAGTTCTCCTTTCACAATTGTGTTGTATTTCACAAGTTCAGCATACTGTAATTTTTTAGTCTCAAATTCAGATGTCACTTTGGTAAGTTTAGATGTCCAATCTGCATTTTCAGACTTTAGATTTGATTCATCTTTGCTATTATCATCTTTCAAGCTTAGCTTTAGGTATACAATCTTTAGTTCATGTTTCAGGATCTCATTCTCCTTCTTTAGTTTTGAAACTTCATCATTGTCCTTGACTTGACTTGTAGGTTCTTTCTTTTATTTCATATCTTCTATCTTTTCTTTTAGTTTCTCAATGTAGTCTTTTGCACCATCATATTTTTCTTTCAGTGTATCTCTTTCTTCAGTAAGAATATCAATCTGTTCAAGAGCTTCATCAATATTTTTTTACAATTGATCCATATCCATAGAGATCTTATTCAAGCTATTAGGAATTCTCTGAATAATTTTTTTCTGAGTAACTGAGCTCTGATACCAATTTTTAGAAATAGGAAATACTAAGAGGGGGGGTGAATCAGTATTTCACAAACTTTTACTTTTTCCCACTTATGGATATATGAAAATAACTTGAAGCTTGCATAAGAAACTAAACTGAATAAACCGAATAAACTGAATAATAAACACAACAATAAAATGAAAGAACTCATAACACCATGTTTTTTCTCAAGGAAACCCTATCTAAGGGAAAACCCCCGTGGGGATGATACCCACAACTAATCCACTAATAAAAAATATACGGTTAAAGATATTGACCCTATTAGGAGTCTATTACATCTGTTTAGTGTCTCTATCCTAGTTAAAGGACTTTATGCCTTGTTAGAGGCCTCAACCTTGTTAGGATTTGTTATTACATAACATAAATATATGCAAGATGAGTTCACTACCCAAAAAAGGAATATGCAATGATAACCTCAAATACAAAAGGTAAAATATAAAAACCTTTTACTACTGTTGAATATCTTCAATATTCTGATCTAGCTTTGTAGTCTCTTCAAAACTTATCATCAATTCAAATTACTTTGATCATATATCAGATTTCGCACAATATACATAAATACAATAATTTCTTACAACTTCACATAACATATACTACTTGCACGTGTGTCTCTTTACATTTACAAGTATCTTACTTATATACAAGATATTACAAAACAACTTTCCTATCGGCCTTCAAAACTTTACACACTTCCAACATGAAATTAATTCTTGTTGCCTTAGAGTTAACATCTAGGATCTCATCCCTAATTATTTAAGTCATTATTTTTATAAACAAAATAATCCCTCAACTTAATATAACAAATTTTTTATCACTTCTCTATTTTGGTCAACTCTACACTGTCTTTGTAAAACATCGATATCTCTTTCCATACATGTCGTAGAGACTTATGCTCTTAGATGTAGCTTCAATATACCTGAAATGATCTATCTTCAAGTGTGCATGCACTAAATGTGCTTATGTGAACATCGCCAATCAAAAAAATCTCTATGTAGATAGATAAATATTGTTATGCTTAGACAATTTGTTGTCTTTATACTAAATATATATGTTTCCTCCTCAAATCATGTTGTCTTTATACTAAATATATATGTTTCCTTAATGACAACACCATGATATCCTACTTAGCCAAATTTTCAAAAATTTTAGTGGTCAAAATTCATTGGATAATGTGCATGGACAGCTATAAATTTTTTCTTAATGGTTATATCATCGAGATGAGCATGTAAAGATGAGTTGAGCAAGTTGATTGGTCAAGAAGGATCTCTTGATTAAATCCAAAAATTAAAAGGTGTGGTCAGTGAATTTCAAAGTGGACATAGAGATATGTGATATGAAGCCAAGTGTATGGTCATATTGAAAATGTATTGCATTTTAGGGTTTTCTATGGCGGTAGAAACATAAGAGAAAAGGAAAGTAGTATAAGCTAGAAAAAGAAGATGGTAATGGGTTGTTGATCATGTGTCAGTGAAGAAGGAAGAATTGATAGAAGGTGTGGTCTAGCCAAGTGTTAGAGAAGAATTTTGTTTGAGATATAGAGGATCTGATCAAGAAAAGGAGGTTTCTATTTTACAGATCATTCTCACATGTTGTTTCCTAATAGCTACAACAGAGTACTAGAAATCCTAAAGTGAGGTAGATCTTGATAGATTTGTATTGTATTGTAAATCTTGTATGGTGGCACTGTAATAAGTGTTTTATGTACTCTCACAAGGCTACCTCTCATAAGTTAAAATATTTTTATGATCTTTAGGTAAAGCCTCTTACAAGGTTACTTTTTTTCATGTATATGTAAACGCCTTTCACAGGGTGTACTTCAGAAGAGTACAAATTTGTGGGTGCCATCCTCACTATGGTTTTTCCCTGATTTGGGTTTCCATGATACCAAAAATCTTTGGTCTTTGTGTTGGATATTTTGTAGTTGCACATTTACATTTGATTGTTGATTTATTGATTTATTGGTTAATTCAAAAGTATTTAAATGTTGAAATTGGTATATTACTGATTCACCCCCGCCCCTCTCAGTAATCTCATCATAATAACATTAACAATTGGTATTAGAGATTTGGTCCTTGGAGAAGAAGTGTAACTTGAGGTAAAGATCTTGAAAAGATGATGAGAAATGAGGGTCCTAAGTTCAACAAGGATAGTTACACAGTATGGTGTGAAAAGATGAAGTTGTACCTGAAAGGAATGGGTGATCAGTACTGGGATCATGTGACTACAAGATATGTTTTCCATAATGTGACATAGGGAAGGGTTGGAGGATCCAATAATGGATGGTCCAAACCTACAACTGCCAATTATAACAAGAACAATTGCAGCAGAATACAGCAAGATAATGATTCAAAACATAATTTCATTCAACATGCCCGGATGTAAGGCCTTCCAGGTTTTGGCCTTTTACAATTAAATAAAAAAATATCTCAATAATATCCTAGATATTCCAACTCTGAAACACATCAGCAACTGATGGAAACACTAAGGCATATCTAAACTTGAGCTCGCAAGCCTCCAAGCAATCTCCTTGACTCCAAGTATGCAAACCACTAGCTCTACTATTACAATATCAGATAAAATATATGATCTAAAAGATCTCACAAGATCCAGTTATGTTTCTAATCTCCTTCTACTATCAATATACCATCCTACTAACTACTAAACATCTACCCAAGCTCTCAATATATAGCTAGCTAAGCCACAAGTTGCCCAGTCAGGCTTTAATTACAATATAGGTCGAGTCTAAGGAAAGAAACCAAAACTAATGCAATAATGATAAAAAATTAATGTGCCTTTTTATTTAGGTCCACACATGACCCAAAAACATTCCCTTAACTTTTCAAGGTCCTATCTCATCACATAGAACCGCGCAAGAAGAAACACTCGATGTTTCACATGAAAATTGGCAGAAAATAGGTCCCCAAGAAAAATGGTCATAAATTTTTACTCATAATGAATTAGGGCTTACACTCTTGGAAAATGGTATTAATTTATGTCCTCTTAAATTTCCTAAGATATAAAAGGATTATTCATTAAGGATCAACATTTCCACTATGCGCAATCAGCTCCAAAACTGTAGGAAAATACTTCTCTGACAACAAGTAAAACAACTATAACTTTAAAACAATCCATCCAATCCTTATGAGATCTTAGGAGAAGGTTCCAAAATAGGTCCTCAACATCATGTAAGCCTCACAAAACATGAAACCAACAAATACAACAACTATTATGCAAACAACATAAAATAGGAAATATTTTTGGTTGATGCAAGATTGCTCAAAGCTTGAGATGCTCCTACATCATAATAGAACCATGTCTGCTGAATAGTTGAGGAAAAAAAGAGAGCACATTAAAAATATTAAAGCAATAACAAGTACCTTATTAGATCTAGAGTATATCAATATGCAATATCTTGACACTACTTACGATAGAGAAGCTAAAAATAATCTACAAAGGAGATTCACATGTGCAAAAAGATAAGGTAGAAAACTTAAAGGGAAAATTTGATGACATGAGGATGAATAAAGGAGAGAACATTGAGAAATATAGTTAAAGAATCAAGGAGGTAGTGAATGTAATAAAAATGGTATAGGAGCACCAAGGTCATATAAAAACCTGAGTACACCACCTCTGCATCAAAAAGGATCTGGTGGAGCCATCACTCAAGATGATATGGTAAGCAAAATCCTAAAAACTTAATTTCCACATTATATAATTAGGGTTTCTTCTATACAAGAAGTACAGTCCTTAGGGACTATACCGATAACTATTTATTCTTTAGTTGGAAATTTAACTGCCTTTGACTTGAGCAATTATGATAATAACATGCCTATAATTGATGTAGCATTTAAAGCCTATCTAAACTCTAGAAGGCATTCTGAGAAACTAGTGATGAGTTTTCTGATGAAAAAGTGGATAACATATATTACAATGATCTTAGTGGGAGAAAACCTGGATATTACAATGGGATAATATATATGCAACCGATGATGGAAGATGAACTTGTTGAATGGAATGAACAAAGACAAGATGAAAAAGAAAATGATGGTACACCTATTCAAAATGAAGCTGAGAAATAGAGATTTGAGCCTACATTACCAATGTATGTTAAGTTAAATCACTCTCCTAAGAAAATAATTAGAGATAAGAATGATGGAGTGTTAACTAGAAGGAAAGCTAGAGAGAGCACCTGCTAACTTTCCAAATTTGAGCCTAGAACTGTTTAGGATGCATTGAAAGATGATGATTGGTTGAATGTAATGAGAGAAGACATAGAACAGAGAGAGAAGAATGAAACTTGGACTCTAGTACCCCGATCAATAGATAAGAATGTTATTAGAACTAAATGAGTATTTATAAATACAATGGATGAAATAGGAGAAGTGGTGAGAAACAAGGAAAGACTTGTTTGCAAAGGATGTGCATAAGAGGAAGGATTAGATTATGGTGAGACCTTTTCACCTCTTTCTAGATTAGGAGTAAGGATACTACTTGCTTATTCATCTTGCAATAAATTCATTTTTTATCAAATGGATGTGAAATCTTATTTTCTGAATGGTATACTAGAAGAGGAGGTCTATATTGAAGAACCTAAAGGTTTTGAGAAGAATGATGGACAATATTTGGTTTGAGAATTGAAGAAGCCATTGTATGGACTAAAACAACCATCTAGAGCATGGTATGAGAGTACACTAATATCTTATAAATATTGTATTTTCTAGAACAAGTGACAACAACAATGTTTTTCTAAAGGTTGATGAAGAAAATAAGTTACTACTTGCTGAAATATTTATTGTTGATATAATATTTGGAGGTAATTATGACTCAAGTAGAGCATTTGATGAACAAATTAGAAAGGAATTTGAACTGTTAATGATAGGTGAGATCAAATACTTCATTGATTTGCAAGTTTCACAACTTGATAATGGTATCTAAATCAGTCAATATAAATACATCAAAGAGATATTGAAGACCTTTGGACTTGAGGAATTGATGCAAGAGCATCTTGGGTCTTGAGCAATCTTGCATCAACCAAAAACATTTCCTGATTTCTATACCTATTTTCTATTGTTTGCATTATAATATTTCATTCGATGGTTTCATATTGTGTGAAGCTTACATGATGTTGAGGACCTATTTTTTAACCTTCTCCTATGAGCACATAAATATTGGATAGACTGTTTCAAAGTTACAGCTATTTTCCTTGCTGTCGGAGCCGTATTTTCTTATAGATTTAGTGTTGATTGCACATAGTGGCGATGTTGATCCATAAAGAATCAGACTTTTCACTCTTAATAAATTTTAGAGAACCTAAAATAATATCATTTCCCAAGAGCGCAAGTCCTAATTCATTATGAGTAAAAATTTATGCCCATTTTTCTCGAGGACCTATTTTCTGCCGATTTTCACGCAAAACATGTAGTGTTTCTTCTTGCGTGATTCTATGTGATCAAATGGGGCCTTGAAAAGTTAAGGGCATGTTTTTGGATCATGTGTGGACCTAAATCAAAAGGTGCATCAATTTATGATCACTATTTCAATAGTTTTAGTTTAAATCTTCCAGACTGGACCTATAATGTAATTAAGTGCCTGACTGGCTGACTTGTGGCTTAGCTGGCTATATAAGGAGTCTAGACTGATGTAGTAGGGAATAAGGAGGTATATCTAGGAATTTTTATCAAGATACATCATTTGAGACAAAGATAGGATGCAAGCTATGATTATGATTTCATAATTCTCATTGTATAAGGCTGAAACCTGAAAGACCTCACAATCGGGCATGTTTGAGGAAATAATATAAATTCTCTATTGCTACTGCCAGTTGATTGTCTCATATCCATTGTGATCTCATTTCTTTCATGTGATTTTATATTTCATCCATTGTGTAACTCTGAGCAAGGCTTGTTTTTTATTCAAGTGGACTCAATTATGCTTGTATCTACCTTGCCCCTACATCAAGTGGTATTAGAGTGAGTTCTTTCTTATGGATTAGATCATGGAGAACCTTATTAGATTGGTTGTAGGGTGGCAGATCTAAGATCTAACCTCTAACTTGTAGAAGGTTACTATCTTGCTAGAACCTAATTGTCAAGATGGTTTGAGGTAGAGGAAATGATAATGCTATCATGGATATGTTGAGGCAGATTGCAACTATGCTTGAAGCTATAGAGATAGCCTAGAGAAGAGGAGCACATCTTGAAGATGTTAGTGATGAAGAAGAAGAAGCAGCACCTAATCCTGAACCTAAAGTTGAACAAGATGAGGAAAGACTTTTGAGAGTTTTGATCAAGGCTAACTCCAGATTTGCAGTTGATGTTGCTTTCTATGATGGAAGACTTGAGACCGATACACTTTTGCATTGGATCTCTGAGATGGATAAATACTTTGAGTATGAAGGTACTCCTAATAATAAGAAGGTTAAGATAGCAGTCACAAAGTTGAAAGGGCATGCATCTCTTTGGTGGGATCATTTGCAAACTAAGAGATAGAAGAGAGGAAAAGAAAAGATCAAGACATGGATGAAGATGCTTGGAAAGATGAAGAAGTTTATTCTAGCTGATTACCAAGTGAGTTTGATGAGAAAAATGCAAAATTTGAGACAAAAGGACATGAGTGTGAAAGAATATATTGAGGAATTTTACAAATTGGATATCAGATCTGGACATGTAGATGATGAAGTTGAGAAGGTGGCTAGATATCTGAATGGCCTGAGGACATCTATTCAAGATGAGATCAGTTATGTGAAGATTGATAGTGTGGAAGAAGCATACCAATTTTCTTTGAAGGCTGAAGAGAGATTGACAAAGAGACATGAACAAAGACAAAGAGGAAGAGGTGGTAGATTTTAGAGAAGTAGAGGAAGATCTTATGGAGAAAGTAGCAAATATGACAATGCAACACAAGATAAAGGATGGAAAGATGAACCTGCTAAACAAGGTAATTACTCTAGAGGTATCTATATTGGTTACTCTAGGAATAACAATAATGGGAAAAGAGAAGATAAATCTTGGTTTAAAGGTACTTGTTACAAATGTGGTGAAGAAGGACATAGAGATTTTGAATGCACTAACTCTAGAAAGAAGATTGGAGGTAGTGGCAGAAGTAATTTGGCTTGTGAAGAAGTTGAGGAAATATCTAATGAACCTGAACATGGTGAGAACTCGATGCTAAGAAGGATCTTATGGAATGAAGAAGCTGATGAAGAACCTATTCTGAGGAACAATTTGTTCAAAACCAAATGTAAGATCGTTGATAAATGTTGCAAGGTAATCATTGATAGTGGAAGTTCTAATAATTTGGCATCCGAAGAGCTAGTTAACAAATTGTAGTTATAGAGATTGAAACATCCTAAGCCTTACCATATTGCTTAGATCGAGAAGGAGCATAAACTACTTGTAAGTGAACAATGCCTTGTTAAATTCAAAATTGGGAATTATCATGATGAAGTCTTTAGTGATATTATGCATATGGATTGTTGTCATATTCTTTTGGGTAGACCTTGGTAATATGATAGGAAAGCATTTCATGATGGTAGATTGAATCAATATACTATTTGGATAGATGGAAAGAAAAAAGTATTGTTGCCTTTGATAGAGAAGTTTGATGAAAGTCATTGTACCACAGTCAGAGTATGCTTAGTTGATGGTAAAAAGTTTGCAAGAGAAATGAAAGAAGAGAATGTTTGTTTTTCTTTAATTCTAAGGAAGATTGAGAAACAAGATGAGTTAGAACATGCACCTAAGGTTAAGCCTTTGTTGACTGAATTTCATGACATTATTTCTGATAATGTACCTGATGATTTACCACCTATGAGAAGTATAAGTCATTGTATGGATTTGATACTTGGAGCTAGTTTTCCTAACAAAGCACCACATAGGTTGACACCTGATGAAAAGACTGAATTGAATAGGCAAGTGCAATAATTTCTTGAGAGAGGTTTGATTAGGGAAAGTTTAAGTCCTTGTGCAGTACCTATTGTATTAGCACCTAAAAAGAATGGAGAATGGAGAATGTGCACTGATTCTAGAGCTATAAACAAGACAATAGTAAAGTATAGATTTCCTTTGCCTAGGATGGATGACATAATGGATAGTTTGAGTGGAGCAAAGTATTTCACAAAGATTGATCTGAAAAGTGGATATCATCAGATTAGGATAAGAGAAGGGGATGAATGGAAAACTACTTTTAAGACTAATGAAGGTTTGTATGAATGGTTGGTTATGCCTTTTGGTTTGACTAATGCACCTAGTACTTTCATGAGGCTGATGAGTGAAGTTCTAAAAATATTCTTGGTTAAATTTGTCATTGTATATCTTGATGACATTTTGATATTTAGTAAGAGTAAGGAAAACTTCTTGAACATATCATACAAGTATTGTAGAGATTGAAAGAAGAAAAGTTGTTGATTAACTTGAAGAAATGTTCATTTATGAAAGAGGAGATTGTATACCTTAGTTTTTTAATTTCAGCTGATGGATTGAAGATGGATCCTGAGAAAGTGAGAGCTATACTTGATTGGCCTACACCAGAGAATGTTGGAGAGGTAAGATCATTTCATGGATTGGCAAGTTTTTATAAGAAGTTCATTAGAAATTTCAGTCCTATTTGTAATGCTATGACTAAAACTATGAGAGGAGATAAAAAGGATTTCAAATGGACACATGGAGTACAAAATAATTTTGAAACATTGAAACAAAGAATTGCAGAGTTGCCTACACTTGATTTGCCTAATTTTAGTAAAGTTTTTCAAGTTGAATGTGATGCTAGTGGAAGTGTAATTGGAGCTATTTTGAGTCAAGAAGGAAAACCTATAGCTTTCTTTAGTGAAAAGTTGAATGATGTTAAGAGAAAATATTCAATTTATGACTAGGAATTCTATGCTATTGTTCAAGCTTTGAAGAAATGGAGACATTATTTGATGCCTAAAGATTTTGTGTTGTATACTAACCATAAAGCTTTACAGTATTTGGGAAGTTAGAATAAGTTGAATCTGAAACATATGAAGTGGGTTGAGTTCTTGCAAAAATTTTCCTTTTTATTGACGCATAAGAGTGGACAGTCAAATAAGGTTGTTGATGCCTTGAGTTGAAGAATAAATTTGCTGACAGAGATGAGAGTTGAGCTAATTGGTTTTGATGATTTGAAGTGTTTGTATGAGATTAAAATTGATTTTCAGAGCCTTGGAAAGCTTGTAAGGAACACACGGTGTGTGATAAGTGGAATGATTATTTCATTCAAGAATACATGTTGTTTAAAGGAGTTCAGTTGTGCATACCTAGAGGATATATGAGAGAGAACATAATAAAGGATAAATATAGTGGTGGACTTGCTAGACATTTTCGGATTGATAAGACTGTGAATTTGATTTCAAAAAGATACTTTTGGCCATAGATTTACAGAGATGTGTAGAGAATGGTTAGAGGTTGTAGAGTTTGTCAAGTAGCAAAAGGAACTAGTCAAAATTTGGGATTGTATACACCTTTGCATGTACCTGATAGACCTTGGGAAGATGTGAGTATGGACTTTGTTCTTGGATTACCTAGAACTCAGAGTGTTAATGATTCTATTTTGGTAGTAGTTGACAGATTTTCAAAGATGGCTCATTTCATACCTTGTAAGAAGACATCTGATGCATTGCATGTAGCTAAATTATTCTTCAAGGAAGTGGTAAGATTGCATGGTTTGCCTAAGTCTATTGTTTCAGACAGAGATACAAAGTTTACTGGTTATTTTTGGAGAACACTTTGGAAGAAGATGAATATAGAATTGAAGTTTAGTTCTACATTTCACCCTTAGACAAATGGACAGATTGACGTTGTGAACAGAAGTTTGGGAAACTTGTTGAGATGTTTAGTTGGGGATAAGCCTGCTAATTGGGATTTGGTTTTGGCACAAGAAGAGTTTGCATATAATAATTATGTAAATAGAAGCACTAAGAGGACACCATTTGAGATTGTTAATGGATTTAATCCTAAGGGAACCATAGAGCTAAGAGATTTACCTACTGAGACAAGAAGAAGTGTTGAAGTTGAGGATTTTGTAGTCTGCATGAGAACTTTACATGATGAAGTCAAAAGTAATTTGGAGGATAGTAATCTGAAATATAAACAAAGAGCTGACAAGAGAAGGAGACATAAATATTTTGAAGTTGGAGATGAGGTTATGATTCCTTTGAAGAAGAATAGATTTCTAGTTGGTACCTACAACAAGCTGAAAATGAAGAAGTTTGGACCTTGTAAGATTCTGAAGAAGTTTGACAGTGGAAATGCTTATGAAGTAGAATTACCAGAGGACATGGATATATCACCTATAATCAATATTGCTGATATATTTGATTATTTTGAATCAAATGATGACATATAAGATGATCTATATTATCCTAAGAAGAATAAAGATAGTATTGAGAATATCTTGAACAAAAGAGTGAGCAAGAGTACAAGAGGAAAAGACTACCTAGAATATCTAGTTCAGTGGAAAGACAAGCCAGTTGAAGATAGTTCATGGATTACACAAGTTGAGTTGGATCTTTATGATTTAGGTTAGAATATGATTAATTCTTGATGTGGAAATCAGTTCTTTATTTACCCTAGGTGTCTGATATTTACCCTAGGTGTCTGATGCAGGAGCATCTGTGTCTTAATTAATCTTGCATCAACCAAAAACATTTCCTGATTTCTATACCCATTTTCTGTTGTTTGTATTATAATTTTTCATTTGATGGTTTCATGTTTTTAAAATCTTACATGATGTTGAGGACCTATTTGGTAACCTTCTCCTATGAGCACATAAATATTGGATAGACTATTTCAAAGTTACAACTATTTTCCTTGTCGTCGAAGCCGTATTTTCCTGTAGTTTTGGTGTTGATTACACATAGTGGAAATTTTGATCCATAAGGAATCATCCTTTTCACTCTTAATAAATTTTATAGGACCTAAATTACTAACATTTCCCAAGATCGTAAGTCCTAATTAATTATGAGTAAAACGTTATGCCCATTTTTCTTGGGGACCTATTTTCTGCCAATTTTCACATGAAACATGTAGTGTTTCTTCTTGCATGGTTCTGTGTGATCAAATGGGGCCTTGAATAGTTAAGGGAATGTTTTTGGATCATGTGTGGACCTAAATCCAAAGGTTTATCAATTGGTGATCACTCTTTCATTAGTTTTGGTTTAAATCTTCCAGACTGGACCTATAATGTAATTAAGTGCTTGATTGGCCGACTTGTGGCTTAGTTGGCTATATAAGGAGTCTAGATTGATGTAGTAGGGAATCAAGAGGTATATCTAGGAAGGATTATCAAGATACATCATTGGAGACAAAGATAGGATGCAAGTTGTGATTCTGATTTTATAATTCTCATTGTATAAGGCCAAAACCCGGAAGGCCTCATAGCCGGGCATGTTTGAGGAAATAATATAAATTCTTTGTTGTTGCTACCAGTTGATTATCTCATATCCATTATGATATCATTACTTTCATGTGATTTTATATTGCTTCCATTGTGTAACTCTGAGCAGGGCTTGTTGTTGATTCAAGTGGACTCAATTCTACTTGATTCTACTTGTATCTACCTTGCCCCTATGTCAGGAATCAAAACCTATTGGAACCCCAATGGTTATAGGTTGAAAATTTTCTAAGGATGATGAATCTGATAAATTTGATAAGACTATGTACTAATCTATGATTGGGAAGCTACAATAGGTTGTGCATAGTAGATTGAATATTGGACAAGTAGTTCATTTGGTTGCAAGATTTTTAGCAAATCCTAAGGAAACACACTTGAATGAAATAAAGAGAATATTAAAATATTTAAGAGGAATGACCGATTATGGACTTTGATATGGTTACAAAAGATATTTTTTACTAAGTGTTTATATTGATGTTGATTGGGCTGGAAATGTGGATGACAACAAAAGTACAAGTGGTGGAGCATTCTTCTTGGGTGAAAGACTTGTTTCTTGGACAAGTAAGAAGCAAAACTATATTTCACAATCTACTGTTGAAGCTGAATATGTTGTTGTTGCTATCAATTGCACTTAGGTGGTATGGATTAGTCAATTACTTGAAGGTATACAAAAAAATGTGACTAAACCTATTATTATTCACTGTAATAATACTAGTGCTATAAACATTTCTAAGAATCCAGTGATGCACTCTAAGACTAAACATATTTCTATAAAGTATCATTTTCTTAGAGAATAAGTTTAGGAAAAAGAGGTAAGGTTGGAATACATTCCAACAAGGGAATGAATTGTTGATATTTTTACTAAGCCTCTACCTAAGGATAGGTTTGGATACTTGAGAGGTAAATTAGGGGTCACTCCTCTATCTGCACTTAACTGAGAAGATGTTATATTGCATCAATCCTATAACTTTATTATTGATCTTAACTTGGATTGATGTATTAGTGACAACCCTTGGAGTAGGAATAGTTAAGTTGTAAAATATGTTGAACATGAAATCAAAGAGAATATTTGAAGATTGATACACACATTAGTACATGTATTTGGTATATGGAGTGAACTAAATAGAGTTTACATCTTAGGGGGAGACACTACACAGTTTGGAGTTGTAATGTCCCCACCAGGGAACCCATAAGGAATCAGGTCTTATGACCAAAAATTGCAACTAACAATTTTTTTTCTAACATTACATCATTACTACTTCACATTTACAATCCTTAAGGTTCCCTTAATGAAATCATTTACTAACATATTTACATTACTTATCCAAATTGAATTTCATATCCTTTCTTTACTTTCACATTTAGAACTTAAGAGATAGGGTAAGAAAAAAATATAACATTTCATTTACAATTATGTTTCTTACTTCATATACTAATTTCATTTCTCCTTCCTACACATTGAATAACTATTCATTACAAATTACATTTCAACCATAGCATAATAAACATTTTTCTTTCATTGCAACAAAGAGGAGATAGAAAAGATCATTCAACATTACATTGTATATTTCCAACTTTGTTCTTTCAAATAATAACCCTTGAAATCAAGCCTAGAACTATCCCTCCCAATTACATTGCTTTTCTTTTCAATTACACCTTTCTGATAATAGATCTCATAATAACAAGTACATGGATGGCCTGAAGGCATTACAACATATCTTTTCATCTTTCCTTTCAAAAATACAAAATATAAATATCTGCATCAATACATAAATTTGAATGCATCCAAGTCACGAACCATGAATAGAACCTCGAAAGATTCTTGCCACCCAACCATGTGGAACTGATGAGGTTCCACCCCCCCATGCTAGGAGATAGAACCAAGATACTAGCAAGGCCCTAAGCAATCTAAGGCTCAAAAGATAAAGAAATCCAAGACTCAAAAAGAACATAAAATATCACCATACTATAACATAGAGGTCAAGGTACTAGGAGACCACCTAAGTGAGTGTCATCACACAACCTATATATTGGGATCCTTCCTAGAAACCATGTAACCCCAGTCCCCCCTTTATGAATAGGGATCCATCCTAGCAGTTATCCCTGGTCCCGGTACTCCAATCAGGTATGTGTGGCCATTATTATGTTCTCTCTCATTATCTTTTGAATCCCCCCTTCCTAGGTTAATTTTTAAGGTTATCACTTTTTACAAACCCACCCATAGGATCATCTGGCAACCACTTTAGGGTTCCAACACCTATGGTGATCCACTCACTTAAGGTTCCTATTCCCTTACCCCATCACAAGCCACAAATACAAAATGACACTTCCAAGTCCTGATTCATAGGTTTAAGAGACTCCCCTGTGCACTCAAGCCCTCAGAATGAGTCCTAACCATATCCATATGCATAACAGGAAACTATTGGAAGAAGGTCTAACACAAGACATCACAAAATAAATCATAAAAAATTTCACATGCCCAAGTAAAACTTTCCCAAGGCTCATTTATAGGTTAAAGGCACCCTCCCGTGCACACAGGCCACCGAGACAAGTCCTAGCCTCATAAGCTAAACTCAAGTATAAGACAAGTGCAAACACATCATAAATAAACCATATAACCTTAAAAAAGAAAGTAACAAATATTCATAAATGATACAAACTTCCGCATACACAAAAAGAAACAACACCCATCTATGGAAATCTCATGATCCTGAAATTTGGCTAAGTTTGAATTTTTAAGATATCCCAAAATTAGAAGTTGCATCTTAACTCCTATGAATCTGGAACCTATCTCAATCATCTCAGAAGGTACCTAAACCCTTTATAGAAGTATAACTTAAAGTATAAGAAATTAAAGTACGTAAACTTATACTTGAATGTTATAATTGTATAAAGCCTGAATCCTGTTTTCATCAGTTTACACTAGCTTTGTCAGTTGACACTACCTTGGTCGGTTCATACTAGATTGGTCAGTTAATACTGCATTTTTTGGTTAACTCTGGACTGGTCGGTTAACACAGGACTAGTCGGTTATTGCTGCATTAGTCAGTTAACACTAAATTGGTTGGTTAACACTACAGTGGTCGGTTAACACTAAAATGACCTACCTCGGTGAACACTAAACCGACCTAGCTCAGCTAATACTAGACCAACCGGGCTCGGTTAATACTAAACTGATAGAAACTATGGAATATGACTGTCAACTATGACTTGCAAGTAAAACTGGACATTATGGGAACTATGGTTGTCTAATCTGAGCACGACCCATTTGAGATCTCCCAGTTTCCCTTCAAAAATGGATCATCAATCGATCCTATCAATCTAATAAATATGTTCTAGATTTGGACAAAGAAAATTGGCACTAAAATAGATATGAAACTGTAGGTTTGAAACGAAGTTCTAAAGTCTCAAAGAACTCATGGACATTCTAGATAAGAAAGGAGATACAAGGGAAATGCTAAGGACCCTACAACCTCCTAAAAATGCAGAAATAATCATATACATACAATCATGGAAAAATATTTAAACATAATCCTAAACTCCAAATCACTAATACAGGCACAACATATATAGATATGCAAAACATAATCATTCTATAATTTATAAAGACAATACAACACACAGAGCACACATTCATACACAAAGAGGAAGAATGGAGATTCTTTCCAGTTTTAGACCCTACCTTGGGTCCTGTGGAGAAATCCTCTTCCCTTGACTGGAGAATCTCTGTGAAACTTCAATCCTTGAGTAGATATCCCTCTGGAAATCTTCCTCTGGCAACCAATTCCAAGCAACCCTCACACAGATGACTTCACCAACCAGAGACTCTCAAACTCACACAAACTATCACCAAAATTTTCTGGAGAAAACAATTACAGACAACTAAAAAGGAAACAAATCTTCCAAAAATTAACATCCTCCCACACACAAAAATCTTCAAATATTTATCTTCCAACTATGTGGTTGGAGGAGTTGCTTTACGGGAAGCAACTTCTCCAACTTCCATAGTTGGTTGGAGGAACAACCAAATAATCTCCCGTAAAGACTTAATCAAGGTTTTTGATAAATTTAATTAAAATACCTTTTAAATGAAAGTATAACAAGAATAACAAACAAATATCTTTCAAGAAAAACACATAGCACAATAGGAAAGCAAGTGGCCTAACTTCTAGGAGGTCTCGAGTTCAACTCCCTCCTAGATAGCCAATATTACTACAAAGGATATTTTCCTTTTTATTACTATTATTTTACTTTTTATTTAATACATTTATCAAATATACTTTATTTAACTCACTTTATTTACTTATTATAAACACAATTAATGAAAACATACAATTATTATTATTATTTATATAAGCATGGATATATGCGTGTGCACCCACATATTCACATACCTATATAAAATACAAACAATTATAACATATTTATAATTATTATACAAAATCAATTAATTCTAACTCATAAAATACACTCAGACCAACATCAAATCAAGTCCATAACATAAACTACATTCTACTTCCCAAGCTAGGATAACTTCCTAAATAGAATTCTAAGTCCATGGGTAACCTCGAGAGTATCTTGGTTAAATCTCCACACATCAACAGTTCGAGGATTTTGAAGCCACGCTCAGACCTATGTAGCCAGGTGGAGATGATGCCTGGTATCTACATCCTGCATCACCAACTGATATGCATATACAAATATATCAATATAAACAGGTAGTGGCAAATAAGGAGGGAGAATGTGACATCATGTGGACCTCTCGTAGGAGTAACTACGACTACCCCTCCTCATCCTACACTCACATCAACCAGTGAACATCAAACCATAATAGGGTCAGTAGGGTTAGATCATAATATAAACACCATCATAACACAAATCAAAGTAAAACATTTTACTAATAGTTCATTTCTAGCCACTCATCATTAAAATTATAACTCATTTAATATTTCCAATAAATTGCAGTAACCAAATATATATCCTCAAATGTCTCATAAAATGTTAACTAAATGATAACCATAGTCCATCATAAAATCCAAAGTGTCAAAGAAAAAGTCCTGTCAGTCTAACATAAGAAGATACTAGGGTGGGCATTACAGGAGTTGCTGCTACACAAATTAGAATCTACAAGGCTAATGATTTGAAGTTGACAAGTTGAAGATAGAGTTGAACCTAATAAATCTATGGATGTGATCATTTGGTTAGTCAAATTACTTTCTGACACACATGTAAAGAGATAAAGATGTATGTATTTCTTTTTTGTGTTTCTATATCAATGCCAAAGGAGGAGATTGTTGGTATAACTGATGAAGAGTAATGAATTAAAAGAAGTGGTTGATCATATGTGTAAGGTTAAGTGGTTTAGAGAATGATTTTATGATGAAACATGACAAGTATGGTTGAGAAATGATCAATTATGGTATTGTCATTGATGTCAACTATTAACTTTATAAGCTTCTGATGATGATCGTGGAATACATTGTGTGGTTAAATATTGGTATCAAATTTAAAAGAAAGCAACACTAAATAAACCATTAAGTAAAGAATTTAGCTATAAGAGGCCATATCAAATGAACCAACTAAATTCTCAAAAGTGGCTTATTGCTTCCTAATTGGAGTAATTTTAATCGTTCTTTGAGTTCTCATTGAATTCACATGAAGGATTAATGACTTGACTACTCCAAAATAGAAGATTCAAATGCAATACACAACTAGAAATGAACTAGAATGCAAGATTAACAAAACTAGAATGAGAGAATTAAGATAGAATGGATTCAAACAACTGGTATTCTAGAATGAGAATGCAAGAAATTATGCTAAGATTTTCAATGCAAGAAATCAAACTTTATTTTAACAATGTAAGAGAACTATAAGCATATAATGAAAGCAACTAAAAGCTAGGAAATCAAATTAGCAAGGTTACTCTAAGATGCAAGAATGCAAGTATTTTAAAAACTAAGATGATCTAGATTTCAAGATAACAAAAATTGGACTAAAAAATGATCAAGATGGAACCCTTGAGCCAAGGAAGAGATTCCTTTTAAAGGAAATGCCTCAAGAATGGAGGGTGGAGATTAAGAGAAAAAAGATGTTAGCTAGAGATGAGTGGTGAGAGGAGATCAATCCATGTGAGAGGATTCAAGAGTTTTTTATTAGCCAAGTTTGATGGGAGAATAAGACCAAATATAAAATCCCCTTTTAATTGCCAAGTAATAAAGTTAAGTTTGCACAAAGTGCTCTCTTTAATACAAGTGCTAAGACTTTATATTAAAGATAAGTTTTGACAATTAAATGATTTTTCAAGTTTAGAAATGATTTAGGCTTGATTTTAATTATGCAAGGGGGATTAATCAAGTTTCTTACATAATTATATCTAGTAAATTATGCTTTTCAAATTTAGAATTTGTTTTAAGGTAATTTAATCAAAATTGGGGGCTTAGGTTCTATTAGACAAGTTTTAGGTGATTACATTTTCCCCTCTTTCAATTGATGTGGGAGCAATGTGTTAATTCAAAGAATAGATAGAAGCTAGATCAGAGAACAACCTAATGTGAAGCAATGAGACCATTTATAATAAGGAGAACTAACTTTGAACTTGATCAAATGATGATCGATAAGAGACATCAGCTCTGGACTTGATTGAACAAAGACTGATGAGTGAGATAAGAGTATCTAGTCTGATATAAAGTGATGAGACTGAATATCTGTCTAAAGATATTTTGAGATAGCTACCTTGACAAGGATTCTTAGGAATCCAATCACCTAATTGAGAGACAATACCATATTGATATGGGTCCTTATGAACCTAATATACCCTGGGAATGATGTCAAATTGATGTAGGTCCTGATGAACCTAACATGCCCCAAGAGATCAAATAAATGTATGTTTTAGTGACCTAATATGAAGTGATGAGATCACTCTTTGATAAAGATATGCAGAGAATCTCAACTTGATATGGTTCTTGATGAAGATGAAATGCTCTAAGAAGTGAAACTTGAATTGATTTTCTGATTAGGATTGACATGCAAAAAGAGGTTTTTTTATGTTATCATGCCCCCTCGGGGTCAAAATTGAAATGAGGTAGAGAGGTTAAATCCTGAAATATGTTATCAGTGTGTTTGGAGGTCTTGTTGGCCGGATTTGACTAAAATTTGACTAGGTTTGACTAAGGTTGACCAACATGAGAACACTTGGATTTGATAGATTTTCATAAGATTGACCTCAGAGGTTCAAGAAATGAAGGTAAAAAAGAGCGAGAAGTGATAGCAAAGCGGTCAACTATGTTTGACCAAGAAGGGTTGACTTAGAAATTTGACTAAGTAAATGATATCAGATTTTGATTTAAATTGTAAAAATAGATTCAGAGTGTCAAAATTAGCTAGGGGTGCAATTTTCACAAGATTCTGAGCACTTTGAAAATTAGGTCAAAACCTATAAAAGGGGTCATTTTCAAATCATTTGCTACAGTTGAATTTTGAGAGCCTAGAGCCTTCCAGAAGCTAAAGATGTTGATTTTTGTCCAAAATCACCGATTCAAGTTGTAGAGACATCACAACCAGCCTTGGGCATACAACACACCAGTAGGTAACCAACCATTTCCTGTGATTTGTTGTTTTTTAGCCCTTTTTTAGCATTTTAGGCAAGTTTTCCTATAATATCATACAATGAAACAAGTTCATCACACATAAATTTGAGTTTCATCATATGATAAACTAGTTGAAAAACATGTATCATTTCCTTCATTGTGTTTTATCGTACAAGAAACACCCTCGTATCATAAAATACGAGGAACTTTATGGCATTGAAAAAGAGTATCATTTCTCTTATGGAGCTTCATTGTACAATAAATGTGGGTCAGATCTTTCATTGTAAGGTCTAAAAATTGAGTTTTTCCTTTTGCAGTTAACTTTTATTGTTCGTTGTAACTTTATAGCTTTTCAGAGGTGCTTTAGCAGTTGATTTTCAATAGCTTAATGTTTGATTGAGATCGATTACTGATGCTTTTCCTTGTTTTCTATTTTGCAAATTCATCTACTTGATCCAATATTTAGATGTGCCTATCCACATGCTCTACATTTAGCTCAATTACTATCACCTACCAACCTCACCGTACTTTATCAGTGTGGGCTGGGTAAGCTCCTTACACATCCTGATATCTGTGTGAACCATAGGTTGCTTACAACACTGATAGATAATTTCTATAATGAGCATAATATCTTTCATCTATTGATGGGGGAGATTAATGTGACCCCTAAGAATGTGTATCAGATCCTACACCTTTCGATGATTAGTGATCTTGTATACTATGACCAAGATCCTTCTGAGGGAATTCTAGGTATGCAGTGAATATTCATCAATGATACAATCATGGAGCACAACATCACATGAGACTACATAATATGACAATACAGATAGGAGTACCCATTAGCATACATTTTGGTTGGTCTGATAGGTTGCATTGCGGTCCTCAATCAGAGCCAATAGGGCTTCCAGTGCATATGGGGTCATATTTTGTATGATATGCTTACTTGGTCATGAAAGTTTAGTTGGGGAGCTTATTATGTCATATGTACCATGAGCTACAAGAGATTGTGAACCTACACAAGAGGAGTATGATGACCAAGTTATAGGTTTACAGATCTAGGTATGAGGGCACATACCTGTTGCATGCCATGTTGCATAGGATACACAAGGAGTGGGTATTCCATATATTTTTTTATACAAAGGTTACATCACTCAGCCTAATTTGGGCAAGACTACATTTTCATAGTAGTAGTTTGATGATATGACTTCAGTGCTATGGAAAACATGCACAGGCTACAAGAGGTGGATGAGCTCGAACTATGAGTACACTTTTATGTTCAACATAAGGCCATTGATTGGTGGGTAAGACCTCTTGTAATTTATGATTCTCTATCAATACTATAC
Organism: Chamaecyparis obtusa; assembly: GCA_027943335.1. NCBI lineage: Eukaryota > Viridiplantae > Streptophyta > Pinopsida > Cupressales > Cupressaceae > Chamaecyparis > Chamaecyparis obtusa. The sequence goes on along the minus strand of BSBK01001038.1, from coordinate 982,686 downwards.
TTTCCTTCTTGATATATCTATGTTCTTTCCAAGTTCTGACATGTACCATATGATTTGTAAGACTAATCCCATAGTGGAGCAATTTTGCATTAGGTGTATCTAGCACCAGTTTGGATGGTATTAGGACAAGCCCACTAAGTTTTTAGTATATTTCCTCTATGCTAATGAGGAGGCTGACTGGGGGCCTCGTCTCATGTGTGCAGTCATAGTTCAAGAGCTACAAGATCTTGTAGGGGTAGACTGGGACTATCTCTTAGCTATTATAGATGTAAGAGTGACACCGATCTTTCACCAACATTGCATTGATCATCCCTTCCATCACTTTACAGATCTGATGGAGCAAGAACCTTGAGATGATGAGGATGATCCTATTGATGAACCATTAGGGGGAGGGCCACCTAGGGGATAGGTGGTAGGCCACAAGGAGCTACTATCATGATCCATTCAAGGAAAAAGAGGCCTAGGGGAGAGATGGGTTCATTGGGAGATATGGGGTGTGGTAGTGGCAACACAGGAGGAGATGGAGGAGGATGAGGGGGGGTGGTTGGTATGAAGGAAGGTGGATAGAGGCCACCTCCTTAGGAGAGACAAATAGGGAAGACCGGTGGGAGAGGAGATAGGAGCTCGAGAGGAGACAACACAGGCCTGCCTGTGGAGGTACCTAGGGAAGAGGAAGTAGAGGGAGAACAATTTGGTGCTAGAGAGGTGATTGCACAAATGAGAGAGGAATTGGAAAAGGCCAAGACACAAAGAGTGGTCACTGAGGCACAACTGCACCTGGTGGAGCAGGAAAAAGATTGACATATCTATGAGTTCTAGAATGTGCGGGAACAATTACAATAGATGACCACATATAAGGCCTCCCATCAAGCATATTATTATGCGTTATATATTGGCATGTTACTAGCTAGGGAGAGGGAACCCTCATACTCATAGTTTGTAGCCCAATCTAAGGGGATTGTACCAGTATGTCCACCGGCTAGAGTAGATACCCCTCCTCCACCTTGAGATTAGGCGGAGGGAGGGAGTCAGTCCCCTTTTTGTCTTATCCTCTTCTTGTCACATTTTGATTATACCCCATTTTGATATATTTGCATCGAGGATGCACTATTTTTGTACCAATTCTTGATATATATATATATATATATATATATATATATATATATATATATATATATATAGACATATATATATACACACACATATATATATACACACACATATATATAGACATATATATACATATATATATGTGTGTGTGTGTATATATATATGTATGTATATATATGTGTGTGTGTGTGTGTGTGTATATATATATATATTGCGGGACATTTTGACTTAAAACCATTATCTATTTATACTCATGTGTTTATCTATGTATGTGCTCATGTATGGCTTAATTTCTCTTTCCTTTTATGTCAGTGATATATATCTCATGCCATGATTATGATGCTGATCCACATGTATTTACTTTATCTATTGAATTGCATAGTGTAGATGCAGATAGAAATGTCTCTTTTGATATCATGCTCATTCTAATGTATCTTTGTAATCTCCTCTTATATGTATGTGATGATAAAAAATTAGCACTCTAGGCCCCTTTTATGATGATTATGACCTTAGTTTGTGCATATGCTAGCCAAAGTCAACAAAAGATGTTGCAGTTGACCACTTCAGTGAAGAGAAATGGAGCATGGCTCAAGGGAACTGGAAAAGTAGACCTAAAATAAAAATGCAACCTACGAGATGAGTCAAGTCAATGATCTTGTAGCCATTCACTTTTCATTGTTTGAGCGTTTGGGTCATCAAAGGTTAGTACAACGTTCACTAGTGAAAGAGCGACCATGGAGATATGAATACAACCTTATTGAATAAAATGTAGGAAACACATGTAAGCATCAAGGCATAGGAGCCAAGATGACTTGAATATGGTTTCCAAGTTAATATTGTAAGAAAACACCTGTATCAAGGGAAATATGTCAAGATAACCAGGAGTGTCATTGTACGTGCCACAAACAAGCAATAGACAAGGAGATAGTTCCAATCTCACCTAAGTATCCAAATAAAGAGGGTTGAGGTTTGTGTGGCGTTCCAATCATGATGGAGGCCCTTACCACAAGCATCCAATTTATTAGATCAATTAGGATCATTTAAATCACACCACAAGAAGAAATCAAATAAAATATTGTTATGCCCATAGTCGGGGATCTCTAGTCAAGTAGACATCATCAAATGAACTTAGAAGGTATAGCAAGAAAAAATCAATGATAACAGACATCACACAAGAAAATAGTTCAACATATCTCAGTCATTTTTAATTTTCTAGGATGTAATTTGTGTTGGGTGTTAATGAACACCTTTGTGCTTGTGTTAAAGTGCAAGTGTGTAAAATTGTAGGATCTGATATATGTTGAGAAACATAGTGATGTCCATATTGATATTGTTGAGAAACACCAAGTAGTGTAAGTGGTAAATTTCCCACCAAGAAAGACTAATAAACTGACTCAAGTCAAGCTCAAGCGATTGATCAAGTGATAAAGCACTAGCAGCATAGATAGGTGTACGATTTCCCCCAGGTGATAGGCAAGAACCGAGGACAAGACTAAGACTAGTTTCAACCCATGATGTCATGAGGAAATAAAGAGTGAGATGGATGCAGGGAGCTTGATGGATGCACAAGATCTTAGCCATGCATTGATAGATGGAGTGCTTATTACAAGTGATGCTTATTTTTCTAGGTTTTCACCACTTGGGATTATTTTATTTTTTCTACCAAGGCGGCTATTTCCAGGTTTTCACCAAGGCACTTTTTCTTTTTTTTCTTTTTTCAATATTTTTTATATTTGTTTTTTTTGTGGATACATCAAGGAACCTATGACCAGTGTAGACCTAACCTATTCAAAATAGGTGTATACATTCAAACATTATCCTAAGTAGCATATTCCTAACATATAGTAAATCTATTTTCATGATACCTTAGATAGAGCTTAAACAGGAGTACCCTGTCACCGTTTGATTTTCTCTCAATTTAGGGATGTTGGTGTTCTCTCAAAATACTAGGAGCAAGTCCCTAATGTAGATTAGGAAGTTTTAGGATCATTTAGGGACCAAGGATACCCCATAGTGGCACAGAATCAGGTATGGAACACTTGATTTTCCCCTAGAGCCCAAGGAACAAAAATGAAGGTAAAATGGAGGTTTGATGCAAGAATGCTTAATATAGATTGATTTTAAACCAAATAATAGATGTGATATGATATGATAATGATTATAAAATCTTGAAAATTAAATATATTAATCCATTAGGATGATTTATGAAAGCTTAAAAGATAAATACATCTAACAATTATGCTAATGCTATAGTAATCTATATGCAAATTGACATGATAAAAATGCATGAATGATAAAAAATAAGCTATTACTTTTCTCTTGGAAGGAGGAGTATTTATAGGATATGAGGAAGGGCTTGGGTTAGAAAGGGGAGTTAGGGTTAGAGTCAGGGTCAGGGGTAGAGTTTGGGGTATAGTTAGAGATATGGTCAAGGGGATGAGGGTTAAGGGTTGCTCACACATGTGTGAGCAACACTGCACTAGGGAAATGTGCCTAGGGAACCAAGATGGAAGAGGAGACATAGGCTTCATTAAGATTCTACAAGAGCCATTAATGAGTATGTAAGGGGTCATTAATGAGTCTGTAAGGCTCAATAATGAGGGGGTTTAACCAAAAGTCAAAGGATGAGGTTTAGACTAAGAGGGTTAGGAATCACCCTCTAAGCAGGTTTAGGGTGGGATTAGAAAAGGTTAGATAGGTTTAAGGTTTTTTATAAGTTTCTAGGATTTTAGGCTTTAAATAAATATTTAATTTATTTAAGGATTGTGACATAATTTATTAAATAATAACTAATAAATTAGAGGGAAAATCATTCAAATTGGATTCATATGCTTTTGGGAGGGATTATTTAATTAAATGTCTTTAATTAAAATAGGAGAAGGGATAATGACAATAAAAACTAATTAATTAATTAATTAATTAATGATAATGTCATCAGGGGTTTTTGCAAAATAAAATATTTTATTTGGCAAAGGGATTTTAGGTGTCTACATTTTCCCCTCTTTGATGTGATTTCACAAGTGGCGTGGTGTCAAAGACAAGAAAATAATATGCCCCAGGCTAGAATAGAAGAATAAGAGGTTGTGCCCCCTCAAGAAAATAACACAAAGATGAAACTTTGTAGAATTTTCTCAAAAAGGATGCAAGTTGAAAGGAAGAAAGGAGGTAGGGGGGATAAACAAATGGCCTTCCAAGAGAAAAGATGCATGAATGCAAGATGAGGTGAAATGAAGGACATAGGATGAAGCTATATGAAGGATGCAATACTAATCTATATGATGTAGGATGGGGGGATTTGGGGAGCTCCTTGTGTTGGATATTTTTGAGAGCACAACCTAGTTTGATATAGCAATACTAGAGACCTACCAAGATTACTATGAACTCAAGGCCTTGTCACCAACATTACATAGGATTGACATAAAAAAAAAGCATGCAAAGGGTTTCTCCAACATCACACATGAAACTTGGAGGAGGCATGGTGGAAACGATGCTAGAGAAACCACAAAAAAATGACTGACTCGTAGGAAGAAGAAAAAGATCAAAAGAACTTGCCCCAGGTGGTCTGCAATCATAGCACACCATGATATAAAATATCATGGTGACCTTGAGGAGAGGAACAACGAGAAGCCATAAAAGATAAACAAGATCCAAGGGAAAAAATCCAAGATTACAGTGATAACTCCAAAAGACATCCTTTTCCAAGGAGAGAGATTGATGGTTGATTGATTAGGGGAGATTAGGTTTGAACATGGAAAAGGATACATCGGCATGGACCCAGTTTGATTTCTTAGGTCATACATACATAAGGATACATCTGTGTGGACCCGTGTGTTAGGATTAACAAGGCAGAAATACTAATTACATGCAAATATAACCAATATCAGGAAACAATAAACCACATAGAAGAGAACACAAGACACAAAGATTTAACATGGTTCACCCAATCCCTGGGCTATGTCCACCAATAGCGAGTCCAATATTATTATTATCCAGTGATTAGAACTTGATTACAATCCACAATCTCTTACAACTCAATACTGTCGAAAGAAGCTACATAAAACATTCATCATACTGGAATCCCTAACCCTAAGCCAATGTAACAAGACTTATGTCAGTTAACAAGTTAACCCTAAAATACTTGATGAGTACTTCCTTGATTAGTCACCACAAAGTCAACAATCTCCCACTTGGGGACTGATCAAGATCCACACCAAACAACAATCTCCCACTTGGAGACTGATCTTGTAGCTAAACCGCTACCTTTTGAAGCTCCCATTGGATCCAACCACCCTAGATTCAATTGTTCCTTTATTCTATTTAGTCTAGTAGTCCTACCAAAGTTGAATAGGAGTTCAACTTCTCCCTTTTTAATACCTTTGTAAAAATATATGTTGGATTGTCATCTATATGTATCTTTTCTAGCTTTCACTACCCATCATCCAAAACTAACCGAATGAAATGGTATCGCAACTGTATGTGTTTTGTCTTAGAGTGCAAAGAAAAATTCTTTGTAAGATGAATGGCACTTTGGTTGTCTATATAGAGAAAATTATCTATCTGTGGATGTCCTAATTCTTGCATAAAGAATTGAAGCCATATCATCTCCTTAGCTGCCTCTATAGCAGCAACATACTCTACCTCTGTAGTGGATAAAGCAACCACCTTTTGTAGTCAAGAAACCCAACTCACTACTATCCTACCAACAATAAATAAATAGCCTATAGTACTCCACTTGCTATCTATATCACCTGCCAAATCTGAGTCAACATAGCCTTGTATAGAAGCAGTAGATCCCGCAAAGTGTAAACACTTACTGGAAGTACCTCTCAAATATCTGAGAATCCATTTGACTGCATTCCAATGCTCAATTCCAAGGTGACTCATATACCAACTAAAAACCCCCACTACATGTGCAATATTTGGTCGAGTACATACCATAGCATACATTAAGCTTCCTATAGCTGAAGCATAAGGTACCTTGAACATTTTAGCCTCCTCTTTTGGTGTCTTAGGACACGTCTCCTTAGTAAATTTTAAATGACCAAGAAAAGGTGTGCTAACAACTTTGGCATTCTCCATAGAGACACGATGCAACACCTCAATATAATTAGCCTGAGATAGAGATAACTTCCTATTTTTCCTATCTCTACAAATTTTCATACCAAGGATTTGTTTTTCTACCCCCAAATCCTTCATAGAAAATGAATGTGCTAACTGTTGTTTCAACCCCTTAATGTGATCCATGTTAGACCCAGCTACAAGCATATCATCAACATATAAACATAAAATAATGTAGCTATCATCATCCAACCTCTTAAAATAAACACAATGGTTAGAATGACACTGACTGTATCCATGCTCATTCATAAAAGTGTCAAATTTAATATACATTTCCGAGGTGTTTGCTTCAAACCATATAAAATTTTCTACAATCTGCACACCAAATTCTCCTTACCCTTGACCTCAAATCCTTGTGGCTGGACCATATATATTTCTTCATCCAATTCACCATGAAGAAAAGTTGTTTTAACATCAAGCTACTCTAAATGAAAATCTCCAGTAGCCACAATACTTAAAATAGTACAGATAGAAGTCATTTTAACAACTGGAGAAAATATCTCATCAAAATCAATACCCTTTTTTTGTGCAAATCCGTTTACAACTAACCTGGCTTTAAATCTTTTCTTACCTCCATCATCTTCTTTCAGCCTAAAAACCCATTTATTCTATAAATCCCTTTACCTACAGGTAACTTGCATAAATCCCAAGTGTGATTTTTTAGCAAGGAGTCCATTTCCTCTATCATTGCAAACTCCCACTGAATCTTTGTATCCACCTACCCAACTTCATTATGACATTCAGGTTCACCAGCATCTGTTAACAAAATAGAATACAAAGATAGAGAAAATGTTTCTGGAGGTCTACTTAGCCTTGTTGACTGTCTAACATTCACTGGGGTGTGTGGTATTTGTTGTTGTTGTTGTTGTTGCGGAGCATAAGGAATTACTAGAACATCATCTTTTAGAGTATCATCTAGTACTACATAATCATTTTCTTTCTTCTCATGTTGCTACAACAGATCTTTGTACAACACCTTCTCATTGAATATGAGATCCCTGCTTCTTACAATTTTATGATTTTCAAAATCCCAAAGTCTATAACCAAATTCATCAATGCCATATCCAATAAATACACATTTCTTTGACTTAGCATCTAGCTTGGTTCTATTTTTAGAATCTATATGTGCAAAAGCTACACAACCAAAGGTTTTGAGAAAAGAATAACTCACCTTCCTACCACTCCATGCTTCCTTTGGAATACCATAGTCCAAAGAAGCAGAGGGGCCTCTGTTGATTAAATAAATAATAGTGTTTATAGACTCTACCTACATGTTTAAGGGCAGCCTAGTATTCAACCTCATACTCCTTGCACGCTCCATTATTGTCCTATTCATGCGTTCAGCCACTTCATTTTCTTGTGGAGTCCTTGGTATAGTTTTCTACCTACTAATACCATTAGAGGAATAATAATCTTTGAATTCTATGCTGCAATACTCACCGCCATTATCATATCCAAGACATTTTAACCTTTTACCAGTCTCATTCTCAACCAAGCATTTCCATTTCTTAAAAGTTTGAAATACATCAGATTTATGTCTAAGGAAACAAATCTATACTTTTCTTGTTGCATCATCTATAAATGTAACATAATACAAAGAGCCACCAAGGGAAGATACCTGAACTGGTCCCCATACATCTGTATGCACAAGCTCTAATCTCTCATTTTTCTTTTCCTTCCCACTCTTCACAAAACTAACTATCTTTTGTTTTTCATACACACAACTCTCACAGAAATCCATATTAACACATTTCAGACTAGGTAAAACTTTCTTTGAATGAATTAATTTCATACCTTTTTCACTCATGTTCCTAAGTCTATTGTGCCACAGTGTTGTGTCAGAATCTACAGCAAGGGTTTGATGTTGTTCCTGCTCAACTACAGCCACTATTCCTAAACATTTATTATCATCTAAAACAATTAAAGAAGAAGGAACAACATGACCTGTACAAAGATATAAGGTGGCTACTGTGTGATAGAAAATGGTCACACTTCTGTGAATCCTTGCATTCAAGAAGAGTCAATAATGAGCTCTCGAATATTGATTCACAACTCTCTATCTGTGGAGTGCATGAATTATTATGAGGGGCCCTCAGATTGAACCATGCAAGTACACCGTAGAATGAGAGATTCAAGAAGGAGAAGCAAGAATGCTAATCTCCATTGAATCGAGTTCTTGCATAAAAATAAAACTAATCTATATGATTGCAAATGCAAGAAAATAAACTAATTTATTGAAATGAAGATTAAACTATATGATTGCAAGAAATAAACTATTTTATTGAAATTAATCTATATGCAATACAAGAAATAAACTACTTCACTAATTAATCTATATGAAAATTAAACTAAATGTGCAATCTAAAATGATGATTTCTAAAGCTCTAAATGAGAAATCTTGCAGCATAATAACGATATGAAAATTTGGGGTTTTTAATTGAGAAGGAGAGGGCTCCTTATATAAGAAATTGTGGAAGATATTGCATCTCCAAGATCAATGTGGGATTAATGTAAAAAGAGGAAAGAAATCTGACTTTTAGAAAGTATGGAGAGAAAAGGAAATCTCTTTATTTTATTTATTTTTATTTCACTTATTTCCTTTTTCATCACAAAAGATCTTTTGAGAGGATTTTATTTATTTTAAAAGAATAATATCTCTTGTAATAAAATAAAATAAGATTATATAATTTAAAAATGAATATTAATTAAATAAAATAAAATCATTTAATTAAAAATGGATTTTAATTAAATAACATTATTTCATTTAAGGAATTTTAATTTCAATTAAATAACATTATTTTATTTATTTAAAAAGGGATTTATTTCTTTTAATTAAATAAAATTATTGATGACATGATTAAATCTTAGGAGATTATTGAAATGATTGAAATAGTTATGATTTGATCAAGGAAATTGATTTGAATATATTGTAAAGTATTGATTCAGAAAATTGATATTGGATAAATTGAATAAATGGGGCCCAAAGTCTAGGCGACCATTTTAGGGTGCATACATCTACTTTCACACCTTTTGCTACTACTAAGGAACCTTTTGAAACCTTCCAATTTCTATCATTAAAGGTAACTGTGCAACCCTCATCACCCAATTGCCCTGCTAAAATTAAGTTCCTACTCAGCCTTGGAACATGTCTTACCTCTTATAGTAGCCAATGATTCCCATTCTGCAACTTAATCTTAAGTTTTCCCTTTCCAACTATCTTTCAGGGTTCATTATCGCCCAAATAAACTTTCCCAAAATCCCCTTGGACATAATCAAGAAAGTAACCTCTATGGGGTGTAGCATGAAATGAAGCCCCAGAATCTAAAACCCATGAATCATCAATACTTTCTAAAGAAAGAATCAAAGCATCCTCTTTAGATTTATTACTTACCACATTTACCTCCTTGTTACCTTCTTGTTTGTCTCCTTCTTTATTCTTCTAAGACTAGTAATATTTCTTCTAATGACCTAGTTTTCCATAGTACCAACAATCATTTGGCCCTTTGGATTCAAACCTCTTTCCCTTTGATTTTTCTCTTGATTTCCCATGATTTCTAGAGTTGTTTCCTCTCTCATTGATTCTACCCCTACTTTGTGCATTTAAGGCACTACCTGATGTGGATCCACCTAAGCTTTTCCTATGAATTTCCTCACTTAGAATAACACCAATAACATCATCATATTTTAGGGTATTAGGACCAGAAACATGATTACTAACAGCCATTACCAAGCCATTCTAGCTTTTAGGAAAAGAACACAAAATCAAGAGAGCCCTAACTTATTCATCAAAAATAATATTGACAAAAGTTAATTGATTGGTAACTATATTAAACTCATTTAAATGATTAGAAAATGACCCACCTTCCACCATTTTCATATTAAACAAACGCTTCATGAGAAATACCTTATTTGAAGAGGAGGGCTTTTCATACAACTTCGCTAGGGTTTTCATCAAATCTTTAGTCGTCATTTCTTGTGTAATAATGAATGCCACTGATTGTGCCAAGCATAATCCAATACTACCAAGAGCCTTTCTATCAAGAATTGTCCAGTCCTCATCAAAAATGCTTGCTGGTTTCTTAGATTTTCCTTCCAACGGCTGCCATAGATCCTTCTGATAGAGATAGTCCTCCATTTGCATTTTCCATAACTGAAAGTTCTACCCATTAAACTTGTCAACCTTCAGCCTACCCTCATCTTCCATTGCTCCCACTCAACTGTGAGACTCCCACTAAACTATGAGATCTTCCTACAGAGGATAGCTAAAAATAACCTCAATCTGATACCACTTGTTAGGATTAACAAAGTAGAAATAACAATTACATGCAAATATAACCAATATCATAAAAAAATAAACCACATAGAAGAGAACATGAGACACAAATATTTAACATGGTTCACCCAATCCCTGGGCTACATCCACCAACAACAAGTCCAATATTATTATTATCTAGTGATTAAAACTTGATTACAATCCGTAATCTCTTACAGCTCAATACCGCCACAAGAAGCTACATAAAACATCCATCATACTAAAATCCCTAATGCCAAGCCAATATAACAAGACTTATGTCAATTAACAAGTTAACCCTAAAATAGTTGACAAGTCAACCAAGGGAAAAGCTTGATGTGTCAACTCAAAAATGCTTGACGAGTTAACCCCAAAAAATGCTTGACAAGTTAACCCCAAACACCATGATGAATGAAAAGTGTACAGTACTTCCCTGATCAGTCACCACAAATCCAACACCATGCTGATGCAGTGGAGACTATTGTGTTGTTGATTGGCAAATGATGAGTCAAGGATAATCATGTGATTAAGGATAATCGACAAAAGATGTTGCTGAACTAAGAGGTTGGTTGGGACAAGTTATCTAATCAAATTTTGTTGCAGGACTGATGAGGATATGTACAATAGGATGAGATGATATGTACAATGGATAGGGAGATATTTACAAAGGAGCTAAAAAGATAAGCAAAGATCCAAAGGAACCAATGAAATAATAAGTATCTCACAAAACCTTTTTCCATAAGAAGGATGATGGAGGATGAGTGATTTTTTGAGGATTGATGGTGGAGGATGGTGGAGGATTCCCAAGTGTCAGGGATGAGTCATTGCTTCTTGATGTAGGATGAGATAATATTGGATTGTCAACCTAAGATAGACTGTTCATCTTCGGGAGATGAGATTCTTGTCAGTGTATGACAATCTCTTGCTCAAGATGATGAGGCCTACAAAGACAAGTAAAAGATGCCCTAGACAATGCTTAGTAAAAGGGTAGTGCTAGGATGACTTTGATTTAGGATAAGGATTGAGAAACTCAAAAGATATGACATGAAGTGGATGGTGGATAATTGGATAAGGATTCCTATGAAAATAGATAGGTAAGACACTTGAACCTCAAAAGGACCAAGGGATGATTGTTGAAGTATGTAGATAGATAGGTCAATGATGACACAAGGGCTAACTAACACAGAGGATGGGACCTAAAGACAAACATATCTAGAAATAATTTTAGGTAGAGATACAATTGACACTAGGGTATAAGACTCAGGATAGGATATACAAGAGATTTGGGGATGAAGCCGATGCTACAAAGATATGAAAGATGATGCCCCAGTTGGGTTGGAAAGCCAAGAATAATTGATGGTGGATAGGCTTGATGATGGATGATGTGTTCTAAAATGACATGGATTTGGGAACGATGCATCCCAATGATGATGATTGGATTGAGATCAAGGCTTTCCACAAGACTAGGACCAAGACTAAGGATGTGATTGGATTGGTTGGCTTGATCTTGGATGTTGGATAGCTAGAGGATGTGGATAGGATTGTCATATGATGGAATATTTCTAGAAGAAATAGGATATGGATGAATGGAATTGGATTGCATGGGGATAGCCTATAGGTAGATACCAATGACAAGGGGAAGATACCCGATGATGGAAAGATGAAGGAAATCTGAGGATTTGGATTCAGGAAATGCTTGGGGATTTGGATGGAGGCATGCTTAGGGATTTGGATAGAGGATTATTGAGGGATTTGGATAGAGGATTACTAATGATTTGGATAGAGGAATTCTTAGGGATTTGGATGGAGGAAGATTTTGATGGGAAGATGGAAAATAAGGATTTGGATGGGTCTCCAAGGAATATGTCACCACAGAATAAGATGCCCCTGCTTAGGATAGTCTCATGTATTCAAAGGCTTTAGGTGGGGGGGGAATTGGATGGGAGATAAGACAACAAGAGGATGAGGAAGGTAGATGGAAGCTTGGATAGTTGGTAAATGAAGATTGGAAATGAGGAAATGGATGCATAAAGGTGCCCAAAAGTATGTATACCTAGTGGTCTCTATTTAATTATCAAGATCCGAAGGAGGATGGAGGAGGTGAGGGACAAATGAGATGGAGGAGATGCTAGATAGGATGACGATAGAAGGGAATTGACCCCAATTGTAGAGAGGAACTGGGGGGTTACGCATGACATATGTTTGCCAGGTTTTCATCATGGTACTTGTCCAATGTGCTTGAATTGGCAAGTTTTCACCATTGGATGAATGTTTTTCACTTTTCTTTTTTTTGATATTTTTCTTCATTTTTCCAATTTTTACAGATTTTCTAATTTTTCCACCAACTTTTTGATTTGTTGCTGACTTTCAGATTTTTCATTGACTTTCTAATTTGTTGTTGACTTTTTGATTTGTTGTTGACTTTCTAATTTGTTGCTAACTTTTTGATTTGTTGCTGACTTTTTGATTTGTTGCTAACTTTCTGATTTGTCACTGACTTTCTAATTTGACTAGATATTGGTACATCCTTATTGGGATGGAGGGATTATGCAAAGGCATGGATTAGATGGGGGAGATGGGAGATGTGCATGGGATGAGAGAGATGGTGGTAGAAAGTGCTTGGATGGGTTGATGGAAAGTGATCATGATAGGGAGATTGACACAAAGGGAAGGGAAGGTGTAGGCTGAATCAGGGTTAATTGAGACTATCTAAAAACACAATCATGCCCTACGAAGAGTTACACAATGGAAGCAATATATAAACCACACAAAATCAGTGAGAACACAAAGGATATGAGATAAGAAACTAGTCACAATAGTGGAACAATTATATTAATCCTTCAACATGCCTGACTATGAGGCCTTCTGAGTTTTAGCCTTATACAATGAGAATTAGAATCATAGTTCTCATATCAATTCATGAGTTCATGCTACTGCTATCTAGAAACACTTTATTACTATCTAGCACCTCCTATCTTGCCTATATACAATAGCACAAGATCCAAATATATAGCCAGTAAATCCACAAGTCATCCAGTCAGGCATTTAATTACATTATAGGTCCACTTAGGAGGATAAACCAAAACTAAAGCTAGAAACAACAAAACATGATGGAAAGTTGCATTTATGTCCACACAAGATCCAATAATAGATCCCCAACTATGAAAGATCCAATTTCCCCACACGGGACCATGCAAGATGAAATACCACATGTTTCATGAGCAAAACTGACAAAAAACTGATGCCTGAGGAAAATGACGATTTGTTCACAACTTCTATTCACAACTTTAGTTTGTCCATCTATCTGAGGGTAAAATGTAGAACTAAACTTCAACTCAGTATTCATCTTTTTCCAAAGTGTTCTCCAAAAGTAACCAGTAAACTTAGTATTTATGTATGAAACAATAGATTTAGGCAACCCATGCAATCTTACCACTTCCTTGAAAAATAATTCAGCTACATGAAATGCATCAAATGTCTTCTTACAAGGTATGAAATGAGCCATCTTAGAAAATTTGTCAACCACTACCATAATAGAATCATTAACTCTCTGGTTTGTAGGCAATCCAAGAACAAAGTCCATACTCACATCTTCCCAAGGTATATCAGGTACAGGAAAAGGTGTATACAATCCCACATTCTAACTAGTTCCTTTTGCTACTTGACAAATTATGCAACATCTAATCATTCTCTATACATCCCTATAAATTTGTGGCCAAAAGTATCTTTCTAAAATCAATTTCACAGTCTTATTAATCACAAAATATCTAGCAAGTCCACCACTATGTTTCTCCTTTATTATGTTTTCTCTCATAGATCCTCTAGGTATGCACAACTAAACTCCTTTAAACAGCATGTCTTCTTGAATGAAATAATCAGTCCACTTATCACTTACTATTTGTTCCTTACAAGCTTTCCAACATTCTACAAAAATAATGTCAGTCTCATACAAACATTTTAAACCATTAAAACCAAGTACCTCAACTCTTACTTCTATCAGCAAACTTCTTCTTCGGCTCAAGGCATCAACAACCTTATTTGATTATCCACTCTTATGCTTCAATGAAAAGGAAAATTTTTGCAAGAACTCAACCCACTTCATAAGTCTTTGATTCAACTTATTCTGAATTTCCAAATACTGCAAAGCTTTATGGTCAGTATACAACACAAAATATTTAGGCATTAAATAATGTCTCCATTTCTTCAAAGCTTGAACAATAGCATAGAATTCCTGGTCATAAACTAAATATTTTCTCTTAACATCATTCAACTTTTCACTAAAGAAAGCTACAGGTCTTTCTTCTTGACTCAAAATAGCTCCAATTGTACTTCCACTAGCATCACATTCACCTTGAAAAACTTTACTAAAATCAGGCAAAGCAAGTGTAGGCAACTCTGCAATTCTTTGTTTCAATGTTTAAAAACTCTAATGTGCTCCCATGTGTCCATTTGAAATCCCTTTTATCTCCTATCATAGTTTTAGTCAAAGCATTACAAATAGAACTAAAATTTCTGATGAACTTCCTATAAAAACTTGCCAATCCATGAAATGATCTTACCTCTCCAACGTTCTGTGGTGTATTCCAATCAAGTATATCTCTTACTTTCTCAGGATCCATCTTCAATCCATCAGTTGAAATTACAAAACCATGGTACACAATCTCTTCTTTCATAAATGAACATTTCTTCAAATTAATCAACAACTTCTCTTCCTTCAATTTTTGCAATACTTGTCGGATATGCTCAAGATGTTCTTCCTTACTCTTATTGAATATCAAAATATCATCAAGATATACAATCACAAATTTACCCAGGAATATTTTCAAAACTTCTTTCATCAGCCTCATGAAAGTACTAGGCACATTAGTCAAACCAAAAGGCATAACTAATCATTCATACAAACCTTCATTAGTCTTAAAAGTAGTTTTCCATTCATCCCCTTCTCTAATTCTAATCTGATGATATCCACTCTTCAAATCAATGTTTGTAAAATAATTTGCTCCACTCAAACTATCCATTATATCATGCATCCTAGGCAAAGGAAATTTGTATTTTACTATTACATTGTTTATAGCTCTAGAATCAATGCACATTCTCCATTCCCCATTCTTTTTAGGTGCTAACACAACATGTATTGCACAAGGACTTAAAATTTCCCTAATAAAATCTCTTTTAAGCAATTCTTGTACTTGTCTATTCAATTTATTCTTTTCATCAGGTGTCAAACTATGTGGTACTTTATTAGGCAAACTACCTCCAGGTATCAAATCCATACAGTGACTTATACTTCTCAGAGGTGGTAAACCATCAGGTACATTATCAGAAATGATGTCATGAAATTTAGTCAACAAAGGCTTAACCTTAGGTGCATGTTCTAACTCATCTTGTTTCTTAGTCTTCCTTGGAATTAAAGAAAAACAAACATTTTGTTCTTTCATTTCTCTTACAAACTTTTTACTATCAACCAAGCATACTCTGACTATAGTAAAGTAACCTTCATCAAAATTTTCTACCAAAGGAAATAATACATTATTCTTTCCATCCATCCAAATAGTATATTGATTCAATCTACCATCATGCAAAGCTTTCCTATCATACTCCCAAGGTCTACCGAAAATAATATGACAATAATCCATAAGCATAATATCATACAAGACTTCATCATGATAATTCCCAATTTTGAATTTAACAAGGCATTGTTCACTTACAAGTAGTTTATGCTCCTTCTGGATCCAAGCAATATGGTAAGGCTTAGGATGTCTCAATCTCTACAACTGCAATTTTTTAACCATCTCTTTAGATGCCAAATTATCAGAACTTCCACTATCAATGATTACCTTGCAACATTTGTCAGCAATCTTACATTTGGTTCTAAACAAACTTTTTCTGAAAATAGGTTCTTCATCAAATTCTTCATTCCACAAGATCCTTCTTAGCATCAAGTTCTCACCATGTTCAGGTTCATTAGACAATTCCTCAACTTCTTCACAAGCTAAATTATTTCTTCCATTACCTCTAGTCTTCTTTCCAGAGTTAGCACATTCAAAATCTCTATGTCCTTCTTCACCACATTTGTAACAAGTACCTTTAAACCAAGATGTATCTTCTCTTTTCCCATTATTGTTATTCCTAGAGTAACCAGTAGAGCTACCTCTAGAGTAATTACCTCTTTTATCAGGTTCATCTTTCCATCCTTTATCTTTTACTACATTGTCATATCTGTTACTTTCTCCATAAGACCTACTTCTACTTCTCTAAAATCTTCCACCTCTTCCTCTTTGTCTTTGTTCATGTCTTTTTGTAAATCTTTCTTCTACCTTCAAAGAAAATTGGTAGGCTTCTTCCACACTTTCTATTTTCACATAACTAATCTCATCTTGAATAGATGTCCTCAAACCATTCAGGTATCTAGCCACCTTCTCAACTTCATCACCCACATATCCATATTTGATATCTAATTTATAGAATTCCTTAGTATATTCTTTCACACTCATATCCTTTTGTCTCAAATTTTGCATTTTCCTCATCAGAATCACTTGGTAGTCAGCTGGAAGAAACTTCTTCTTCATCTTTCCAAGCATCTTCATCCATGTCTTGATCTTTTCTTTTCCTCTCTTTTGTCTCTCAGTTTTAAAATGATCCCACCAAAGAGATGCATGACCTTTCAAATTTGTGACTGTTATTTTAACCTTCTTATTATCAAGAGTGACTTCATACTCAAAGTATTTATCCATCTCAAAGATCCAATCCAAAAGTGCATCGGTCTCAAGTATTCCATCATAGCAAGAAACTTCAACTATAGGTCTGGAGTTAGCCTTAGACAAAACTCTCTAGAGTCTTTCCTCATCCTATTCAACTTTAGGTTCAAGGTTAGGTGTTGCTTCTTCTTTGTCACTAACATCTTCAAGATGTGCGCCTCTTCTCTAGGTTGTCTCTACAAATTCAAGCCTATTTACAATCTGCCTCAACATATCCATGATAGAATTATCATTTCCTCTACCTCGAACCATCTTGACAATCAGGTTCCAGCAAGATCATAGCCTTTTGCAAGTTATAGGTCAAATCTCAAATCTGCCACCCTACAACCAAATCCAATAAGGTTCTCCATGATCCAATCCACAAGAAAGAACTTTCTCTGATACCACTTGACACATGATTCAAGGAAGGTGTAGGTAGAATCAAGATTAATTGAGACTGTCTAAACCCACAAACATGCCCTACAAAGATTTATGCAATGAAAGAAATATATAAACCACATGAAATCAGTGAGAACATAAAGGATATGAGACAAGAAATTGGTTGCAACACTAGAACAATTATATTAATCCTTCAACATGCCTGGTTGTGAGGCCTTCCAGGTTTCAACCTTATACAATGAGAATTAGAATCATAGTTCACATATCAATTCATGTATTCAGGCTACTACTATCTAGAAATACTTTATTACTATCTAGCACCTCCTATCTTGTCTGTATACAATAGCACAAGCTCCAAATATATAGCCAGCAAAGCCACAAATTGGCCAGTCAGACATTTAATTACATTATAGGTCCACTTAGGAGGAGAAACCAAAACTAAAGCTACAAATAACAAAACATGATGTGAAGTTGTATTTAGGTCCAAAAAAGATCCTAGAACATATCCCCAACCGCGCAAGATCCAATTTCCCCGCACAGGACCACGCAAGATGAAATACCGCATATTTCATGAGCGAAACTGGTAGAAAATCGATGCCTGAGGAAAATGGTGATAACTTTCATATCCAAATAAATTATGAAATGTGCCCTTAGGAGAGTGTTCCAAATTAGGTCCACTACATAGATTAACTTTGCAAGGCAATAAACTAACTACAACATCAACAACAATACAAACAACAAACAGGTACAAGAATAGGAAATATTTTTGGTGATGCAAGATTACTCAAGACCCAAGATGCTCCTGCATCAGAGATGTTGTTAGGACCAACATTGATAGATGTTGTAAGGTGGGTGGATGGAATGGATGGGATGTAGAAGGTAGATGTGGATATGATTGAGTATCCATGCTAGGAGATTTTGGGACATAGGGACCCAAAATAGATGTAGGAGATGGAGGGGAATGAGTAGCTAGTGGATTTGGAACCTTGGATACCATTGTGGATATTTATTTTAGATGCATTTCATATTTTTTCTTTGGGATCCACATAATTTTTTCTTTTTCTTTGGTGGGCCTTTTTGGCCATTGGGATATAGTGGATTCTACTTTTTCTTTGATGGGCCTTTGTGGCCATTTGCATTTAGTAGATCTTTTGATTGGATTTTTCTTTTCTTGAGCATGTCTTTTAGAGTGGACATGACAATCTTTGGATCTTTGTGGATAGATACCTTTATGCATCATGGATATGGCATCCAAATTGTTGTGAGGAGCATTGAAAGGGATATGATGAGATGTGTGGGATGGAGGAGATATGGATGGAGAGATGGAAGGAGATTGGTGAATATGACATGTGGGAATGTGTCTTTGTTGATCCTAACTAGGAATGTATGAAATGGAATTTTTATGGTGGATGAAGGATTGAGTAGGATAAAATAGGGGATGATATTTTGGGTTTTAAGGGCCCAAAATAGATTTGGCATGTGGAGGATATGCACTAGTAGACTTTGGGAGATAGGGACCCAAAACAGATTGGGAGGATGAAGGAGGAATGCGATAGGTTGTGTTGAGTTCCAATGATGGAGGAGGAGGAATTGCATTGTATCATTTGAAGGGATGATGGGAAGATGAAATGGTGGTTTTGGAAAGATGCTTGAATTTAGCTTCAGATGTACCAGCATTTCTAGAGGAAGTGCTTTCAGATTTTGACCAATACCACATGATCATGGATGTTTCTTGTCCTGGATGGGCTCCAAAGTTCCTTGTTCATGGGTGCCTAGGCCTTTTCCTTGATAATTACATTTCTTGAGAATTTTATCCAAGAAAGGATATTTTTGACTTGGGGAATAAGATAAACAACAATTATTAGATGTCATGGTGGAAGATATAGAACTTGTTGCTTCTATTTTAAGTGGGCCGCCATTGACAAATGTAAGTTGACCAAGAGGATAGAGTGATGGTAGTTGGATAGATGCTAGAGAATCATGAAGTAGAAAGGATGGGATGATAGGATCTTGAATAGGATTGGGAGAGGGTAATGGATCTTGATATGGAGGAATTGGGATGGTAGGATCTTTGATAGGAGGAATTGGGATGATAGGATCTTGGATTAGAGGAATTGGGATGATAGGATCTTGGATTGGAGGAATTGGGATGGGAGGATCTTGGATTGGAGGAATTGGGATGGGATGATCTTGAATTGGAGGAATTGGGATGATATGATCTTAGATTGAAGGATTTTGGATGGTAGGATCTTGTATTTGAGGAATTCTGATGGGAGGATCTTGATTTGATGCAGGAGCATCTCGGGCTTAGAGAAATCTTGCATCAACCAAAAACATTTCCTATTTTCTATTTTTTTCATTTATTCATTTCATATTGTACAAAGCTTACATTATGTTGAGGACCTATTTTGGAACCTTCTCCTATGAGTACATAAATATTGGATGGACCATTTTAAAGTTATAGTTGTTTTCCTTGCTGTTAGAGCTGTATTTTCCATAGTTTTTATGCTGATTGTGCATCATGTAGCTGTTGATCCTTAATGAATCATAATTTTATCTCTTAGAGCCTTTAAGAGGACCTAAATTAATATCATCTCCTCAGACTAAAAGTCCTAATTCATTATGAGTAAAAATTTATGACCATTTTTCTCTGGTACCTATTTTCAGCCTATTTACACATGAAACATGGAGTGTTTAGTCTTGCGCGGTTCTATGTGATGAAATGGGGCCTTGCAAAGTTAGGGACATGTTACTGGGTCATGTGTGGACCTAAATATGACTCTGCATCAAGTGGTGTTCATTATTTTATTATTTTTAATTTGAATCTTCCAAATTGGACCTATAATATAATTAATCCCTGACTGGCCAACTTGTGGCTTAGCTAGCTATATATTGAGAGCTTGGGTAGATGTTTAGAGGGAGATTGGTAGGAATATAAGATTAGAATCATAATTAGATCCTGTGATATCTTGAGTATCAAGTGGTTTATCTGATATTGTAATAACAAAGCTAGTGGTTTGTATACTTGGAGACAAGGAGATTGCTTGGAGGCTTGTGAGCTCAAGTTTAGATCTTCCTTAGAGTTTCCATCAGTTGCTGATGTGTTTTAAAGCTGGACTAGCTAGGAGATTTCTAAGATACTTTGTAATTTCATTGTATAAGGCTGAAACCTAGAAGGCCTCATAGCCAAGCATGTTGAATGAAATCCTATTTTAAAGCATTATCTTATTGTATTCCACTATGTTTGTTGTTGTTATAATTTGCAGTGTAGGTTTGGACCATCCATCATTGGATCCTCCATCCCTATCCTACATCAAGTGGTATCAGAGCTTGAAGATTTTGATTGTGTGGATAGATCGCTGAGGTGAGGTAGTTTGCACTAGGACCTTGGATTAAAGATGCCTCCCAAGAGAACTCGAGAGATCTTAGAGGAAGAACCTGCTGGAGAATTCAGTCTTGATGATTTTAGGGCTTTGCAGAAACAAGTGCAAGATCTAAAAGAGGAATTGATAAAGAAGACTACCTTGAAGGATGGTAGTGATGAGTCTAAAGAAGATCAATTTGAAGAAGCTATAAAAGAAGTCAAAGATCCAGAAGAAAGTAGAATCCTAAAGGCTATGTCTAAAATTGGGAAAAGACCTAAGATTGATGTTTGTTGGAAGCCTTAGGCCAGAAGAGTTAATTGATTGGATTAATGAGAAGATGAGTACTTTGAGTATGAAGAAATAGAATATCCTGATAGAGTTCGATTTGCAAAGACTAAGTTGAAAGGTCATGCAAATATTTAGTGGAGAGAAGTTCAATTGGAAAGAAGTAGAAGAGGAAAAGAAAAGATCACTAGATGGAACCAAATGGTTGACAAGTTGAAAAAGAAATTCATTCCAATGGATTATGAGTTAGAGATGTTCAAGAAGATGAAAGCATTGAAGTAGACTAAAAAATCAGTGCAAGAGTATACTGAGGAGTTTTACAAAATCCTAATTAGGACTGGTCATTCTGAAGATGATAAAGAGAAGGTTGCTAGGTATGTTTATGGCTTGAGACCTAGTAGTCAAGAAGAGTTACTTACTATTTGGATGACAACTATAGGAGATGCTTATCATATGGCATTAAAGATTGAGGAAAAGCTGAACAAGAGGTTTGAAGGAAGACAAAATAATAGGAACAAAAGTGGAAAGACTAATGAAACAATTGTTGGAGGTAATCCTAAGAAGACTGATGAAGGATCTGGCAGTGGTCTAGTCACTAAGAACTACAATAATGGATAGAGAGGGAGATGGAAAAATGAGTTCACTGGTACTTATTTTCAATGTGGTGAAGAGGGTCATAGAATCTTTCAATGTCCTAAAAGAAGAGTTGCACCAACTGCCAAAGAAGACATTGAGAATGTTGTAGAAAAAGGTGAATTTCTTATCACTAGGAGGTTGGCTACATGTGTCCAGGAACCAGTACAAAGAAGGAATTTGTTCAGAACTAGATGTAAGTGCAAGGATAAGGTATGTAATGTTATAGTTGATGGTGGTAGTTTTGAAAACTTTGTTTCAGAAGAAATGGTTAGTAAGTTGAATTTGGAAAGAAGGAAACATCCTAATCCTTATTAGATCAGTTGGATACAAGATGTGTCTAAGGTTAGGAATAAAGAACAATGCTTGGTTAATTTTTAGATTGGATCTTATCATGATGAAATATTATGTGATGTATTGCCTATGGATGCTTGTCATCTATTACTTGGGAGACCTTGGCAATTTGATAGGCATGTTTTGTTTGATGGTCATGCCAATATAGATGTGGTAATGCATGATGGATCCAGGCATAAGTTATTACCCTTGTAGGAAGTTGGAGCTAAGGGATGTGGAGTTATCAGGTGTTGTCCTTATGCCAAACATCAGGAGCAGAGATTCGATGGACCTATTCCAGTGGATGAAAGGAAGTCAAGTTTGAAAGGAAAGGACAATGATATAGTTGAGGAATTTATAGAAGTTAAGAGGAAGATGGACTTTCTGATAAAGATAGTGTAGAAAATGATGGCACTAGTGACAGAGATGATAGCAGATGATACCGAGCTGATTAGTAAGTCTAGAGAAGATATGATTAACCAAAGTACTGGTATAATCAACAATGGAGAAGATGGTTAGAATCAGTCAGTAGCAAAAGGGAAAGATGAGAAAAGTTCATGACAAGCTGATTTATTGAGTGTGATAGTGGATAAATAAAGTAAAGACAACATGGAATGAAGGAATAGAGGAGATATGGGTTAAGAACCTTCTTTTATTTACCTAGAGTGTCTGATGTAGGAGCATCTTGGGCTTAGAGAAATCTTGCATCAACCAAAAACATTTCATGTTTTCTATTGTTTGCATTGTAATAATTTCATTTATTGGTTTCATGTTGTGAGAATCTTACATGATGTTGAGGACCTATTTGGGAATCTTCTCCTATGAGCACATAAAGATTGGATGGACCATTTTAAAGTTATAGCTATTTTCCTTTCCGTTGGAGCCGTATTTTCCTACAGTTGTTGTGTTGATTACGCATCGTGTAGCTATTGATCCTTAATGAATCATCCTTTTCACTCTTACAGCCTTTAAGAGGACCTAAAATTAAATCATCTCCTAAGACCACAAGTCCTAATTCATTATGAGTAAAAATATATGACCATTTTTCTTAGGTACCTATTTTCAACCTGTTTACACGTGAAATGTGGAGTGTTTCATCTTGCACAGTTCTGTGTGATGAAATGGGGCCTTGCAAAGTTAGGGACATGTTCTTGGGTCATGTGTGGACCTAAATATGACTTCACATCAAGTGGTGTTCATTCTTTCATTATTTTTTATTTGAATCTTCCAGATTGGACCTATAATATAATTAATGCCTGACTGGCCTACTTGTGGCTTAGCTGGCTATATATTGAGAGCTTGGGTAGATGTCTAGAGGGAGATTGGTAGGAGTATGAGAGTAGAATCATAACTAGATCCTATGAGATCTTGAGTATCAGGTGGTTTATCTAATATTATAATAACAGAGCTAGTGGTTTGTATACTTGGAGACAAGGAGATTGCTTGGAGGCTTGCAAGCTCAAGTTTAGATCTGCCTTAGAGTTTCCATCAGTTGCTAATGTGTTTCAAAGCTGGACTAGCTAGGAGATTGCTAAGATACTTTGTAATTTCATTGTATAAGGCCGAAACCCAGAAGGCCTCAAAGTTGGGCATGTTGAATAAAATCCTATTTTGAAGCATTATCTTGTTGTATTCCACTGTATTTGTTTTTGTTATAATTGGTAGTGTAGGTTTGGACCATCCATCATTGGATCCTCCATCCCTACCCTGTATCATGATTTAAGTTAGTGGATACTTCAACATGCTTTTGGATAAGATCTTGATTGGATAGGATTGGTGTGGATAGAGTGATCAGGAGTGTATGAATGGATTCTTCAAGTGGAGTGGATGGAAGGATGGGAGAGTTTACAATTGTGATAGCCGGGAGAAGGGTGGACTCATGAGGTTCATTAAATGTGCCTTGGATAATGATAGGACATAGAGATATGGATGGGGGTTGGATGGAGTCAACTGATGGGAAGGACTCAATGATGCTAGGAGATGGAAGAGGATAAATAAGTGGGGTATATAAAAGAAGGATAATAAATGGGAGTGATGTAAGAGGAATGATGGTGGATGTAGGATGTGGATGGGCCTCATCACTCATGGCTTTGCATGAGGAAGTGATATGGCATGACTTGTCAACTTTAGGAGAGGGATTTTTTGATGGCTTCCTTGAGAAACTCCTTGGATATTTTTGTGAGGGTGGTTGGGATGAAGGATTAGAATGTGTAGAAGGTGGGGAGCTAGGATAGTCCACACATGAAGGTGGGATGGTGGATTTTGGGCTTGGTTAAGGGGAGGAAAGTGTAGAAGAGGGTTTGGAGGATGGCATGGATAGATAGTTCACATAGGTAGGCATAGAGTAAGCTTGTGAACTTGATTTACTAACTGGTGAGGTAGGGGCAATGGATTCAGATATGGGATATGATTGAGGGATGCATTCTTCTTGTGGTTTAGGGGATTTTTGGAAATGTAGGTAAGAATAGATGATGTTGGATTGAGATATGATATAGTGGATGGTGGATCAAGATAGGATGGGTGACTTGGATAATGGATTGGAAGAATAGGATCTTGGATTTGAAAATGGGTTGGAGGATAAGGATATGGAGGATTTAGATAAGGGATGTAGCTTGTAGGTTCATTGTAGAAAGGTGGTGTTTGGGATATTACTATAGAAGGAGATGGAGGTATGAAGGATGTATACAGAGGATATGTAGACTTAATATAGGAAGAAGGTGTGGATGAATAAGATAGTGGATTTCCCTTGTTAAAGGTGTGATAAGGAGTACTAGTGGATATGCATGAAGGCATGATAGGATAGTTCAGAGGAATGATTGGATTCTGGGGGATGTATGGATCAAGCTTGCTAAGATTTTCAAAGTACTCATCATGATCAACAAGACTTTCATCATCACTGGGATAGGATGGAGTAGTAAAAATAATGTAATAACCAAACTCGTCATAATAGTTTTGAGACATGCTGACTTGCAGATGAGTTGGATAAGGATGAAGGATGAAGGATGAAGATGGATTGGAAGACTAAGGCTTTGGATTAGGATGACCAAGAAGGTCAGACTGGGATAGGATTTGGCTTAGGATAGGAGCAAATACTGACTCTGGAAGAAGATGGAAAGGGGATGGGGGATGACCAATGATGACTCTACTAACCTAGGATAAGAGGGAAGGAGGACAAGACTGGATGGAAAAGATGTAAAATGATAGGAAAACCATGATTAGGAGACTAGGATAACAAGATTTTGAAGGTTTGGATGACTTTTGGATTTTTGGAAGATTGGACTGACATGTCAAAAGGATTTGTGTGTAGAACTCTTTGTTTGTGTATGTTTTAAAAAATGTTTTTTACTGAGTTTAGAACTTTGAAAACACATCAAGCATGAACTACCTAAAATTTAGGCTAGTATCAAAATCTTTGCCCACAACTAGATATCCCAAAAAGGAATATAGATGGTGAGTAGTCTTAAGGTGATCCGAGAAACCACTTGGATTGATCCTTGCACAAAGATTTTTGATACTTTCGAGAGTAGATCAAGAGGCCTCTGATTAATAGTTATCTAATTTGATCTATGTTGTCCTTCCAATTGGTTTGTATGTGCATGACTCACTTAAGAGCATAGTTGACTATGCCAAAATAGTAGGGATATTCACCTACCTCGGGCTACCATCAACACGCATCGTCTGAGCTTGAGGGGATGAAGTGAGAGTTTTCTCAATGCTTTATTTCTATACTGATCGGGGAAGTACCATCATTCTCCAAAGAAGAAGAACTTTTGTCTTTGGACAGGCCTTGCTAGAAGCAAAACAAATGAACTTGTCCTAGTTTAGTTGTTTTACATCACTTAGTCTAAATGGGATTTACAGAATTGAAAGAAACTCCTAGAAGCACAACATGAAGAGTATTTTCCAAATTAATTTAAGTGTTTTTCAAACCAAGACTTGCAAACACACATGTCTAGGATTTTGATTTATTCATTTCTTTTGAAAACAAGAAATCTTTTTGAAAGATCTTTGCGAGTGTTTTACCTTTATGCATTCAAGATTGAGTTTTCTCTTCTAGGATCCTTATCTAAACTTTGAAATGGAATGAAATTGCTTTGTTTTCACTTTGGGGCATTCAATATTGGTTTTTTCTTTAGGAATCTAATATAATGACTCTTTATTTGACTTTGATTTCTTTAAGGACATTCAAGATTTGATGCTTTAGGATTTAGTTTTAGAGCCAAAATGAAGTGTTCCTAGATTGCTTTAGGAATGAATGAAACTTTGAAAACACTTAAGATTTTGCAAAAAAAGTTTGTTTTAGCTAAGAATAATATACCAAGATTGATTTAGGAACATTTAGGATGGATTAGGATTGATTGGGAACCAATTAGGATTGATATTCATATTTTTAGTTCTTTTTAAGCACCTAAAATTTGAAGTGCTCCTAGCTTGCATAAAACCCTAAATCACTTAGATTTGAATAAATGAAGTTATTTTTATCAAAAAATGAGACATTACAAGTGAGTTTGATTGATTTAGGATTGTTTAGGATTAGCTCTGATTTTTTTAGGAAAGATGCACAAATTTCTTGATTTCTAGGCATTCGAGAGTGAATTAGAGTTCATTTTAAGCCCAACAAATGAAGTGTTTTAGTCCCTAAACATGCATGAGATTTAATGAACCTTAGGGATTTTATTTTTTGGTGATCTTATTTCTTCTAATGGTTTCCTACAAAACATGGATTTAGAAACTAAAAATTTGCAGTTTAGAGGCACCAGGAGGGCCCAATAAAACCTAAAAACTAACTAGAGCCAAGTTTAAGGGCTTACGCATGCCCCATGTTTCCCATATGAGTGAATAAGGAAGGTTATTTTGATTATTTTACTTGTACGAGTTAGGATGAGGGCTCATATGAGTCACCTTGACTCCTGGTACGAGTAAACAGGGCCAGAATGCTTAAAATAGGCCTAAATTACATGTAGAGGTCCCATACGAGTAATGAGAACCTCTAGAATGAGCATACATATGTACTCATATGAGAAAAAAAAATTAGGGAGTTTACTCCTACAAGAATCCACCTAGAACGGGATGAGATTTATCAAAAAGGTGAGTTTTTGGCTCAAAAACCCTAAAAAAGGTAGTTGTGAAGCATTGTGGAGTCTCACCAGGCGTGCCAAAATATGATCAGTGCCAACCTAAGCTGTTCAGAAAAAGCACAGATATTCAAACATTATCCTAAGTAGAATATTCCTAACATATGGTAAATCTATTTGCATGATACCTCAGATAGAGCTTAAATGGGAGCACCCTGTCACCGTTTGATTTGCTCTCGATTTAGGGATGTGGGTGTGCTATCAAAACACTAGGAGTATGTCCCTAATGTAGATTAGGAAGGTTTAGGATTATTTATGACCAAGGATACCCCATAGTGGCACATAATTAGGTATGAAACACCTGATTTTCCCCTAGAGCCAAAGGAACCAAAATGAAGTTAAAATAGAGGTTTGATGCAAGAATGCTTAAACTAGATTGATTTTAAACCAAATAATAGATGCGATATGATATGAGAAAGATTAGAAAATATTGAAAATGAAATAGATTAATCCATTAAGATATTCTAGGATGAGTTATGAAAGATTAAAAGATAAGTAAATCTAACAATTATACTAGTGCTATAGTAATCTAGATGCAAATTGACATGATAACAATGCATGAATGATAAAAAAATAAGCTTATACTTTGCTCTTGGAAGGAGGAGTATTTATAGGATTTGAGGAAGGGCTTGGGTTAGAAAGGGGATTTAGGGTCAAAGTCAAGGTTAGGGGTAGAGTTTGGGGTATGGTTAGAGGTATAGTCAAGGGGATGAGGGTAAGGGTTGCTCACACTAGGGAAGTGTGCCTAGGGAACCAAGATGGAAGAGGAGACATAGGATTCATTAAGAGGTTGTAAGAGCCATTAATGAGTGTGTAAGGGGTCATTAATGAGTCTATAAGGCTCATTAATGAGGGGGTTTGACCAAAAGTCAAAGGATGAGGTATAGACTAAGAGGGTTAGGAATCACCCTCTAAGTAGGTTTAGAATGGGATTAGAAAAGGGTATATATGTTTAGGGTTTTCTTGAAGTTTCTAGGGTCTTAGGCTTTAAATAAATATTTAATTTATTTAAGGATTGTGACATAATTTAGTAAATGTTAATTAATAAAATGGAGGGATAATCATTCAAGTTAGATTCAAATGCTTTTGGGAGGGATTCTTTAATTAAAATAGGAGAAGGGATAATGACAATAAAAACTAATTAATTAATGATGATGTTATTAGGGGTTTTTGCAAAATAAAATATTTCTATTTGGCAAAGGGATTTTAGGTGTCTAGAGCACCTATTTCTAGGCTTTCACCAAGATGATCATTTTTAGGACATTTTACAATTTTTAGGATTTTTGTAGGACTTCATATGCTTTTTAGAATTTTTTAAGATCATAGATTATTTTACATAATGCAAAATGTCTAGCTATAGAATCATTTCAGATGCAAAGCATTGAGAAGCTCTCTGAGAACATCTCCTTCTAGAGTAGCCAGTTGATAAACTCTAGAACCAAATGCTGCAACAATGACAAAAGGACCCAACTAGTTAGGCTCAAATTTTCCCTTCAGTTCTCGATGTTGTTGATTCTTTGGGTTCTCTCTCAGAATTAGATCAATAACTTGAAATTATCATGATGAAATTTTTTTTTTTAGCCTCTATACATTCTCTTTTGATAGACCCTTAAATGGTCAAATGTTTCTTTTATGCATTCATCCAATAGTTCTAGATCTTGAAGTCGAGAAATCCTATAATAATCATCTATGATAAGTCCATGTAGTGATACCCTAAGTGAAGGAATCTTGACATCGATTGATAATATATATTTAGAACTGGAGACCATTGAAAATGGTGTAGCCCTTGTAGGTGTTATAATGCTTGTTTTGTAGGCCCATAGAGCTAGATTGATTTGCAAATGCCAATCTCTTCCTGACTTGTTAACCGTTCGGTGTAGGATTTCTAGGATTGTTTTGTTTGAGGCTTCTACTTGTCCATTCCCCTAAGGATAGTAGATATAGGAAGAATGATGTGTTACGTGAAATTTAGTGAAGATCTCATCAATGTCACTATTTTTGAATTGGCCTCCATTATCTCTGACAATCAAGCAAGTGATTCTATACTTGCACATGATGGAGTTGAGGATAAACATAGCTACCTACTTTCCCATTTCTTTGATAAGGGGTACCTCTTCAACCCACTTAGTAAAATATTTAGTAGCTGTTATGAAGAGCTTATGTCCATTGGAAGAGGAAGGGTAAATATAACCTACAAGATCAAAATCCCATTGTTGAAATGACCAGTGAGTGATGGAAGGTAGAAAATCCTGAGCGGGAGCATGAATCAGGTTCCCATGAAACTGACATTTCTGATAGGCAAATTGAATATCATCCTTTTCCATGGTAGGCTAGTAGTAACATGCTCTAAGGATATTTTTCACCAAATATAAACCATTTGATTTTGATCCACAGATACCCTCATGAACTTTCCTAATCTCTCTCTCAGACTCCTCACGCTCTAAACACCTAAGAAGTGTACTATCGAGACTTGTCCTAAACAAGTCATTTGTGATGATGAGATATTAGGAGGCATTTCAGATGAGGTTCCATTTTTCATTCTGGGATAGAGAGTAGGTATGGTTTGGTCTTTTAGGTAAGCATAGATTTGGTCATATCTAGAGGTATCAAAAGCAATGATGGAGCATACAATCTAGGAATCAACCATGTCATAAGAAGGGAATGGGATATCTTCTACCAGGAAGTCATAGCAAAATTGGTGCTCTTCAAGTTGTAGCATTGAGGCTAAGGTAGCCATGTCATCTTCTGCTCTGTTCTCTGTATGTGGTAGTTGGTGGAAAGTGACGAACACAAAGTATTTCTTTAAATCAACGACCAAGCATTTATACGGCAAGAGATTCTCATCTCGAGTTTGATATTCATCCATGACTTGGTTGATTACCAGCTGAGAGTCACCATAGACATGGAGTTCTTCGATTTTCCACTTGATAGCCAATTTGAGTCCATTAACTAATCCTTCATATTCTACCACATTGTTTGTGCAAGGCAAAATCATCTTGTATGCCTTAGGAACTTTGTAACCTTGTGGGAAAATGAACACAATTTTAGCACCTGCGCCCTATTGTGTGAACGAGCCATCAAAGTACATTTTCTAGGGATGTTGAGTCAAGTGTAAAATAGATCTATGAGGAAAATCCACCCCAATAGGTCGTGTGTCTTGTAATGGTGCTTGTGCTAATTGATCAGCTAGTGCTTTCCCTTTGATTGCCTTCCAGTCAACATATGTGATATCAAATTTACTAAGGATCATGACCCATTTAGCTAATCATCCTAATAATAAGGGGTGATATTAGATATATAGAGTAAGCTAACATATAGTGCCTAAACTTCTAAGAAGAAAACACTACTGCTAGACAAGCCTTTTCAATCACTGTAGTTGAGCTCATAAGATACTAGTGTTTTTCTGATGTAATAAATGGCTTGTTCTAATCCTTGATCATCATGTTGCGCAAGCAATGCTCCTAAAGAAGAATCATTAGCTAAAATGTAAAGAAATAAGGGCTTTCCAGGTTTAGGAGCCATTGATACAAGAGGACTAGCTAGGCACTCTTTGATTTTCTGAAAAAGCTTTTCACAATCCTCGTTCCACTTGAATGTGACACCTTTAAGAAAATTCTTAGTGAAGGTTATGCCTTATCATCTAGTTGTGAGATAAATCTTATGATAGAATATAATTTCCCTTGCAACATCTTCATTTGTATGATGTTTCATGGGGGTTACATTTCCATTATTGCCTTGAATTTTGCTGGATCTACCTTAATTCCCTGTGCTGAGACAATGTAACTAAGAAGTTTTCCAAAAGTAAACCCAAAAGTTGACTTCTTTGGATTAAGCCTTAATATTAATTGTTCCATCCTGGTGAAGATTCTTTTTGAATTAGAAAGGTGCATATCTCTAGTGAAAGATTTAGCTAGTGTGTCATCCACATATTCTTCCATGTTTTTATGCATCATGTCATGAAATATAGTTGTCATAGCGCATTGGTATGTTGCACCAGCATTCTTTAGACCGAAAGGTATAACATTCTAGCAAAAGGTTCCCCATGCACAAGTAATTTTTTCTTTTCCTGATCTTCAAGTGCGATGTGAATTTGGTTGTAGCCTAAGAATCCATCCATTAAGGAATACATTTAAAATCTAGCAATAAGATCCACAATCATGTCAATATTGGGCAATAGGAAATCATCCTTAGGGAAGGCCTTGTTTACGTCCCTAAAGTCTATGCAGATACATATTTCTTTTTCAACCTTGGAGACAAGCACAATGTTGGATATCTAGTCATCATAATCTATAGCTCAAATGATATGTCTTTGAGTAGCTTCTCGCGCTTAGCTTTAACTAGTTTAATGCAATGTGTGGATGCATCTTTTTGAGCTTTTGTTTCACTAGTTTAATGCTAGGAGCAATGGATAAATGGTGCATGATTAGGTTTGTATCCAAGCCTGGCATATCAAAATAAGACCATGCAAAATTAATCTTCTTTTTAATGAAGAACTAGATGAATTTATGCTTCTCTTCTTCAAATAAAGATTGTGCTAGATGTATGATTTGGGGATTTTTAGCTATGCCCAAATTTACCTATTGCATAGGCTCTATAAGCACTGATGATCATTCTTGGAAATTCTTAGGAAGAATATCAAGTATCTCATCTGTAGGTGCCTCAAAGAGGGTTTCATCATTGGATACATATTTTATTTTTACTATTTTAGGGTATGACACTTCCACAGAGTGGTTTTCACCATCAAACGGCCTGTTCTTTTTATTTTTACCTCTTTGACTAAGATACTTGATATCTTCAACTGCCATTCTACTTCTCATTGCACTGGTGGAAGAGTCAAAGGGTTAAAAAACATTAAGGTAACAGGACAAGGTATGATCATTGGAAAAGGACATGAGGTTTATTGGCTCAGAAGTATTCCAATCAATTAGCTCAGGTTGAATAAGGGATAAGGAACCAACGAGATCAAGAGAAAAGACCCTGATATCATCATCATCATCATTCAGAGCTGCTGAGGATAGGTCAAGAAAGTTATCTTCCCTAGAATTATCTTGAGCGCGACTTGTTAAGGAATTTCTTGAGGAGCCACGAGAGGTATTTTGCAAACCTACCTGTCGAGGTCCAAAATGACAATCAAGATCTCATTGCACTTCAGCTGGATGATTAAAGGATCTTTCTAATGGGACCATCACAATCCTAGACCTTCCTAAATTCCATGTAGCTATTGTAGGGTGGGGTCTGATGTACCCATGATTTTCTTGATTAACCAGGATAGAAGGCTATGTAACTTGAGTAGGAGGCGCCCTGATTATTTTGATGATTAGGTGATCCAGACTAACCTCTCGGTCAGACTGCGTGTTAGAGCTATTGCCAACCTCAAAAGTAGAAATACCAGAGTATTTATGGATTAAATCAACCTCTATGTTGATTGTAGTATTAGAAAAATGATCCCATTCATATTCATGTGAGTCAGTTATACTATTGGAAGATCTCCCCAAGTATTGAGCTAGGGTCATAGGGATTCTTCCTAATGTTCTTCATGGTTCAAAGCTTGCTACTTAACTTCATCCAGGTTAAGGTCAATTCTGTCAGATTGAGTGTCTTGAATGTCCACCTCTTGAGTAGGTGCATGGGTATTTGTAGGCTGAGAGAAGTCTCCATAATCTAACAGAGGTAAATAGGGAAGTATGAGCTCTCTAGACTCCCTAGATAAGCCGATGAATCTAGGCATATCAAGGATATGTGTAATTTTGACAAGCTGACCCCAGTTAGGGTGTCATTCCTCAGTAGAATCTTCTTGATTTAGTTCATCTCCTGATGAGGTATTTGTCTCATGTTCACTAGGATATTATTTAGGTATTTCTTCTTGATCAGTAGGAATATGTAGCAATCTCTCATGGGTTCAAGGAGAACATCCTCATCTTCATCAACATAATCTTCACCTCTATCAAACACATGAATATTTGTAGAAGATGGTGAAAACTTTTGTTCATAATATCCCACACCAATTTTATCTCTAGCATTGAGGAATTCAATATGTATGGGTTCAAGGAGACCTTTGCCTTTTCCAAGAGGACTTTTTCCATCATATCCCATTTTCTGCATGAGTTGGTAGCCTACACCATATTTTTGAGGAGAAATATCAGTGTATTTTACCTCTTGTTCAGCTTCTACTTTGTATAGCCATTGCAAAACAACTCTCTCCTCATTTTCTTGTTCTAAAGGGACCTTCGCTTTAACCATGCCAATGCCTTCATGAATTGTCAGGGCAAAAGTTCTAGTGGGTTAGAAAGATGGAGATGGATTTCTATAAGATCTAGGTGAGATAGGAAAATTGGCCATTGAGCATGAGGCATCCAATCAATACTCTCCCACTCCACTTTCTTTTATGCTGAGCTTCTTTTGGAAAGAATCTAGCATTTCTTATCTAGAATTCTCAATTTTTGGGTTCCTTAAAGCTTCCTTTTTGTGAGGAACTGTGCTTTCAATTTGTTTGAGATTGTTACAAGTGTATGCTGAGTCTACATGGATAGTGACCTCAATTCCATTGTGAGGTAATTTAATGCATTGGTGATATGTGGAAGGTACAACTTGCATTTCATGGATCCATGGGAAACCCAAAAATATGTTGTATGCTAGAGGAAGGTCCAGGACTTGACAAATGGTGTCTCTTTGAACAGGACCTACCTATATGGGCAAGACTACCATGCCTTTTGAAGAACATTCCTCTTCATCATATGCCTTGATTATTATTTTGTGTCGAAGATCAATGGCATGTTCTGATAAACCAAGAGCTTTGACCAAATTGAAAGTAGAAATATTCAAAATGGCACCTCCATCTATCAAAACATGCTTTACCCTATGGTTGTGTATGAAGACCTCACTGTCGAGGGGTTGCTTATGCAGGTGACTACAAAAAATATCATCTTCTTCTAAAAAAGGTCAGGTAATGAGGAGAAGAAAGATGGCCGACCATGGACTGGAACTTATCTATGTCTAGTTCCTTAGGTACATATGCCACAAGGAGGGTTTGATCTAGAATCCCCCAATGAACAGGAGAAATCTTCAACAGTTCAAGGATTGAAATCTAAGTTGATGTGCATTGGAGTTGATCAACCAGATTGTAATTATGTGTTGTAGATGAGGTAGTAGGTTTGATACTTGAGTTGTTGCTTGTTTGGAAGACGAGGAGGAGGACTAGCTGGCTCCTCATAGAGAAACTTTGCCTTGAGAATGGGTTACTAGATTCAAGGACTCAGCCTAGGCCTTGCCTTTGATCTTGATAACATTGTCATTATGGTCAGAGGACTCAAGCATATGAATCACATTGTCAGTATTAGGGTATGTGTAACCAAATTTGTTATCCTTTGCCTTAGATGACTCCCCTTTCTCATATTTGGGAAAAGGCTCCTTGAAAGCCTTATGATTGGTGTTCATTTGTGGAGGATCAATCACAATTGTCTAATTATCGATCAGATCCTTGATGGGATTTTAAAGCTTCATGCAGTCATTAGTCTTGTGACCTTTATTGCAATGATAATCACAATAATGGTTGTCATTCCACCACGTAGGATTTATCTCAGGGTCATATGGTTTAGAGTTGTCAGGAAAAGTGATGATCTTATTGGCCAAAAGTGTCTTCAAGGTATTCTCAAGAGATTCTCCAAGAGGAGTGAAGTCTCTCTTAGGCCTAGGGATCTAGGGCCTATCTCTGTTGGTCTCAATTTTAGAGCTTGTCGGGTTGCTCTTATTAGCTTTCACAACTTGGATACATGTGGATAAGTTGAAGGATGGCTCTTTGGGCTTGGTAAAGGTAGACACTAAAGCCATACCTACGATTCCGTCATTGACAAAATATTTGGCTTTATTCTAGAAATTGTGCTTGTCCTTTTTGGTTGGTTGTTGGAAGAGGATTTGTGCTCTTTATACTAAAGAGTAATTTTTCCCTTATGAACAAGGACATCCTCTATGTGTATAGATGATTCAACCAATTTGTTGAATGAAGCATGTGTTTGGATTTGTAATGCATAGTTCATCTCAAGAACCAAAGTGTTGATGAATATGTCGATTTTCTCTATCTTAGGAATTTATTGAGGATATCGAGAAAACATTCTCTGCCATCTTGGAGGAATGTGACGAAGGGTTCTCCCACACACTGCCTGGTATTGCATAAATCAAGCATGGTGATAGTATGAGAGATATTGTAAGAATATTGTTGGATAAACTGTCGAACCAACTCATCAAGGTTTTAATGTTGGTGGAAAGCGAAGTGAACCAACTCATGACTTGGCCACCAAGACTCCTAGGAAAGAGTCTCATTAGATAGGTCTTTTCATGCACAAATTCCATTCTTAGAGTTCAAAATTCATGCACATGATCTTGAGGATCCTTATTGCTATCATACTTGTCATATTTTGGGATCTCCACCTTGGATGGGAAAGGTGACATGTAGATATTTTTGTCGAAAGGGAAGGGACAAATTGATTCAAGTGAGTACTTGTTAGAGGGTTGGCCCTCATCCTTATTTAGTTGGAAAATCTTGTAGCGTAGATCCTGCAGTTGTTTAGTAAGGGTAGTGAGAGGAGACTCTTCCTCTTTTTTCAATAAAGCATCAACATCAAAGTCTAGGGGAAGCTTCACACCCATAGAAGCAAGATGCATGAAATAGCGATCTTTATCTTGACTCATGATAGCTTGCATCACTTTTTGAAAGTTCTTGTCTTCCTGGCACTTTTGTATTTCTTCTTATGTGAAATCTTCATCCTCAGAGGAATCAAAGTCATGTCTTATGTGGGCACCTAATTCAAAGTTTACCATGTTGATGTAATCAATGTTGTCAACGTTAGTAAAGGGTAATGACTAATAATCATAATCTTGATGCAAAGCTTCTTCACAAAAAGATGGTCCAGTAGTGTCCTAAATGGCTTTTCCCCTAGGATCAGTTATAGCCTTATACGAATGACTATGAGTTTTGACTGGCATTGAAGATGAGGTTAACAAACTGATAGTGACAAGGTAACTTAAAGTTGTGCTAGGAGATCGATGTAATGATAGAACTATCTCAAGAATAGGTAATTGATAGTAAAGTGGCTGGAAAAAGGTACAGGGTACTGAGATTGAGGCCTGAATGCCTGCTAGGTGGCACTTGCGACTAGGTTGATATAGCCAAGAGAAATAAGTACAAGGTACCAAGAGTGATGCGTGAATGGCTACTAGGTAGCACTTGTGACAAAGTTTTGAGCAAGGTGTAATGTTTTAAAAGGATGCTTGAGACAAGGTTAGAGCACTTCCAAGATCTTAAAGAAAAAGCAAAGAGATACCAAATCACTAACAAAAGGTCAACCAATTAGGAATACCAGTTTGGAGATAGATAACTGATGATCAGAAGGAGCCAAGAGGACACCTAGGCAATCAAGATCTAAGAATCTAGGAGCAGGATATGACAGCCAGTTAGACACAAGATCACATAACAAGATGCAAGAAAATGAGTAATTTTACCATTATTTTCAAGAGTTTTGATCAACCTAAACAAGTTTGGCTTTAGATCCATGATGAGTCTTAGCGCCCCTAAATCAAGTTTGAGTGTTTCCAAGAAAGAAAATAGTGTGATCAAACAATAGTCTCCAAACAATCCACCAAAGGACAAAGCAACTTTGGGGACACAAGCAATTGTGAAGTCTAGCAAGGTATAGAAATGTGTCAAATGTTTCAAGTGTATGTTCACAATAGTCTTCACGGGTCTTTATCACGTTAAAGAAAATTAAGCATACTCTACCTATGGTAAAATGTTTGAAATTGTGTAAGTTTTTATCAGCAATTTCCATTTCCAAACTCCCTCATCGCCATTTTGTTATGATATTGTTCGAATTGGGCTTTGGCTTGCCAAATGACACACATTTTTTCCTGTTATCAAAAGCATATACTGCATAGAACTAGCATGTTCTGCTGTGTACACTTTTTTTTTCCTAAAGCTAAAATTCATGTACTATTGCAAGATGAGATTGAGTCTGACTTAACATTCGCCCCTGTCCGTTTCAGATTTCCCCAAGACAACGCCCAGTTTTTGTTTCCAATCATAGTCAGTGAGCACAAAACTGGAGGACTAGGACACCTTTGACTGTCTTCATTTGTAGAAGTTTTTTCCCCCAATTTAGAGAGCTTCAAACTGCTTGGCATTGTATAGGTTTAATCGGCAATTTCCATTCCCAAGCTCCCTCATCACCATTTTGTTATAAATATAAATATTTACATATATCCATAATCTTTTGCTTGACAAATACATTTTGTTCTTCATCGGAAGCAGATAAGACAGAGAGCAAGCATGTCCAATAACACATTTTTCATCCAAGAGAAAATTCATGTTCTGCTATAAGTGGCTATCCAGCAGACTGGATAGCTGCCGTTTCCCTGTTATAAGGCGCGATTGAATCTAACTCGACTTTGGCTAATCAAGTTATCCTGAAAGCAACATCCAGCTTTGGTTACTAATCATAGACATTGAGCACGGAACAGCATCTGGGGTATATCCCGCTTCCTTCATTTGACTAGTCCAACAGTTTGTGAGTTAAATGTATCTTCAACTTTGAAGGAATGCACCTCATCCTTTAGCTGGATCCAACTTTGCCCAAGCTCCTTTCTCACTCCCCTATCCTTCATCAATTTTCTCAAATTTGCTGCATCGTTCTGCAAGTTAGCCACTACAAACATATTTGACAACAACACATAGGTTGCCGGATCCTGTGGTTCCAATTCAAGAGCGCATTTTGCTGCATGTTTCCCCAGCTCTATGTTGCCATGAATTCTACATGCACCAAGCAATGTCCTCCAAATTACTGCCGCAGGTTGAAAAGGCATCTCCCTAATAAAATTCTCTGCCTCGTCGAAACACCCAGCTCGGCTGAGTAGATCAACCACACAAGCATAATGCTCCATTCTCGGTTTAATGTTATGATCTTGAGTCATTGAACTGAAGTAGTTGCGACCTTCATTAACTAGACCTACATGACTACAAGCAGAGAGAACGCAAATAAAGGTGATGTGATTTGGTGGCATGTGAGCCAACTTCATCTCCTCAAAGAATTGAAGGGCTTTCTTTCCCTGTCCATGCTGGGAATATCCTGAAATCATCACATTATATGTTATGGAATCCTTCTTAGGCATGTTATTAAACACCTTGTGAGCTGAATGTATTTCGCCACTCTTTGCATACATGTCAGCAAGTGTATTCCCTACAGAAACATCTGATTCATACCCAGTTTTAGTGATGAGGCCATGGACCTGTCTTCCCTGCTCCACAACAGCTAGGCTGGCAGACGCTCTGAGGGCGCTGGTGAAGGTAGAAAATTCTTTATCTATGCCCCCTTCTTGCATTTGGCAAAAAAGTTTCAGAGCATTCTCCCCATATCCGCTCTGACTATACCCTGATATCATTGCATTCCATGAGGCCACGTCTTTGTGAAGCATCTTATCAAAAACTTTTTCTGCGTCTTTTATGCTCCTGCATTTAATATACATGTCAACAAGAGCATTCTGAATAAATAAATCATACTCAAATCCAGCTTTGATGGCATGAGTGTGTAATTGATTGCCCATTCCTAAAGTTCCCAGGCTAGCAGACGCACTAAGAACAGTGGCAAAGACAACGTTGTCTATTTCCATGCCTGACTGCAGCATTTTGCAAAACAGATCGACAGCCTGCACACAATGCTCGTTTTGAGCAAATCCAGCTAGCAGTGTGGTATATGAGATCGCATCTGGCCTGAGTATTTCCTCAAACGCCTTCTGTGCAGATTGCATACTTCCACATCTGCCGTACAAGTTAACAAGTGCATTCCCCACATAGACATGACTCTCACTTCCACTTTTGATGACATGGGAATGCATCTGCCTGCCTTGTTCTATGGCTCTATCAGCGGCACAAGCTTTGATAACACTGGCATAAGTAAATTGATTTGGACTTTGGTTTGCATTACACATTTGAATAAAGAGTTTGAGAGCCTCTTCACCATGTTCCTGCTGGGCATATCCAGCAATCATTGCAGTCCACGAAACCACATTTGGATTACGCAATGTATAAAACACAATGAATGCATCCTCCATTCTCTCACATTTTACATACATGCTAACAAGGGCATTAGCCACAGAAACATCTTCTGCAAGTCCAACTTTGACGATGCATCCATGAACCTGTCTCCCATGTTCTGGATATCCCAAGTTGGAAAATGCTGTAAGCACGCCAACATATGTAACAAAGTTGAACTCCACTCTCAGTCTTTGCATTTGTCCGAAGAGGTGAAAGAATTCCTCAGATTGGCCACTCTGAGCATATCCACAAACCATTGCAGTCCAAGTGACCACATTTCGCTCAGGCATTCTGTCAAATATTTTCTGTGCATTCTCTAAACTTGCACATTTTGCATACATATCAACAAGCGCACTGCCTACAATAACATCTCCTTCAAGCAGCAATTTGATAACATGGGTATGGAACTGTTTACCAGATTCTAAAGCAGCCATACCAGCACTCCCTTTTAAGACGCTACACAAGCTAAAGCGATCCATCTTTATGCCATCGCTGTGCATTTGGTGAAACAAATGCAAGGCTTCTATGCCATCACCGTTTTGTACATACCCAGCAATCAGT
This sequence comes from Chamaecyparis obtusa, assembly GCA_027943335.1. NCBI lineage: Eukaryota > Viridiplantae > Streptophyta > Pinopsida > Cupressales > Cupressaceae > Chamaecyparis > Chamaecyparis obtusa. The sequence goes on along the minus strand of BSBK01001038.1, from coordinate 942,640 downwards.
GCAGTCCAAGATACAGCATCTCGTTTAGACATTTTGTCAAATACTTGGCGTGCATCAAACAAACTCCCACATTTAGCATACATGGTAATGAGGTGGTTTGAAAGAAATACATGGCATTCAAGTCTAGATTTAAGGATGTGGGTATGAAGCCTCTTTCCCTTTGGAAGGGTTTTATTACGACCATACAATTTTAAGAGATGAGCATACAGTTCAACTTGTTCATCAATACTGAATGAAGTGAAAGCCAGAGTGGATAAACCAACTGCCCTGCTCTGACCAAACACCAAATACGTGTTGCCCTTACAGTTTTGTAAAGTGTGGGGAGTGAGTAGATTGAGAACAGCGGTAAATGTCAATTTGTTAAATCTATTCATATCAAACACATGCTCAATGCAAAAGGAAGTTTGATAGACATGTCCATGACAGATTGTATTTAAGGTTACAGTAACTGATTACACTCTCTTATGTTCTTTGATTAAATGCACGGCCTAAAAGCATCATTGAAAACCCAACAAAACTAAAAACGTTGATTAGAATTTTTATAAGCCTGTATACAGAGTGTCATTCCTAAGTTTCTGTAACCCACTTCTATTAGGATTATTTCAGCATATATAAGTTATGGCTAGTAGTTTTATTTCTAATGTTTGTCTGCACAATAATGGAATCGCCACATCCTTCTGCAAGCTCCCTGAAATAAACCTTTGATGAAATAATTTCTTCTGCTTTTCATTGACGCCTAAAACTTGTTTTGTCTCAGGGCAGGTCTCCGTGAAGCTGTTTGGCTAGCCTTATGCAACCTCCCTGAAATATACTCTCTGGATTAAATAATTTCTTTAATTTTGACAAATTTATTATATATTACCAATTTCTTTAATGGCACCCCACCTGGTTGTTTAGCTTATTTTAACAATGGTCATTATTCAACTTTTTAAATAGTAACTTGTAGAATAATATGTGAGGCTGAGAACCTAATAAATATTTAATTTTATTTTGGTATTATTTTTAAGTAGTTATCTTAAATTGTATTTTTAAATGGAGTATATTGTTTAGTTTTAGTTCTTTTTTCTTTTAAAAATTTATTCTCAATTATTGCATTGAAACACTCCACTTTCTTAAATTAAGCAACCATGTGGAGACATGGGTAAACAAATGTTCCATTAGACTTGGCAATTCAGTGGCCTTCTTAACGTTCAATTGACTTGGAATGCTGCCTTGGCATTGCAATTTGAGTAATTAGGGTGGCAAATTTAGTGATTATATATTTTATTTTTGTATTTTTTTATTTTTGGGTATGTAGGTGGAAAACTTAAAGTTATTGTTTGGGATTCTCTAAAGATATAATGAATGCAAGATGATGTATTATAACAAACAATCCTTTTCAAGTTGTAATTTATAATTGTTAATTGCTAATTTTTCAAGGAGGGGCTAATAATTATGTTCTACACCTACAAATAAAGATCATCAAATCCTATAACAAATAATTACTCTATCTTCTTCCACAATTCAACTACCAAACATTGGAGAAGAAATAGGATACAAAGTTTAATAAATGAACATAATCAAGACATGACATGAGATCACCAATTAAGTGTAATGGTTGTTGACTATTTTCACAATATGTATAAAGATGAGCTGAGAAGGGATAGAGCTCTTTGAGTGTTGCTTCTAGATTCAATTGTGTGAGAAATTTTTCATCAACGTTTCGGATCACACTTCATGATCCATCATCAAGATGTGATCCGAAAAAAGAAAAAGAAAGAAATAAAAAACTTTGATGATGGATCACAAAGTGTGGTCCAAAATGCTGATGAAAATTTTCTCACACAATCAAACCCAGAAGCAGCACTCAAAGAATTCTCATGGATTGTGGAAACCTTCTCACTATTATTGAAACCATTTATGGGAGGGAAATGTGATTCAAATCCAAACAGCTGGAAGCATTAAGGATCGAGATTGTTAATAAAGTTGTTATCCTGATGATGGATCACGAATCCAGAAGCAACACTCAAAGAATTCTCATGGATTGTGGAAACCTACTCACTATTAGGGATAGAACTACTAGAGAACAACTTTTACAGTGTCCACAACCCAAAATTAACATGGAAGACAATGCTCAAATTCTGGCATTGGTTTCTGACGAGGAACTATGAGGAGTTGTTTTCTCTACGGATGCTTATAAAGCACCAAGACTAGATGGCTTTCCACTAGCCTTTTCCAAGAGTTTTGGGAAATTGTGAAATTTGATGTTACTATAGTTACCAAGAATTTCTTTAGGACTGAGAAAATTTTAAGGAAGATCAAACAATACATATATTGCATTGATTCCAAAAATACAAGAGCCAAAAAGGTTGGGTGATTTCAAACCCATTAGCTTATATAACACTATCTACAAGATCTTTATCAAAGTTTTGGTAAATAGAATAAAATGATTTCTTTGTATTATGATTGACCATAATCAAAAGGGCTATGTCCCTAGTTGCCAAATCCTTGATGTTGTGATTGTAGCCAATGAAATTCTTCACTACATGAAAAAATGTGGTTCACCAGGGATGGTTTTCAAACTAGATATATCCAAAGCCTATGATAGAGTAAGATGGGACTTCCTCTATAAGGTATTTTTTTATATATTAATGATAGTTTAAACAACATGGAACATCCAGAAATATAGTAATAAAATATCTGCTGATACAGAGAACTGTTATCAGCTACTAGCAACCACTGGAGGAATTTGTTGTTCATAGATGTTACATGTCTTCTCAGAGTACAAAAAATTATAAGAGGGTAGAAAGTCTTAATACAAACATAGAAGTGCAAATATGAGAAAGTTTGTAAAAAACTAATCCCACGAGCCAATGATATTATTTCTGCACTCCACACGATCAGACTCATAGGTTCCCAAAGGAGGATCTACTGCGTGCGGTACCTTAGCTGCAGCTTCCTGACTTGGAGCATCAGGTCCATGGGTAGCCATTATCTCTTTGTTTTTTTTCTCAATGTCTATCCCTTTATCTCTAACCACCTGCTTAAGCATTTCTAACTTCTTGTTGTCAAGCATGTCACGGTATGTATGAAAGTAATGAGCATATTGGTTATCGGATTTATAGATTAAAAGTGCTCCCTCCTGGATCAGGATCGTGAATCTTCTTTTTGGAATCTCTAAGACAACTGAGACCGGTGACATCAAGAATGAAAGTGTGATTTTACACTTAAACTCGTTAAGATTCCTCCTTTTTTTGCTTGGAAAACCTCCTCGTTTCTCTGCTTCCAGAGAAAACATAAAACTTTAGTTGTGAAAACTGCCCAGAATTTGTTAAGGTTAGCATTAAAAAAAGTCGACATAACCATCTAAAATCTCAATCCAAGAGATGTCAGGCCAAGAATTTCATGAAATAGGACAACCACAAAATAATGACCAAATGGAAGAGTCAAATTTACAAGTAAAGAAAAGGTGTTCAAACATTTTTGGGACATGGCAAAGAGAACAACAGGGGGTGATACCAATGGCAGACAAGGCTAGACCCACAACAAGATGCTTAAGGAGAATCCATCTAAAACAAAATTTCTTTGGTTCAATTGGCTGATGCCAAAAAAAATCAAGAATGAAGTGTCATTTGGCCTCAGACCATTTAAGCCCCCACAACTAATTTATAGTCTTTAGAATTAAGGACTCGTCTATGATGATCTTATATATCTGTTTAGTGGAAGTTTCCATTAAAGGGGAGCCATCCTTCCATTTTAAATTGTTAAGAAAATTCTAGGAGGACATTAATTACCAGGAAAGAAGTTTCCAATAGCTTTAACCAACAAGGTATAAGTTTTCTTCTAAGAATTAGGAATATTAAACTTATGATTTCCTCCCATGTCGCAAGCCTATTGCCAATCAGAATGTATTTGACCTGTGAAATACCTTTACTATTCCAAATCTTTACAAAATAGCTCTGTGTGAGTGCCAGTGGTTTATTGTTCAACATAAAACCCCACCGGATAGATCTATCCCCTATAGAGTAGCAGGGAGGACCACCAGTAGCACCTTTGAAACATAATAGACCTCTCACCTAAGACCAAGATTTCCAAATAGAACCAAATACATTTGAGCAAAAAATTTTGAGTTCAAAGTCACCGAATATCATGTCACAGAAGGATAAGTCCTTCTAATTCTTACCTTTTTTTAATAGAAGATCTCATAATATTATTTCTAACAAGGACCTTCCAAGGCTCATTACCACTAATAGCATTAAGGACCCATTTGGAAGCCATATCAACACCATGTTATTTCAAATCTCTTAGACCAAGGCCACCCAAATTCCTAGGCATGCAACACCATTCCCACTTAACTGAGTGTCTTTTTTTCCCCCATGTCATCTGACCACAAGAATTCTCTCATAATTCTATCCAACTTTTCAATTTGGCAATTTGCTAAGTGCCAGGAAGAGGCAAAATATATAGAGTGAGAAGAAAGGACTTTTTGAACCACCTGAACTCTACTAGCTAGAGACAACAAGTGGGTTTACTAGTTTTGATATTTTTTCTCAATCTTGGGATATATCCAAGACCACATCACCTTTGGGGAGGGAGAAATAGAAAATGGAATGCTAAGATATCTAACAATAACAGATGGTCCAAACCACATCCAACCTTTTTCACTTATCCATTGAGGGGGAGACTCTTGCCACCCAAGAACTATTGATTTCTCGAGGGTCAATCTTAGCACCAGAGGCCAGGTGAAAGAATTTTAGTCCATTAATCACTTATCAAAATTTGTTTCTTCAAGCTCCATAAAAAATGTAGTATCATCAACAGACTAAGAGTTTATGAGTTCATCATGATTAATCAATGTAATGCCTTTGATAGTGGGACCCAAGGAAGAGTCTCTCGGAATATAAAATAGGGCATCAACAACAATCACAAACAGGGTTGGTGTTATAGGGCACCCTTGTCTTATGGACCTTTGAAGGGGAGTGGCTTTAGAAAATTCACCATTGGTATCAATGACTATAGATGAGTTCCTAGAAATAAGCTCTATCCATCTGGAGAAGTAAGGGGGAAAGCCAAAAGCATTCAACACCCCTAAGACAAAGGGCCACTCTATTCGATCATAGGCTTTTTCAAAGTCTAGCAAAATCATATCTGATTTTTGTCCATCTTTCTTGGACCAATGGAGAGCCTGCCAACTATTTATGAGGTTCTCAAGGATATACCTCCCTTTGATGAATCTAGTCAGAGTTACTGAGATTACTTCCTTTAGGAGACTAGCAATTCTTCTGGACAACAACTTGGTAATGATTTTATAAGAGAGGTTAAGTAAAGTAATTGGTCTCCAATTATTTACTTGAGTCTTATTACCTCCTCTAGGGATCAATTTAATGATACCTCAGTTGATATTTGGACCCAGAGTACCATGTTCATAGGCTTCATTGCACACTCTCAAAAGTTCATGACATATCCATTCAATATTGTGCTTATAGAGTTCTATAGGAAGGCCATCAAGGCCTGGAGATCTATCATTAGCTATATCTCTAATAGAGGCTTCAATTTCCTCTAAGGTGATTTCTTTATTCAGTTCAAGTGCACTCTTATCAAAGACCTTTTTAGGGATTAAGGTTAGACATTTGTTCAAAACATTCTGGTTGAGAACATCATGCTCATAAGAAAAGAGGTTTTTGTAAAAGTTAACAAAAGAGGCTTTTACTTCTTCAGAATCTCTGGTGACCCCCAAGTCTCCTTATATTTCTTCAATCAATTATCTCTTCTACTTGGCTCTGATCAAGTTATAAAAATATTTAGTACCTTTATCTCCTTCATTAATCCAATTCATTCTAGCTCTGATTCTCTATCCTTGGAATCTATAATTTTGGATTTTCCTGATATCAACTTTGGTGACATTGAGCTCTGTCTCAATAATTGGTTTAGATCCATGACTATCAATCTCTCTTTCAATATGGTTAAGTTTGTCCTGTAGACAATTTTCCAATCTGGTCTTGTCTTTTTTCTTTTTTTCCTCCAATAATTTGAAATGAATTCCTCCATACACTGGTAAGAGAATCCCATTGAGCTCTATAGTTAAGACCTCTATTACAAAACTTAGAAAGACAAGTGGTCATCTTGATTGCATCAAGAAAATTGTGATCTTCAAGGAGGTAAGTGTTAAGCTTGAAAGCATTGTTTACTTTGGGTCTAACCAGTAGAGAAGAGCCAGTATCACAAAGGACAGAGAAGGAAATGGGAGAGTGATCAGAAATGGAAGCAGCAGTGACTTGGATAGGGGAGAGACCAACAAAGGAAGGGGAAGAGAAAGATAAAAAGGAAAAGTCAATATAGACTCTGTCCAACCTAAAATACACTCTTTGAGAACTTTCTTGTTTATTGCACCATGTGAACCATATGTTTGAAAAAAGATATTTCTTCCTTTCCAATGGATCCAAGAGATTAAGTCTCCTTTTGAGTTTATCACAGAAGAAATGTTCATTTCCTTTCCAAGAGTTCTTCACACCACCTCTTTTATCCTCCCCATACTCAATCATGTCAAAATCACTGGAGAAAATCCAATGGGCATTAGGCAAAGAAGTGGCAAGCCAATCCCATAAGAGGGATCTATCTCTATATTCATTCAGTGCATAAATGTTGCAGATTCCAACAATTTTGTTTTCCCATTTGAAGGTGACCCACTGACTAGCCCCATTGCAAGGGGAAGCCCCTTGATCAAGTATACGGTCATCACTCTTAGGTCCAATTAAAATAGCAGAACCACCTTTTCCTTTGGGGTGGTGGTAAAAAGAGTAGCCTTGTCCCAAAAGAATTTCATGATAGTAAATGCATGATATCGAGTGGCTTTGATCTCTTGCAGGAAGATGATGTCTTTCTTATGCATTTTATTGCACCAATTTCTAACTACATAGTTTTTGTCTGGCATTTCAAGCCCCCTTACATTCCAACTTGCAATATTTATCATAATTAAGATTTTTGAGGTTTATGGTTCTTATAAAGCCTATTGAAACAATTAGGCGATTATGAGATTTTGGACTTAGTAGTCAAATCACTGGACCTCCTTTCCATTGTTTTCCTTTTCTTTTTTGATCTTTTATTGACTACTTCAGTAAATCATCCCTCCATACTAATGTCCAAATTCTTCTCAATAGGGACAATCTTCTTATTACTATTATCCTCTTCCATGGAATCCATGGAATCAAGGAGAGGTCTATTATGGTTCAAAGGTGCATCCTTTTCATTTTTATATTTTTTCTACTTTCTCCTTAATGGAGTCAAGGGCCATTTGTTGTGCATTTTCCTAGGAGTTAGATAGGAGTGATGCAAAGTAACTCATCAAACTTAGGAAGTAGGACAAATTGATTCCTTAGAATCAGGAGGCATGTTGAACTATGTTTTCTAAGTTTAGAAGTGTTTTGATTACTCATTATTTTAAAGAAAAGCAATTACTTGCTAAAACTAGAGATTTAGATTAAATTTGAGAGACAAATTTTTCTGGGTAGATGTAGGATATCATTTAGTTAAGCTATGGCATGATTTAGTGAGGTTAAGGAATAGAGGATGGATTCATTGTGCATATATTTTATGTAGAGACTTTTGTAATCCCTTTTATTTGTAAATATATGTTGCTACTCTTATTTTCTTTAATATGGAGGAGCTAAAGAATACTGTTGTCAATATGGATCTTATGGTGATAGAAGAGGTTGAGCTTCTTAAAAACTTCTAGTTTGTTGTTCTTTTGTCTTTCGGTTCTCTGTCATGTTCTATCTGGTTATTTTTGTGTTGTTGGTTTTTTGGTGTCTTGGCTTTTTGTCTTGGCGGCCAGTTTGATGTTCTAGTTCTGGTTCCTTTTTGTTTTATGCTATGACTATGTGGACTCTTAGGGTTATTTGGATTTGATATAATCTTGGATGTAAAGGTTTTGGGTCCTTTAAAACCTACTTTTCTTTTAATCAAAACTCATTGAGTTTCCTTATTAATTGTTGAGTATGGTGATTGGATCCTTTTGTTCCATAATCCGTCTAGATGTATAGAGACTAGTGAATCTCTCTGCATTGAGCTGATGGACTGCATTTATTTGGTATTAGAGAAAAAAGGTTTGATGAGAGTTACTTACTCTCTATTTTAATATTGGTCATTCTAGGAAACAAAAGTATAGTGAGTATGATGTGAGGCCAAGATAAAGAAGACATCACCATTATCATTGAATCTTTCGAAGCCTTGAAAAGAAGATAGAAAAGTACATTTTGATACTTGTGTATGACATAAGATAGAAAGAGTGATATTCCATGGAAAAAGGAATTGCAAATGGGGAGAAGAAAAAAAATATGAGTCTAAGAATGAAAAATGTGTTGTGCATAAGTGATAAAATGAAAATTGGAGGTGCATAGTTTTGTGGCAATAACATTACTAGTAGATTTGGGTGGAAACCACAAGTAGGAAGACTATTTTAAGTGTTGAAATTTGAACCAGCATAGGAGGACCTGAAGATGAGTCATGACTAGGTGGTCTTTCAAAGAGGAAAAGGCACAAATAATAAGGTAGAAGAAGACTAGTATTTTATTTGATACAAGGAATTAATTTTTCAAATATTTTGGGATGACCTCAATTTTAGATTGGTTATGGAGCTAGAATGCAAGAATACTAACCTATAACTTTTTTAATGTATCATGTTTAGTCATATTTTCTTGTTACTTTTAGTTTCATAAATTTGGAAATCTAAAGAATCTCAAGCTATTTTAATGGAGTTTGAGGAAAATTATGGATTTTTTGGATTTTTAAAAAGTTAGAAAAATTGAAAGGGTTTTATGAGATATGGTGTTTGAAATTATTGGAACAAATGTGTACTTCATGAATTATTGAGATATATCAATTGAGATCATGATGTGAAATTATTGCATGATAATTTTGAAATTATGTGGTTTTTTAATGTTGCATTCATAGGAGAATGTGACGATATTAGGATGTAGATATCAAAGAGTTTTATGGGAGTGGATCCCAATGTCTTGTCAACCCAAAGTCGTAAGGTAGGGGATATCACATTTGGGATTCTTCTAATAAGGTGAAATATGATGAAACATGAGTGAATACAATACCACCAACCTAATCAACTCCATTGTACAAGGAGTTCTCTCTATATCCTTTGGTAAATGGGATTTATTCATCCCTTCAAGCTATCCGCCATCGCCCCTAAATCTTCAAAGTGATCTCAATAGAAAACATCCACAATCAAAACTTGTACCCTAACAAGTAGTGAGATCCCTAGAACAGATTCCTCCATTTTATGAAAGATCTTGAAAATTGTTGTCAAATCATGCAATACCATGTAGAGCTTGGAACTAGATACCTAGCACTTAAAAAATGAACTCAGATGATGACCAAATGCAAAACTAATCACCTATGGAAGATCAACAAATCAATTATAAGTAGATGATGTTCGCTAATTGTCAAATTTAATCTTGTAAACAAAATAATTAAGTTGATAGGCTTTTTATGGGCATAGCCCACTGACGAAAAAGTGTCAGCTGACCAGAAACTTGTCTACAATAATAAGTGTGTTTAAGCAAATGGGAAACTTGTCTACAACAGTGAGTGTATTTAAGAAAGGAATAAAAATAGTGCATTCAAAGCATGCCCTAAAACTCAGACACCTTCCAATTTTGGTGTGTTTATGGATTACAAGGTATGAGTATTTTGTGATAAGATCTTGTTGTTGGGATATGGTGGGAGTGGTTACAAGTGTGGTGGAGAGAGTGGGTGCTAGACACTCATGTCCAGATAGGTAAGAAAAAAGCTGAACGAATCACCACTATAACCCAATTAGCAGACATTGTTTATCATTTTGTATAGATTATGCTAAAGTAAATTGAAGATTTTTATTTTGTTGTTGTGCAGATCACATGTGAAATAGTAGAAGTAAGAGTCATGGGGGATATGCATCAGATAAAGGCAGGGATGGCTCCAATGGTGAGATGCTTGTTGTCCTCAATTTTGAGATCACAAAATTGTGGCAACCCTACGCAATTTTCTTGTCAATTCGTAGAAGTATCCTCTATGATTTGAATGTTTTGGATAAAGTGTTATAAGGACAATTTGTTATCCCTAAAAAGATTTTTGTAACACATGTTTCATGCATTCTTTAAGTCCTTCCCTTTTTTTAATCTTGTTTTTCCCTTGAGTCGATAGCCCTTTTAAATACGCTCATTTCGAGCTAACTTAGACATCAAATAAAGTTGTATAACTCAAGTTATGATGTAAAAGGTGGGGTTTTTTAGGCTGACTGCATATTCTTTAAAAATCCTTAAAAGGTGGGGTTTTTGAAGTCAATTGCACGAGTTCAAATTATATTTGATATATTAAATGGATTTCAAAGTTCATTTTCAAATTTCAACTCATTCCGAGTTGATTTGACTATAGTTTTTAATATTTTTGTGAAATTAGCTTTAAAATCTTCTAATTTCATGTTACTTTATTAAAACAATATAGTTATATATTAAATTAATTCAAAATTAAAGACTTAAGTATAAAAGGTGTGGTTTTTATTGTTCATTGCATATCATCAATGTGCAAAACACTTTTTAAAACTCACTTCTTAGTCTTTTTCATATTAAATATGTTGTTTTTAATAGTGACTGCATGTATATTTGAACATATGCAGTTGAACCTCTAAAGAGCATATCTAATCCTTATGAGTGTTGCTTTTATGTGCGATTGCATATTTAAAACAACGTATTTAAACTCTCCAGGTGGCTTTTCCTCCATAAAAGTCATATTCTAAAAAGACATGTAAATGCATTCAGAAAGTGTGTTTTACATGAAAAATTCCACTAAAGGTGTCAAATTTTGAAGCCTTTACATATGTTTTAATATACATGTAATCTCGTTTCTAAACAATGTTTTTAATAGTCTTTCCATTAAAGGCATTGATTTTCAAGATGTTTGCATATACATTTTCATATGTAAACTCATTTCAAAAGTGCATTTCAACCTTTCCTTAACTATTTTACCCTCAAGACGTCGATTTTTAATGCCTTTGCATATACTTTTTTGTGTGCAAATGCATTTTGAAAAACAACTTTTTTAATAAACTGCTAAGGGTGTCAATTTTAAAGTGGATTACATCTACTTTAAAACTCTCATGCAAACTCATCTCAAAAGTACGTCTTAACCTCTCTTAGCTTTTTTTCTTGGGACGTCAATTTTTAGAAGGATTACATATGCTTTTTTTAAAAAAACCAAGTGCAAGAGCTTTTAAAAAACAACATTTTTAAACTCTCCTCTTAAGCGTCAAATTTTAAGAGCTATGCATATTATGTATATGCAAAGAATTCTTCAAAACAATGTTTTCTTTCTTCTCAACTTGTGTTTCTAGCCTTAAGGCTTTGGCGTTGATTTTGGTGGAGAATACATATGTGCCTTTGCATCTACAAAGTGTGTTTTCAGCATTATAGCTCTTGGGTGTCGATTTTCATGAGCATTGCATATGCTATTTAAAAAACAAGCATATGTAGTTTGATCAAAACAGCCCACCTTTGACCATTTCTTCTTCAAGAATGCTTCATGGAAGAAGGGTTTGAGTGTCTTTAATCTTTTTCTCAGCCTATGAACTGATTTTGGTAAGTTATTTGTTCTTTTTATGGATTTATTTTACCATTTTGGTTGGGATTTATGCCCTAGACATCGTTTTTCTTCCTCGTTGCATATACAAGGAAAATAGTCAAAATGGTTGCTATTTCTTGGCATTTTATCTCTCATTCTTTCCCACTTGGCTATATATGCATATTGACTATCCAAAATTGAAGGAAAGAGACTAGGAATGTGATCTATATATACTCTTTCCATCCAATCTTTCCTAAATCTGAAAATCTATTGGATTTATTTTAGATTTGGCTCAAGATTTTGAGAGATTTCATCTTGAGGATTGAGGTAATTTCTTTCTAAGTCTTTTCCTTTTCTTTCTTCCCAAGTTATTTAACTTACATGTAAAGCTTTCATTTTTTATTTACATGTGATTAAATTCATGTTTCTTCTACTTCTATCTTCTATTCTAAAGATGCATATGCAAGAACTTCATCTTACTTGCATATGCAGTCGAGATTAAAATCCTTGTTCTATGGTAAAGAAGGAAACAAATCCAATGCAAGTTCATACATGTGCTAATTTCCAAAAGTTCACTTGCATAAGTTGTTGTCCCTACTACTGCCATATGATGTAAAACTCATAATGGTGGTCAATTCAAAACTCCATTATAAAACTAAGTGATATCCATTCATTCATTTGCCTTCTTATACTTCATATTTTTCATTTATCCCCATATGTAATTACCCATAATAAACTCATTCTTGAGTTCTTTTTGAGCTAAAACCAATTCATTTCCCCAAAAATCAGTCATCTCCATACACTTTTCATCATTCTAAGAGACTCTATGTTGAATCCCTCTCAAGAAGACGTTCTCATTTTGTGGAATTTTTATGTTACAGCTGCTCAATCTTGTAAAGTTGCTATGTCTGAAGGGATCACACTTGCCAAAGAAAAAGAGAAGAAGAAGATGAAATATCAATATGACTCATATCATAATTATGTCCCGCCTTCACAAATGACTTCCTATTGTGATGAAGTTAAAGATACATATATCTCACACATGAACTTTCAAGACTTCCTTCAAAGGGTTGATGTTGCGGTTACAGAAGAAATGATTTCCATCAAACAGAGAAGCATTCATCTTGTTTCCACTTTCCATTGGTTGCCCTTAAGCTAGAGTTCATGCTCACATGTGCAAGGAATTTTGATCCTACATCCAGAACCATCAAAGATCAAGATGGTAAGACTATTATTAGTCTTGATCCAGAGTCTGTTGACAGAATCTTCCAAGTGCCACTGAGTCCTGTCACTATTAATATCACCAAATAAAAAGCTCTTGATGGGTGGAATGAAGATACTCCTTCATGTACAAAATTTATCAATGAAAATTGGCTGCTCAATAAAACATATTATATGTAATACATGTGATGATTGTAATTACAGGAAAACATATTCCTGTATACCAAAGTTATGTAATCATGTTGCAAGTTCTTTATGCCTTGTAACATTGAATAAGTTAGAGTAGTTAATAGCTGTTGAATAAGTCAAAGTGGCTAAGGGTTTCCCCTTTTCTCTCCACTTTTCTCTCTTCTATTTTCCTATATAAAGGAGAGAGCTCATTGTAAATAGTTTCATCTTTTGTTTAAGCAAGCAAGGTTATACTTGAGAACTTGTGTGGTGAAAACTTTGTGTTTCATTGTATGAATTATCAACAATGAATAAAAGTAACAAGATTTTCCAAACTTTGTGTTGCAAATCTTGGGATTGAATGGTGTATTATTACGTTGCATTGTTCAATCGTTCTTGAATTCATTTCATAAGCTAAACTTGTGTAAATCATTAGAGGTTTCAATTCACCTTTTGAGAGACTTTGGGCTACAAGAGGAGGATTGCTATAATAGTAGTGGCTGCGATTATTGAGAATTAAAGACTTTGAGCTTCAAGTTTGAGTATTTTTCTTTTAATTTCAGAATCTTTAGTGAGAGACTTTGAGCCTTACTATTGATTCTCGTTATCTCAAAATAGGATTAATTGAAAGAGACTTTGGGCCCTTGTTTTAATTCACCAAATATATTTATAACTACTACCTTAGGAGTTGTTCTTACATCAATTGCTAAGTCATCGATATTATTGTAGCAGTAGGTAATCTTTGTAGAGTTAATAAGTTGTCTTTTCTTGTGGATCTTTTCTTGAAAAAAGAGGAAAAGATTAGAAGTATCGCCCTTGTTTCATTTCTGTTGAAATCCTTCTGAAGCCACCTACGGTAAGAAGGGAGCCTCCCTTATTGCTAAGAGGAGAGATTTATCTCATTATACCATTGTCTAAAGTTACAAGTTTGTAAGGTGTAGTCTTAGTAGCTTACAAAAGTTTTAGCCAATAGTTTTTGGTGACTCCACTGAGGATATTGAATGCATTCAGAAGCCTCGCACTTTCATTTAAAGTTATTCTTACCATTGTTCTAAATTTAGTTGTTCACACTAGAGGGCTTTCATGTATATGAATGTCATTCTAAAGGAGAAGATTCAAAAGGTGCTACTCTAAGTTGGTCTCAAAAGGTTAAGCTTGATTTCCTTATCAAGAAAACTCCTCTTGAATGAACTACTAGTTATCCACCTTCTAGAAAAAGGAGTCTTGTTCAGAGTGAAAATTCACTTTTCTTCCAAAAATTATTAGTGTATTTTACTTTTCTGAAGATGATTGCTATAGGTCCATGGGGAATGACTTTTGGTCCTTTGAATCTTGCTACACCCATACATCCATTACCACAATGATCACAAAAGAATTTTCCCAAATTCTATGGTGATGGCAAACAACATCCTAATGAGCATATCAAGGCATTTTACATTCCATGTGGAGTGCTTGGTGTGGAGTATCAGGACATTTATGTTAGGCTCTTCATTGAAACTTTGCTAGGTATTGTTGCAGATTGGTTTTATAATTTTGCTACAGGATCCATCATAGATTGGGATTCCTTAAAGAAGAAATTTGAAGAACGTTTCAAGCTTGGAGAAGATGAGAATGCACTCCTTTATTAGCTCACTCAAATGATGAAAGATGCTCAAGAAGGAATGTGATAATTCATTGCAAAATTCAATAAGTTGGCTAATCATATACCAGCTCCATCCCAACCTATGGCTGAAAATCTCAAATGTTTCTTCATTAAAACCCAACTTCTAGAGCTTAGTTTCTTACTGAGGAGGGTTGTTCCTACCAGTTTAGCAAATGCTCAGATTTTGGAAAATGAAATCGAAGATGATCTTATCATGGCTGGTAAGATACAAAGGGATCATTCCAAGGGAAGTTTTAATGATCCTTCTTCTTTGGGAAGTATGGATCCTATGGTACAAAAATTAGCAAATGAGTTACTTGCTTTGAAAAAGAAAATTTCTCAGAATTCCTTCAATGCTCCATACAAGGATATTCTTCAAAGAACATTCCTGAATGCTACTCATAATTATGCAGCAAAGAACCAAGTGAATCTTCCTCCTCCAGAGAGGCTTGCACTTGAAGTTCCCTTGGTTAATCAAGCCACGTGATACTTTGAGAATGATCAATTTGGTGCTCTACCAAATGATTACCAAATGGAGGATAATGTTGCCCTATACAATGAAAGTGATGGAGCAACTAGCGACTCTAACATCGGGTATGTTTACTATGAATATTAGGATCCTAAAGAGATTTTTGTTCATGCTTACACAATTATGACACATTTCGAAACGTAGCTAGCTAGACAAAAAGATGAAGCTGCCAAAGAAAATGTTGATATACAAACACCTATCACACTTTCTAAAAGAGGAACACCACTGTCTACTTTGTCCAAAGATCCAGCCAAAGACCAAGTATAACTAATGCTCCTAGTATTTCTTCTAGTATATCGAGACCTAGTGTGTCTAATCCAAAACCTCAAGATGAAGCTTTTTCATCTTCTCTAGCCAGTTCTTTTCAAGCATTTGATATTATAGATCATGCTAAGAAGAAAAAGATCTAGATGTCTGAGGTTGAATACCTACAAACTTATCCAGATCAACTAGAAAGGCTGAATAAGTTTGTCAAAGAATCACAACCAACTCAAGCTTAGGTTTCCCCAGAACCTAAAAATTTATTCAATAACTTAGTTACCTTTCCCTCGTCTGTCTTAGGAAAAATAGAACCTTTCTACATTTCCTTTCTTATCAATGGTTTCAAGTTGAGTAACTGTGTTATTGATTTCAGAGCATCTAATAATTTTATTCTAGCTAAAGTAGTTGAAGCCTTAGGTCTTACCTTGACAAAGACTTTTGGAAATTGTTATTCCATGGAGAATAAACAAGTGCCTCCTCGGGGGCAAATTAAGGATGCTCAATTTGCATTTGCATCTTTCCCTAAAAAGAAAATCAAGATGACTATTTTGGTTGTTGATGTTCTTGCTTCTTATGGTATGTTGCTTGGTCAAAACTTCTATAAGGATGTAGGTGGTGAACTTAACATGGACATGGCTGAAGCGTGAATACCTGTGAAAGGAAACATGCAGAAGCTGCTTCCTGAAAGAGAAACTAAATATGTTGTTGTTAAGTCAGATGATCCTCATGCTCAAATTTTATTTGAATTAGCTGGCATGGGTAATTATTACCTTCATATTAATTATATTTCAAAATTCACTAAAGACTGGCCTTCAGATGCTTCTATTTTGTCATGTGATAATGATAGGTTTGCGGATGCAATCAAGGATCAAGTAGCTAATCATGTTCCATAAATATCTATGATTGATGAAGAAGTGATGGAAGTAAATGATGATATAAGTTCTTCTTCATCTAATGGTGCGAGTACTTCGAGTTCAAATGAAGTATGGACATTAGAGTTTGATGGTAGTTGTTCATCAACTGGTTTGAGTGTTGGAGTTATTTTAATTTCTCCACAAGGAGAGCTTTTTCTATACTCTTTCAAATTACAGTTTGATAATACCAATAATACTATTGAAAATGAATCTTTAATTTTGGGAATTGATACTGCTCTGAATAAGGGGATTCTAATCTGCATGCTCAGGGAGATGTTGAGCTTGTGGTATGTCAAGTCTGGAATCAGTACCAAACAAGGAATGAAAGACTCAAGCATTACAGAAACTTGGTTTGGGATTACATTGAGGGTCTTGATACCTTTAATATTTCTATGGTTCCAAGAGAATTTAATGATAAAGATGAGTCTCTTGCTGCATCGGCAACTCTCTTGATTCCTCATAAGAGTTTTGAACAAGATAGATATTCTATTCAGTTAGTTTTCTGTCCAAGTATTCCTGATAACTCTGAACACTAGCAAGTTTTCAATGATGATAATCAGATTATCAATTTTTTGGAGATAGGAGAAAATTTTGAAGAATTTTATTTTGAAGGTAGTAGTTCCCCTCCTCGAAAGAAAATCTTTGGGAAAGATCCTAATACTGGTGAAGAATTCATTCAATTGAAAAGAAATAAAATTCCTCCACTAGTACATTTGGCCTAGTTTTTCTACCAAAATTTTTGACCAAAAAATAAAAAGGTTTTGCTTGGTCAGATTATAAAAGGAAAACTTTGTTTTTTTTTTTAAATTTATGCTCGTGTCTGTCGAAATATCGACAAATCCTATGGTGGTCAAAAGTTTGACAAACACAGGCATAACTTTTTTTTTAAAAAGGGAATTTCATTTCTCATTTCATTATTCCTGGCCGGCGAATTAGAAGGGCAGCGCGTGTGAAGGAGATTGAGCGGCTGAAATGACTCAAGGAGATTAAGCTTAGAAACCTTAACCTAGGGTTTTTGGAGGTTTTTCATTCTTTCTCTCAACTTTTTAATTTATTAGATACCCAATTAGCATTATCATTTGCTTAAAGACTTATTTACTATTTGATTTATGCTTCAAGATTGGTTTTACACCTCCTAATTGCATACATTTGCATACATTTGGGTTTTACACCTCCTGATTGAATACATTTTCATACCCTACTATAGTTGAATTCTTGGAGCTACACGACTCTAGCCAAGCCATCTGTGTTGGGCGATGAACAACCTCTATGGGATTGGGTGGAGGGGGAGGGGGCACTATAGTTGTCTGGTAGGGGCAGTCATGTTTGGTTAAGTGCCAACTATAGATGTGAGAGATGTGGTGAAATTGGGGTTAAGAGCTGAGTGTGGTGAAGTAGATAGTTAAAGGCCAAGCCCCCCTAAAGAGAGTTGAGAGCAAGCCCACTTTAGAATAGTAAGGGAACTCATTGAAATTGATGAAAAGAGGTGATGCCCTTTTTGCATACATTTGGGTTTTATTGTCTTAGCTCCAGCAGTGACCCTAGGTTTTTATGGGCAAGCCTTTATTTCCCATCCCTCCTTTGTGCTCTGCATTGTATACATTTGGCATACATTTGGTTTTATGTGCCCTATTTATGCTTCCACATTTGGCATACCCATTTTGTGTATATCTTGTAATTATCGCATTCCATGAGATAGCATCTCTTTGAGGCTTTCTATCAAACAATTTATGTGCCTTGTGTAATATCTATCAGAGCATTTGTGGGCCACTGTAATATCCAATGAAAATCCCCCTTCCATTATGCTATGATGGATGCCCATACCTTGTTCTAACACTCCCATTTTGACATAGGCTAGTAGGATGCGGGCAAAAGTCATGGTTGTTGGTTTGCCAATTTAGGCAATTGTGGGAAGCAATTGAGGCATTGAAGTTTTGGATTCAATTTTTCTTCCTACCAATCAGCTTTGCAAGCTATTCATTTCAATATTTTTGGTGGCAACCTCACCCTAGTCTCCTTTGAAATGTGCACTAATCATTGGCAAGCCAGCAACCTTGGTACCCCAGTAGTCAACATTCTATAGAGATCACAACATAATTCTCACTATAGGTCTAAACAAGCAATGTGGAGATTGAATTAGTGCAATTGTATGGGAGTGCTCATTGTAGAGTGAGTACCAAATTGATACCAAAATGAGCATGTTCAAAAATCATTTTGCACCTCCAATAGATTCAAGTTCATTGAAAAATTCAACACATTCATTCATTTAATGTAGTTGTGTGCCCATAACTCCTCACTGAATTGTTCATTGTTTCAAATCCCTCCAATGGTGATACACTCTAATATACCCACTGTACCCTCCTCACACAAGCCAATCCCAGTCACTTCATTGTTCATTTTTCCTAATTCCTCTGTTTAAATGAGCATTTTTCTTCCGAACAGTCATCTACTGAAGGAAATAGAGATAGTGTCTCAGTTTGGCAATACATAAGAATAAAAGGAGTGATTGTAGCCTATTTACCAACAATACTAACTTTTCATTTTAGAAGAGGAGAAACAATGCTAACCACAAGAAACCTTTGTGAATACTAAGTCATACTAGCAGAAAATATCTCTATTATATTCATGTTTTCACTGCCCACTCTTACCCCCCTAGAGAACTTGAGTTTAGAAGAAAACAACAATTGATGAATGAAGATGTTAAAGGTAAACTAGAAGATGGTTGGTAGATAATAAGAGGAAACACAAAAATATTAATGATTTCATTTTCTAATTTTCTCAAACCAAATCTACTTCCAAGAGGTCTAGGAGTATCAACTTCTAGTAATAGAAAATTAACAAATTGTTAGTCTGCTTTTGGCACCAAAGTTTTAAACTTTTAAATCAAGCCCCCACTCCATTAAATGCAAGTGTCGCATAATTTTTAATTTTTTTGTGAAAGTTATGTGAAAGGGAAGCATCCAAATGCTATTGACATATTGAACCTTAACTTTGAACCTTCTTAGTTCAAAGTTCAAAGTTCAATGGTGTGATGATTCATGTTCACTTAGTTCAAAGTTCAAAGTTCAATGGCAGGATGATTCATGTTCACACAGTTCCAAAGTACATGTTCATTTTCAAAAGTTGAAATTATAGAGTTTGTGGCTCATAAGCTTGAGTTCCTAAATTGAGTAATATATTTTAGATGGTGGTCATACAATCAAAAGCTTGGGTTAACAAAGTTCTACATAATAATCTTTCAACCAATGAATTGTAGTCACTTACAAAATGTAGCTTTGGTGATAGAGATCTCAGATGCAGTAATATTTTCAAGCAATAAGATATGGGGTCCAAGAATTTTATGAAAGATACTTGTATTCTTCCTCTAAGGTCATCCATCAACCATTTTGAGATAGTCTAAAGGAAGAATTACAAACTGTGAATGTGCAGCCATGCACTTTTAGCTTGTATCAAGTCAGATTTCATGTCATTTTTACAGACCCAAACTCAATAGTGAATAACTTTTGACTGGAATATTAGTTTTGAAATCACTCTAGTTAGAATTCATATAACTACATTTCAGACGACATATCTGAAAATGAGCTTGATCCAATGGTGGGAAAAAAAAGTTATGCCCCCCGCATGGAGACCCTTTTTTTCTGTCATAGATATTTTTGTCTGCCCAACATTAAACTATTTTTATTTTTGCTTTGACATATTCAAATACCACTTGTCCAATTATCATTTAATATTTTAAGGTATATTTTATAAACTTTAAAATCAATAGTTTATAATGTTCTAAAAAAAGAAAAACATTAGAAATGAAGGGAAAATTAAAATCAAGAATCAGTTATTGAAACAGTTGTGGGGCTGAAGATTATTTTGTTAGAATAACTGAGAGGGGAGGGGTGAATTAGTTATCCAGTGTCCCAAAACAAAATGTATAATTCAAAACAAAATCTCCAATTTCTACTCCTCGGTAAACAAATAATACTGTTACTGTCTTTGCATTTACCGATTACCAGTCTAACATTTATAACTTGTTACCGATCAAATCTAATATGTAACATGCAAAGTATGATAACAAACAAATATCACAATCAACACATAACACAAGAGATTTAACATGGAAACCCTGTGAAGGGAAAAACCACCTGGGACTGGCAACCCAAAAATGTTCACTCTTTTGAAGTGAGGTCGGTTAAGACCCAACCCTGTTAAAGGTTACAAACACACTATCAAGTGTGACCTTGTTAGAGGATTTTAGACTAGAAGTTATCATCCAACCAGCATTCACTATGGGGTTGATAGGATAACAAATGTGTACTCTATGAGCAACATTCAATAAGACTTCTAGAGTCTACTCGGTTAAGAGATTTCAACTGTGTAAAATGGTTAAATGTGTAACAGTAAATGATCTGCCTTAATACAACTTCAATTGCAGATTACAGACCAATATTTTGCTCATACAAATCCTTCTGATCAATATTTCACTTCAGATTCAATACTATTTCAAATTACTGTCCATCGGTAATATCTCTCTATAGCTCGGTAACTATTCTGTAGCTCGGTTCTTACTAACCAGTATAATCAGAATTACATGAAAACTTCTTCACGCAAAATTCCTGTCGGATCTACTTCTTCTGGCATTCTTTTCAAAATAAAACCTTAGTCTCTTATATAGACAAGTAAATCATTTTCTTTCTATCCATCAAATTTTTTTTCTTAATCATCTTCATTGATTTTTTCGCTTCAAGCTTCCTCGGCCGATGTGTCAATAACTCATTTCAATCTGCTTCGTCAAATCTTCCTTTATTTAAGTTAGTCATTGATCTTCATAACAAACTTTATTCGTTATCTCAATTTCATACTCCTTCTAGCTCATCAATCTTATTGGCTAAACTGATCATTTAATATATTCTATTTTTCTTGGTTAACAAAGAAATGCGTCGGTGAACACACTCTTGGTTAATACTGTGCTTGGTATACACTACACTCCGTTGGTGTATACTGCAAAATGCTTCATTTACCGACAACACTATTTTGTGTCTTTCAGCTCAATTCTTCATTATAGATTAATACAACATAATAAAGTCAATATCATGTAGCCATAGACTCATCAATAAGTTACTCAATGTGTTCCTTATCCTCATTTGACATGTACATCTTTCTTCATGTAAATTTCGCTGTTCTTCATCTCTTTCACCTTTCTTCAGATGTATCGGTATAGTAACTTACAATATAAGTATTGTCAAGCTAGTTGACATCAATGACAATACAATACTGATTTAATCATATTGCATATCTAATCAACAACTTCTCAATGATCTTCAATCCCAGGTTCTTCATTCAGATTCCAACAATCTCTCCATCTAAATTAATTGTAGTCCAACATATTTAGAGGAAGATTTTGATGAAGCAAGGGTTCTTTTTTTTTTGGTAGTCAGTTGGCTACAAAGAGGGAGGATATTTTCTTAATATGAAATGTAACAGAGAATAGGAGGAAGTGAGCAGATTTTTATTTTCTAAATAGCTTGATGAAGATTCAGGAGTAGAAACAATCTGTGTGTTGTTTTTACTATGTATTTGGAAATAAAGAGACATTTTTATATCAAATCTGTAGGTCTAAGTATTTATTTCTCTGATTGAGTTTAAGTATTTGGTTATCTCATTCATATTTTTTAGTACCATCTTGTATCGATTCAAGTGTATGAGTGTAGAATGAATCAGTTGGTTTTTGTGCACTTATATTTTAGTGATTAAAACATTTAATCTTCTTTTGATTTCTCTATGATTGGGAAAGATTGTATATATAGATGATCAGTTGGTCATTTATCTATTTTTATTTGAATCTTTCAAGTTATTATGACATTCATTTCATAATGATGAATGAATTTCAGCAACCTTTGTGTCTTCAAGTTAAAGACATAATCAGTTTAATTCCTTGAATATCTTTTGGAGGGAGTTGTACCTCTCAATTCAAAGGAAAGCTATCAATCTCATGATAGTCTTTCCAACTGTTAGTTGAATTTGATCTTTGTTTGGGGCATTCTGAGTCATTCTTTATCATTCTTTCTGAAGGACAAATCTGTTTACTAACAAATTAATGGAAACTCTGTTGGGGAAACGAAAACAAAAGATTAGTATTTTCTTTTCTCAGTAAAAACTTCTATTATTATCTCAATGTAAAAGAGATTGGCGACTCCATATTATAATTTTCAAAATCTTTTGGTTAAAAAGAGTCTAGTGTTTATCATGGATTTGGTTGCAGCCCAGCCATAAAGACCCTAGTTTGGGCCTCTTGCTCTATCATTACATTCAACCCTACCTAACAGGCCAAAAGAGTATATTCCTACATTTGATGGAGATAAAAATAAATGCCCAAAAGATCACATTAAAGCATTTAGTGTTGCCTGTAGTATTCTTGGTGTACTGGAGGAAAATGTCTATGTGAGATTGTTTGTTGGAAGCCTGATTGGTGAAGCTACAGATTGGTTTCAAAATTTACAAAGTGGATGCATTACCTGTTGGAACGATCTGGAGGTAAAATTCCTTGATAGATTTGGATCTACAGTTCATTTAGGTGAATTATTAGTAAAAAAATTTCAAATCAAGATAGAGGAAAATGAATCTATGAGAAGTTTCATTGACAGATTTAATAGATATGTTAGTAAAATGTGTCAAGCAAGTAAACCAACTAAAAATAATCAGTTATCTATTTTTATTGCTGCATTACAAACTGAGATCAATTTTTTGTTGAGGCAAAAGAAATTACAAAATTTAAAAGATGCTCAAAGGGAAGCTGTGGAAATAGATGATTGTATGACTTTGAGTGGAATAAAGTGTTTGGATACATATGCTGCAAATATATCTCAATCTAAAATTTATCTTTGTGATCAAAATGTGTATCAAAAGAAAATCCCTTTACAAAGGGAGCCTATCATGAAAGTAGTGCAGCCAACACAATCTATTTCTTATTTCCAAAACTTAACTATTTTTAATGATCAAAACTTCCAATCAGCTCCCGTGATTGAAAATAATCCTTCTAGTGTTGCTAGAATATATTATTTACATGTTGACCATGAGGATGCGTTAAAAAATGTGTATGACCATACTACACTATCAAAGAACTCAGTAACACGCCCACATGCATCATCCATTGAGCAAAGATCCAATGATGGAATATTGTATGCAAGCTTGCCTAAAAGCATTTCCTTTATAGAGTTTGAGCCTTTTACGTTTGATGTCATTAATAATTTTCCAGCAAGTAATGATGATCAAATTGATATGACAGAGCAGCAAAAGCAAGTAGTTAGAAATGAAAATTTAAATGAAAGCTTGCTGGAAAGTTTTTCCTTTTCAGATTTCAAGTCCTTTACATTTTCTAATACATTTCTAGCAAGTAATTTTAATCATGCTGGTATGATGGAGTAGAAAGAACAAGAAATGTATAGTGATGATAAGATAGAAGATATCTTGCATATTGATATATAGGTAGATTTTGAGTCTTTTCAGTTTTATTGCATGCAAGATAGTAAAGAGTTTTTACAGTCCAAGGTATTGAAGAATCATGAGAGATCTTATGAAGAGAAAGATGATGAAAAATCTTTTGCTTCTGGTATGACACCACATACACAATCTAAATTAAAGATATTCAAGTTTGATTATGAAGATGAGTTTCTTGATAGTAATCCCATGCTGGAATCATTTTGTTTTGATGATGTTCTTGATAATGCATCCTTGGAAAACAAGTTTTAAGTAAATTCAAATTCAGATTTTAAAAGGAGCATTCTTACAGATCATCCTTTCTAGCATTCATATGGGAGGCATTGGTTTTCTTGGTATAAATCAGCTCATTCAATATGGTGTAAGCACATTGCAACCAGAAATCTATGATGAAACATGGCTCTTTGGGAGTGAGTCTTTACTCGCAAATTTCCTACACACTATTGATTTCTTTTTCAATATTGGAGAGATCGCAAGATTGAAGCTCATATGTGTTGCTTTGCATGGATGCATCCCATTATTCTGAAAAAGTTCATTCTTTTCACAGCCCATGAATAGTTTTGTGTAGGGAATCTTTTCCCTAGCTCTCGTGGTGGTAGTTTTCTGCATGTGTATATACTTGTAAATAAGTTTTGGTGTTTTGGTGTTTTGGTTTGTTTTCCCCCTCCTCTGCATGTAGCTCCTTGTTGTTGGATTTGACTCCATTGCCCAATGGATAGACATTGTTCTTAACCAGAGATGCTAGATTCTTTATGTCTTTATCTTCCACATCCCCACTCGGAGCCATTTGTTGGTTTTCTTTTGGCACCAAAGTTTTAAACTTTTAAATCAAGCCCCCTTTCCATTAAATGCAAGTGTCGCATAATTTTTAATTTTTTTGAGAAATTTATGTGAAAGGGCAGAGTCCAAATGCTATTGACATATTGAACCTTAACTTTGAACCTTCTTAGTTCAAAGTTCAATGGCACGATGATTCATGTTCACTCAGTTCAAAGTTCAATGGTAGGATGATTCGTGTTTACACAGTTCAAAAGTATAGGTTCATTTTCAAAAGTTGAAATTGCAAAGTTTGTGGCTCATAAGCTTGAGTTCCCAAATTGAGTACTATATTTTATATGGTGGGCATAAAATCAAAAGCTTGGGTTAACAAATTTCTACATAATAATCTTTCAACCAATGAATTGTAGTCACTTACAAAATGCAGCTTTGGTGATAGAGATCTCAGATGCAAGCAATGTTTTCAAGAAATAAGATATGGGGTCCAAGAATTTTATGAAAGATACTTTTATTCTTCCTCTAAGGTCATCCATCAACCATTTTGAGATAGTCTAAAGGAAGAATTACAAATTATGAATGTGCAACCATGCACTTTTAGCTTGTATCAAGTTGGATTTCATGCCAATTTTATAGACCCAAACTCAGTAGTGATTAACTTTTGACTAGAATATTATTTTTGAAATTTCTCTAGTCAGAATTCAAATAACTACATTTTAGACGACATATCCGAAAATGAGCTTGATCCAATGGTGGAAAAAAAAAATTATGCCCTCGCGTGGAGACCCTTTTTTTTCTGTCAGAGATATTTTCGTCCGCCCAGCATTAAAATGTTTTTATTTTTGGTTTGACGTATTTTAATGCCACTTGTCCAATTTTTTAATTTTTTTTGATAGGTAATAGGCCAAAGCCAAGATCAACATGGGGCTCAAGAAGGCTTGAACCCAAGACCTCCCAAATGAGAGGCTCGTAACTTACCGTTGCGTTGTGGGGTGTTCCCATCACTTGTCCAATTATCATTTAATATTTTAACCTCTATCTTTATAAACTTTAAAATCAATAGTTTATAATGATATCATGTTCTGAAAAAAGAAAAACATTAGAAATGAAGGGAAAATTAAAATTAAGAATCAGTTATTGAAACGGTTGCGGGGCTGAAGATTATTTAGAGGAAGATTTCGATGAACCAAGGGTTCTTTTTTTTTGGTAGTCAGTTGGCTGCAGAGAGGGAGGATATTTTTTGAATATGAAATGTAACAGAGAATAGGGAAGTGAGCAAATTTTTATTTTGTGAACAGCTTGATGAAGATTCAGGAGTAGAAAAAATCTGTGTGTTGTTTTTATTGTGTATTTGGAAATAAAGAGAGATTTTTATATCAGATCTATAGGTCTGAGTATTTCTTTCTCTAATTGAGTTTAAGCAGTTGGTTATCTCATTCACATTTTTTAGTACCATCTTGTATCGAGTCAAGTGTATGAGTGTAGAATGAATCAGTTGGTTTTTGTACACTTATATTTTAGTGATTAAAACATTTAATCTTCTTTTGATTTCTCTATGATTGGGAAAGATTGTATAGATGATCAATTGGTCATTTATCTATTTTTATTTGAATCTTTCAAGTTATTATGATATTCATTTCATAATGATGAATGAATGTCAACAACCTTTGTGTCTTCGGGTTAAAGATATAATTAGTTTAATTTTTTGAATATCTTTTGGAGGGAGTTGTACCTCTCAATTTAGAGGAGAGCTATCAATCTCATGATAGTCTTTCCAACTGTTAGTTGAATTTGTTCTTCGTTTGGGGCATTCTTAGTCATTCTTTATCATTCTTTCTAAAGGAAAAATTTGTTTACTAACACAAATCCATGTAGTAACTAATAGATTCTCAGCTAGATTATAATATAATAGATTTCCTAGAGAATTTATCATCTCTCATTGTATATGTCAAACAGATACAAGATTCATCCTTCTACCGTTGAAATTTCCTATCATTATTGGCACTCAAGATCATAGAAACATCTAATGTGTGAAATTACAAGACTTCATGGTATTTCACCTCCTCAGATCCTTTCATCTTCTTTGATTTGCATAAGATTGCAATGTTTTTAAAATCTCTGATAGAATTCATATGGTCAATCATGATACTATCATTTTCATTTAAAGAATACATCATCTGGCCAACTTTCTAACTGTAGATGAAATGCACATCCTCTTGGTTATATAGAGAGATTTGATATGCTTCCATTTCTAATGAATAGTTGATCATCACCAACTTCCACTCTTGTAGATGAAATGTACATCCTGATGATTGTATAGAAATATTTGATATGATTCCTTTATAATGAGTAGCTCATCATCACCAACTACCAATCTTGTGATGTACCACAAATAATTAGTACATATTTTCCCTTGCAGTATTTATCTTCTCTAGAAAAATCATATAAGTGATGGAGCCATCTTCATATGAGGTGGCATTTTCTTTGTAGGATTCTCAAACAAGTTTTCCAACATTGTCATATTCATTTAAGATCTTTCCACCCTAACCTTTGCAATATTGAACACCACACTCTTACAGTCAGGGGGAGTACTAACAGATCAAAGAATTATGCTATTATTTTTATTATTAAATATGACTATTACATTGGAATCTACATCAAAGTTGGCAATTAATGCAACATAATTTCCAGCCCCTACATATTCACCAAAAACTGATCTTGTTAATGTCCCTAGAAGCATATTCATTTGATTATCTCTCTCAAGGGTTGACTCAAATTTGTCACCAAATCATATTAGTTATAGATCTATTGGGATCAAGATGATAATACTAAAAGTTGATATTTATGCCCTTGACATTACTTCCATTGTTGTTTGACAAATGTTTCCTCTTTAAGGCTCATTATTCTTTACAAAAATCTAATTTTCTTTAAGAGAAAACTGACTTTCTTTATGTTCATTGTTTTAATCATGTTTATCTCATTGTTCACTACATAGTTTCTCATATTCTTTATTTCATCAATACATTGTTGATCTTCACTGGGTATGGTAATCACTATTTTTAAAATTTCAAATCTCTTTAAGGTATCTTCTTTGACATGCATCTTTGATATTACTGTTTTGATCTTTTGCTTCATGTTCTTTTTTACTTCTTCACATTCCATCTCACTATCATTCCAATTCAAATTTTCATTGTATATTGTCTTCTCACTGCATTTCTTTTTCTATCACTGAATTTTCATGATAGAGATGTACTATCCTCTTCTTCTAAAAATGTGTCTATCTATGTCATACAATAACAGGATTTTGATCTCCATAATAACACTGAGATCTCTCTTTTATCTTCTCTTCATCACTAGTTTACTATTTTGCATCTTTGATCTTACTGTATTTTGATGCACATCATTATTTTAAGCCTTTCACAGTGCCACTTCTATGAAAATATTAGACATCATTGTCCTTTGTTCTATTATTGCTTATCATTGCCTCATTTTCACCACCTACTATCACATGCTTTGTGACTATCTCGGTTCTTAATAGCATTAATTCTATCTCCTTGTTGCCATTAGATATTTGACATTACTTCCCTTTAATACATATTAATGATATTTTATTTTCATTCTCTATGATATGACATCAACCATTTTCCCAATTTACCTAGGGTCTAACAATGAGTAATAAAAAGGTAATGAAATACATGAAAAGAGGCCTTTCACTATTTCATGACCTTTTGAAACCTGATCATTAAAGGAGCCTAGAATCTGCTACTAAAAAAAGGAGAAAACTCATGGTTTGAATGTTTATTATTTTAGAAGCATAAAATTAAGGGTAATTGTAATATTTGAAATTTTAAAATTAGCCACATGGTCAAAACCATAGGCAACATAGAATGAGGGTGATCTTCTCTTGTGTGTTGTCCATCTTGCCACTAATTTTTGTTTCTAATCCATGGGGCCCTTTCTTTATGTTGGTGGTGTATTTGTCTTTGATCGATGTAAAATGGAATATATGTGTTAGTGGCAAAATCTCTGTTTGAGAAATCATCTTATGGGCCGACAAAATTACATTATATATGATCATGCTTTATTTTTTTTTACAATAGAGCCTCGAGAATTTAACCATGTTGAAGGTGCCTCATTTTATTGTTTTCCCAAGTGACTTCTAATGCTATGTTTCATTCATTATTGGATGATGGATCTATGTCCTACATTCCATATTTCTTTTTATCTAGGTCCAGTTTTGTGGCACACATAAGGGTTCTTACTAGACAAGACTAATTGTTGTTTCATTAACATGATTTCTATTTTGTCTTGGAAATTCATTTGACTTATATTTATATTATCTCCCATTATTCTAACGACATATTCTCATCTTTGTAACCATTTTATTTATTTTTATTTATGTTAAGTTTTATATTTTGTTATGTATCCGGTGATGTCCAATATTTTCTCAGTGCCTTAAATTGAATCTGAATGCTGGAAAAATAATAATTTATAGGAGAACAAAATATTAAAGTTGCAAGAACAAAAGAGTCAGTTGAATCAATTTTTTATAGCATGTCAGAAGTAAGATGAATGCTTAAAATCAATGACTTTTGGTAGGTGATGCTTCATTGTTTATAGCATGTTAGAAGTAAGATGAATGTTTAAAATCTAAGACTTTGGGTAGGTGATGCTTCACGTGATACACATGATTTGTGTAGTTCCTTTAACCAATTTGTTAGTTTGAGTGAATTAGTTGAAGCTTTATCTGATAATGAATGTAAAAATGAAAATGATAATATATTCGAATCTGCAAATGTTGTTGGATGTTTTGAAAATAATGTTGATGTTAAGATCATGAAAAACATGAGATATGAAGGTAAAAGATTATGAAAGTGTGGACATGGAATCACTACTATACCATGACCTCTAAGGTTTCCTTCATTAGATGAGTGTTTGGAAGAAAATCTGATACAAGCAATTTGTTAACAAATAACAGGAAAGAGATATAACATTCAAAAATAAGAAAAACCAAATACCATTCTTTATTGTAATTACACAATGAATAACATGGCAGCTTGGAAAATAATACATAGGCTGCATATTTATTGAAAGAAAACATCTTTAAAAAACTCCTCGAAACTTATAAATCTCCATCTTGCATGAAGAATCTTTTAAGCATAAACCATCTACAATTGTGTATAGAAATGCACAACTTAGTGAAGCTCTCTCAAGTTTCTATCACACGTGTCTCTATTAAGCCACTCTTTCAATTAGCCATTAGAGCCATTTGATATGCATAGGTAATGAACATGCATATTTCCATAACCACTACTATGAGCTTACCCTGCAACACATGTACTATTGTGAAATATCATCACAAGTCCATTTGTTGTAGGGTCTAGCTCCCAGTAATGCTTGGTCGACAAATCTGCATGTTTTTCACCTGTGCATATACCTTCTTTGATCAACTCTTATATGCACATGTACTATTGTGAACATGCAGATTTTCTATAGTCGTAATGATTTTTCTTATTTCTTGTATTTTGTCCCTTTTTTATTTCCTATGTTTGTGCTTGGTGATAGCATTTTGAACATTGTTGACATACTTAAATGGAATACACAATACCAAATGATGAATGCTCAATTGTTGTAATGGCAAAGCATCAGAACTGTCCATTTCAAAAATTTGATTTGGTATGATAAGTGTCCCTTTGCGTTGAGAAAATTATAGTTGAGAAAATGGTTGTTTAGTGACGATTTGTATTTGCAAGTTACAAACAAATCATCCTTCTTCCACCAATGAGTCATTCCATTCAAGAAAGACCATGTCTGATGATATCAATCTACAACAAAATAGGGAGACAATTGCTAGACTGTGGTCTAACTTTAAAAGAAAAGGTGATGGAAAATGTTATTGTCCTTGCAAAATTTGTAAGGGCTTAAATAATTGAAGATATCTAATCAAAATAGCTAAGGAACATTGTAGGCAGCATGGTCACATTGAAGGGGGAAATGAATTTTGTCCATTGGTATGTATTTTAATAATTTATAAAATACATAAGACATGATTTGATGATGACATCATGGTCATGGTTAATATAAGGTAATCATTTTGATATAGGTCAACCACCTTGGGTTTCATGTTATGGACCATGACAATCCATAGAATGTGGATTTCCAAATGAGGGAACATGGAGGTGTGAATATAGAAGTAGAAGGTAATGATCCCATGGAAGAAGATCATGATAATCAAGATGATGATCAAGATGATGATGATGATGATGATGCAGGTGACCTTGATGTACCTATACTTGAGAAGGCACATGAGCCCCTATATAAAGGCTCCCAAACAAATCTTCTTGTCATTGTATTGTTTTTGGTGAACTTGAAGGTTATGAATGGTTTATCCAGTGTAGCAATGACATGTATGTTAAGGTATGTCATATTTTTTCATTTTTTTAGTCGTAATTCCTTACAATTAACAAAGGGTGAATCGTGTAGAAATTAATATTCTTTATATTAATAAATTATATTTTTGGTCATAGGTTGATAGGTTAGTGTTTGTTACCACCATCAAACATTCTACCTCGCTCGTACTGAAAATTATCTTCCATTATGAAAGATATTGGAATGGAGTATCAAACAATACATGCATGTCTAAATGATCATATTATATATCATAAAAAACATGAATTTGCAATAGAATGCCCTAATTGTCATATTAGTAGATATCGATCAGATTGAATAACAAAAAAGGTGCCTCGCAAGGTTTTTCGATTTATTCCCATTGTTCCATGTCTGCAACGATTATTCAGGTGCAATAGCTTGGCACAATTTATGGATTACCATGCATGCAATAGAAGTCAAGATGACATTATGTGAATATCTGCGGATGGTTCAACATTTAAGAAAATAGAGGAAACTTGGCCACACTTTAAAGAAGAACCTCATAATCTCAAGCTTTCATTGGCAGTGGATGATGTCAATCCATTTGGAGAGATGAGATCTGTTTACTCGATGTGGCCTATTTTTGTTATCAACAATAACATTCCTCCTTGGATGTCTATAAAGAGGGAGCACATAATGTTGGCAATTATTGTTCCACATATTTTTTCATTTAATAGTCATCTAAATTAATTTATTATGAATAATCCATCAAAATGGTCATAATAATTATGTAATATTTTTGTTCATTCAACTAGGTAAGTACCAAGTTAAAGATATCAATGTATATATTGAGCCCATTATCAACGAGTTGATGGTGTTATGGAATGGGGTCACTATGTATGATATCTCTAGACCAATAGGACAAAGACAATTTCAATTTCATGCAATGCTTGTATGGACAATACATGATGCCCCTAGGCTAACACATTTTTGTGGTATGTTCTCTTCTTAACCTCTTTTTTGGTATGTTACAGTGCTAGCACAAAGTTAACATATTTAATCCAATTATACACGATCTTGTAGGTCTTCAGACAAAGGGAAAATTTGCATGTCCAGTTTGTGGTCCAAAGATGAAATCTCTTCATTTAAAAATTTTAAGAAAGCAGGTGTTCGATGAGCATAGACACTTTCTCCACATAAATCATAAGTACTGAATTACCGAAAAACACTTTTTCAATAGGAAAGAAGAGACTACATCAAAGCCATAGAGAATGACACCTTGCCTATGGAAGTTGGAATACAATAAAATAAATCATCGAGGTAATGTCATTCCATCTAATGGTTTTTGTTTGAAATTTATATTTTGATATTGTGTTTTATTTATTGATGATGTAATTGATGCTCATGAAGGTTGTCAAGGAATTAATGACCAACTTCCAAAAGGACTAAAAAGTTATCCTATGCAATTTAGTAGGTTTTCCTACTACGAGCAACTCCCAATCGTGCATTTGTTTGATGCTATGCATATTGGAAAGAATTTAATAGAGACATTATGGAAAATTTTGGATGGAAGGCATGACAAAGACAAAATTGTCAAAATTTGTAGTGACATTGAAGAATCCAACCATGCAATCAAAAATGACATTTGATCAAATAACAATGGAGACTAGATTGATACAAGTGTCTGCAAAGGAATTCTTGCTACTTCAGGGTGTGCATTTTTCTTTCAGAGCTCATTAAGTAAATATTCACTTCATGTGACATGTGGATAAATGGCCTCAATTTTTATTATATTGCTTTGAGTAATGTTTTCTTTTTCCATTTATTTGTCTGCCATATTTGCAGTTTGCAGGAGGGTTTGATGCAGAAACCATGTGTGCTTTTGAGGAACTACGTCATCTTGTTCACATTGACTTCCTTCCTAGGACTGACTTCCTAGTGGTTTACTATTCCTTTGTTGTTCAATTGATTCCAGATATCTCAGTTAACAAACTTCTTATCTACTAATATATGATTTTATCTTTATTGAATTGCATTCAGTTTAATAGAGGGCTTGATCTTTGCAGGTGTATATTTGATTTATGCTCATTCTTAAGATTCCATAGACTTCATTTATATCTTTATATCTTTCATACCATTCCATACTTCATCATCGATATTATTTACTTTATCTCTACATTTCATATATCTCAATTTATCTCACACCAACTTCCCTTGGGTATATGGACTCTCTTAGCTTCTTTCCTATCCATAGCCACCTTTGAATTTGTTCTTGTGAATATCAAAAATCATTGAGATTAGCCAAAGACATCTTTAGTTTTGTGAATGGGAGCTACAACTATGACAATACCCTTGATGCAATGTATATATTTTCGAAGGTATGTTGTTTATCAATACCAATTCATAGGATGCCAGTGCATACCATTATGACTGATATTTGGAACAAGCCTTTAGTCCTTCATTCCCTTAGTTTTTCCACCTCTCCTATCTTTCATTGTGCCAAATTCTACATCCCAGGAGTAGGGGAAAACCAATTCTTCATTTATTAGAGAAGTACTTGGAAAATGCTAGTTAGGAGCAATGGCAAATAGTCCTGATGATTACTTTTGACTTTTTGATAATTATTGTCATGTGTGATGGTGGATGCATATCAATTTCCTAATGTTTAGTGACCATATTATGTTTTGCTAACTGTGGATTGCATTGTTGATTTGCTGATTGGATCAAGACTCTTTGATTCATAGGTAGAGAATTCAACTTCCAGATGCCCATGAACAGTGTTAAGTTATATGTTCTCTGATTCGATTAGTGATCTATATATCTATTGGTGATGTGTCCTATTCTTTTCCCATCTCAGTTGCCTTCATATGATTCCTATTTTTGTCTCACCGACTATGACTATATGAGAATCCCATTGGCACTCTACATTATTTACCAGTTTGACATTCAACTTTCATGTCTGATAAAATATTGTCAAGTCTAGTTTTAGAAATGTCATTTTCTCTTGCTTCATTATGTTGTATAATCTTAATTCATTCATTTGGTTTTGTTACAGTTGATGGCAGTGGCTATATATCTAAAAAAATTAGTGTTGTTGGTGTTTTCCTTGTGGATTAATTGTCTTCTCATATGTAACTTACATGAAATTAAGGCAGTTAAGTATTTGAGTATTGTATATATGCCTGCGATGGATTTGTAGGAATGCATTATTTAGCCCTTGTATGCAAATTCAAAATGTTTTTTCAATTTCAATTTTCAATTGTCTTTCTTTAATTACTATAGCACCACTTTGTTCTAATCAGTTTAGACCATGGTTGCATACTCTCTGTTTTACAAATGGAATGTTTTAGAGCTTGTTTTAAACTTGAAGTGTTTGGATACATAACATTCTATTCCTTATCACACTTAGTTGCAAATAGTGTTTTGTCATATGATTTGTCTAAAAGAATTTCTTACATTGTATGCATGGGGGATGATTTTTTTAGGTTGAGCATTGTTTTGTACTCTGCCAATTAAAACTTTTGAAGTAATTCTCTGAAGCTGGCTAATGAAAATAGCTTTTACATTCTTAAATACAATAGATTCTCAAACCTTCTACAAAAATGCATAGTAGTAGACAATGTAAGTACTTTTATGGTTTAAAATTGAGGATTGCTGACAGAGTAATTTAACTTTTATATCAATGTTTGGTGATCAAGAATGGTAATTCAAATAGTTGTAGTGTTTCTATGATGGAACTGTTGAGTGCATCTTCAAATTGAAAATATAAGTTACATGGAAATAAAAACTCAAGGATTTATGAAACCATGTTTGTCCTTGGCTGACGAGTGTGAAAGATGGGTTAATATTGGTACCTACTTGTTGTACTTGGTTTCGAAGATGTCTCATTGATATCTTGTATCTACAAGTTGGATAGATGGTGTCTTATTTCTGACCTACTCCTACACAATTAATGTTGAACGTTTGTAAATTTCATGTTGGATGAAGGCTTTAAAAAGTGTAAGACTTGACCATGTTAAGACACTAATCACATGCCCCTTACCATTTTTAATTTCTCTGTTTTATACCATAGGTTGGACATAAGCTTGTTGCAACTCATAAAATTTAGTTTCTTCTATAATGTGATTGATCACTACTACATCCCATGAGTGATTACTAATTGGGTAATCCTTGTGTTTTGATTTCCATATAACTTAATATCGAGTTATGCATTAGAGCTTGCATGTGTATTTCATTGTTATGATTTTATTTTGCTAAGTTTGATTGAAAATCTGAGTTAATGAGTACGTTTGAGTGTGTATTTATTTAGAGTTAATTGCATGTTACCCCAAAAAAGGGTTTATCTAGAGAATTTAATTAAATCTTCTACTAATAGATAAAGATTTTTTTGAAATTTTACCGATAAAAAAAAGATGTTTTTGAAATCTCGTGATTTGTGTTTTGGCCATGATACACCATAGAAAAAAAATTGAAATTGGAAGCCATTCATATCTTTTGTTTATACTGCTTCGACTTCTTGATGTCCATCAATAGTGTTAAGTATGTTCTCTAATTCTATTAGTGATCTATATATCTATTGGTGATGTGTCTTATTCTTTTCCCATCTCGGTTGCCTTCTCAAATCTCTTGATCGTAAATGACTTGTACTTTGAAGTTAGATAGGAATGTGCACGCTTCCCTCATGTAGTCGTCTGCATTGAATAGAGAGTTTAATAATATAAACACCAAACTGTGTCTTCGTGAGTAGAAAAGTGACTGTTTGTAAATAATTAAAGCATAATAATGCTATGCTTAATTTGATAATATATTTTATTTTTTAAAAAAAATTAATTTTATGTCACTTTTTTGACGATAAAAGAATAGACTTATTGACGAAAATGTTATATATTTGATGACTATTCCGACCAGCTCTTGTCGAAAGAGTGACGAACATTCTTTGTCATTTTGACGAGAATTCTATACACTCGACAACCATTTTGACCATAAGTCCTCGTAATTTTGACTGACATTGGTCACAGAGATGAAAGGTATGGTCGATACTTCTTCCAAGTTGAAGCGATTATTTCAATGGCAAGTCCGTCGATAATTCAACCACTATAGACATCAAATTTTTTATGATGGTTTTTTGTGTCGTATAATCAATGAAAAAACTTTGACAATAGTTATGGTCATTTGGTCGGCCAATTGGTATAAAAAATTTGACTAATCCTCGTTGAAGAACAAGCTAAAATTTACTAGTGCTCATGGCTTGGTTTCTCTAGAACGATTGTTTGACAAACATGATCATTATGTCAAAAATCAACAAGCTGGACTTAGCTCTGCTATGGAATTTGAAAAATATGATTTAGGGTCAAAGGTTGATCCCAAATTTGTAAAAATTAGTAAATGTTGCACACCTAAAGAATGAGATCAATTTATTGATCTTTTGCGTGAGTACATTGATGTTTTGGCATACTCATTTTCATCCTAAAGTGTTGCAACACGATATCCCTCTTAAAGCAAGAACTGCTCCTTTCAGGCAAAAGCAGTGCCAGTATAATCCAAAATTTCTGGCACTATTCTGATAGAGATTTAGAAGATGTTAGATGCGAGAATAATCTTCCCAATTCAGCATTCTACATGGGTGGCTAATATCATCCCAATACGTAAGAAGAATGGTGAAATCTGCATCTGTGTGGATTTTTGTAATCTAAATCAAGCATCCTTGAAGGATAATTATTCTTTGCCAATCATGGATCATGTTTTACAAATGGTGACTAGTTCTCAAATGTTGTCCATGCTTGATGGATTTTTTGGCTATAATCAAATTGAAGTCAGGGAAGATGATCAATACAAAACTGTATTCACAACTCCATGGGGTACCTTTGCTTACAACAGGATGCCCTTTGGATTGATTAATGCAGGCGCTACCTTCCAATGAGCTATGGATTTAGCTTTCTAAGATATCAAGGATAAGTTCATTGTGGTTTATCTTGATGATCTTACCATTTTCTCCAAGCAAAGGCAAGATCATGTATATCATTTGCATCAAGTGTTGGAGAGATGTCGTCGACATGGAATTTCTTTCAATCCTAAAAAGTCAATTTTGGGGGTTACAAAAGGTAAACTTCTTGGACATATTGTATCTAAGGAAGGAATAAAGATTGACCCTGAGCAGGTCAAGTCTATCCAAAGTTTGTCATTACCTTCAAGAAAAACTGTCATTCATTCTTTCTTTGGAAAGGTGAATTTCCTACAGAGATTTGTTCTAGACTTCGCTTAGAAGACTCGTCATATCTTAAATATGATGAAAGGAGCATCAGTATTCCACTAGAGTGCTGAAGGAAAGGTTTCTTTCAAAGAAATTAAAGAAGCAATTTCTCAAGCACCAGTGTTAGTTTGTCTAGACTATACTAAGGAATTTATCATGTATAGTTATGCTTCTGAGCATACTATGTCAACTATTCTCATGCAAAAGAATGCTAAAAATATAGAATCTCCTATTGCATTCATGAGTTGTCCTCTTAAGTCACATGAGTTGAAGTATTCACTGATGGAGAAAAATGCTTTTGCAGTTGTAAAGGCAGTCAAATACTTTAGATTTTACATTCTCAACTCACATGTTGAAGTTTTGGTTCTTGATACAACTGTCAAGTTATTTTTGATGCAACAAGAGTTTGGAACAAAGAGAGGCAATTGGATTGCCAAGATCCAAGAATATGATATTGAGATCAAACCAACTAAGTTAGTTCATGGTAAATGTTTGTGTCAACTTATGGCTAAAAATGAACCAGAGGAGATAATTCTTGAAGATTTACCTAGAGTTTTGTTTGTACGTACAACTGATGAATGGTATTATTATGACATCACATATTTTCTCACATATGGCGAGTGTCTGACACATTTGACTTATAAGCAAAGAAGAAGTTTAAAGTTGAGAGATGATCACTTTGTTCTTTGGGACAGTGGATTGTATAAGCGTACCATTGATGGCATATTTCTTCATTGTGTGGATAAAGCACAACAAGATAGATTGCTAGAATCATTTCATGATTTGGCATGTGGTGGGCATTTTTCAGCACCTGTGACTACTCATAAGATTTTGCAAGCAAGATACTATTGGCCAACTCTTTTTCAAGATGCATATGGTTGGGTACGTAAGTGTGATCGTTGTCAACAGTTTGTAGGAAAGCAGAAGGTAGCTACATTACCTCTAAAGCTGTTGGTGATTGAGGAACTTTTTTAGAAATGGGGCCTTGATTTCATTGGTACTATTAATCCAGTATCCAGTGCAAGGCATACATATGTTTTGACTACAAATGATTATTTCACTAGGTGGGTGGAAGCAATTCCAGTAAAGAATGCAACATCATCACTAGTATGTTCATTTTTGAAGGAGAATATTATTTCTCACTTTGGGGTACCCAATAAAATTGTGATAGACAATTCTTCAGTTTTATCCTCATCAGAGATCTCTCAATTTTGTTTTGAACATGGTATTACTCTTTCACATTCATTTGACTATTATCCACAGAGGAATGGTCAGGCTGAATCAAGTAACAAAAATCTAGTTACTATCATTCGCAAGCTTGTGGATGACAACCAAAGATCCTGGCACAAGGCTTTGTTTGATGCTTTGTGGGAAGACAAGATTACACCTAAGAGAGCTATTTGCATGTCACCATTTTAGCTCCTTTATGGTTTAAATTTAGAAATTCCCATAACTTTGAAGCTTCTTTCTATTAAGTTGGCTAAGGCCATTGAAGAAGGAACTTATGAGAGTTCTTTGGATAAAAGAATCATGTTCCTACATTAGCTAGAGGAGCAAAGAACTCAGGAGGTCAATCGACTTACATCACATTAGCAACAAGTCAAGAAGCTTTTTGATAAAAAAAGCTAAGTAGAGAGAATCGCAAGTTGGTGATTGTGTCCTGCTTTGGGATAAAAGGTGCGAACCAAAGGGTATGCATGGTAAATTTGATTCTCTCTGGCGAGGTCCTTTCACAATTCATCAAGTAACTGGAGAAAATAGTTTCCTGTTGGCCTATCATGATGGAACTCCTTTGGCACTGCCATATAGTGTGCAGCATCTGAAGCATTATTTTGAATGAGCTCCAGATAAGTACCCCTTGTACATAATGTCCAAGTCTTTTTAGATTTTTAGGTTTTTGAGTCTTTTTTGTTTTGGTCGCTTGACTCTATAGCCCAATGGAGTAGATGAAGGCACTTAGAGCTCTAGATTCTACATTCCTCATTGTTTCTAAGAACAAATGAGGTACGTTCCCTAGTTAGAGCTAGCTATTGTCCTCAATTTTGAGATCACAAAATTGTGGCAACCCTATGCAATTTTCTTGTCAATTCGTAGAAGTATCCTCTATGATTTGAACATTTTGGATAAACTGTTATAAGGACAATTTGTTATCCCTGAAAAGATTTTTGTAACACGCATTTCATGTGTTCTTTAAGTCCTTCCCTTTGTTTTTAATCTTGATTTTCCCTTGAGTCGATAGCCCTTTTAAATACGCTCGTTTCGAGCTAACTTAGACATTAAACTGAGTTGTATAACTCAAGTGATGATGTAAAAGGTGGGGTTTTTTAGGTTAACTGCATATTCTTTAAAAATCCTTAAAAGGTGGGGTTTTCAAAGTCAATTGCACAAGTTCAAATTATATTTGATATATTAAATGGATTTCAAAGTTCATTTTCAAATTTCAACTCATTTTGAGTTGATTTGACTATAGTTTTTAATGTTTTCATGAAATTGGCTTTAAAATCTTCTAATTTCATGTTATATTAAAACACTATAGTTATATATTAAATTAATTCAAAATTAAAGACTTAAGTATAAAAGGTGTGGTTTTTATTCTTCATTGCATATCATCAATGTGCAAAACACTTTTTAAAACTCACTTCTAAGTCTTTTTCATATTAAATACGTTGTTTTTAATAGTGACTGCATGTATATTTGAACATATGCAGTTGAACCTCTAAAGAGCATATCTAATCCTTATGAGTGTTGCTTTTATGTGCGATTGCATATTTAAAACAACGTATTTAAACTTTTCGGGTGGCTTTTTCTCCATAAAAGTCATATTCTAAAAAGACATGTAAATGCATTCCAAAAGTGCATTTTACATGAAAAATTCCACTAAAGCTGTCGAATTTTGAAGCCTTTACATATGTTTTAATATACATGTAAGCTCGTTTCTAAACAATGTTTTTAATAGTCTTCCCATTAAAGGCGTCAATTTTCAAGAGGTTTGCATAAACATTTTCATTTGTAAACTCATTTCAAAAGTGCGTTTCAACCTTTCCTTAACTATTTTACCCTCAAGATGTCGATTTTTAATGCCTTTGCATATACTTTTTTGTGTGCAAATGCATTTTAAAAAACATTTTTAATAAACTACTAAGGGTGTCAATTTTAAAGTATATTACATCTGCTTTAAAACTCTCATGCAAACTCATCTCAAAAGTACGTCTTAACCTCTCTTAACTGTTTTCTTCTTGGGACGTCGATTTTTAAAAGGATTACATATGCTTTTTAAAAAAAACAAGTGCAAGAGCTTTTAAAAAATGTTTTTAAACTCTCCTCTTGAGCGTCAAATTTTAAAATCTATGCATACTATGTATATGCAAATAATTCTTCAAAACAACATTTTCTTTCTTCTCAACTTGTGTTTCTAGCCTTAAGGCTTTGGTGTCGATTTTGGTGGAGAATACATATGTGCCTTTGCATCTACAAAGTGCGTTTTCAGCATTATAGCTCTTGGGCGTCGATTTTGGTGGAGAATAAATATGTGCCTTTGCATCTACAAAGTGCATTTTCAGCATTATAGCTCTTGGGGGTTGATTTTCATAAGCATTGCATATGTTGTTTAAAAAACAAGCATATGTGATTTGATCAAAACAACTCACCTTTTGACCATTTCTTCTTCAAGAATGCTTCATGGAAGAAGCGTTTGAGTGTCTTCAATCTTTTTCTCAGCCTATGAACTGATTTTGGTAGGGTATTTGTTCTTTTTATGGATTTATTTTATCATTTTGGTTGGGATTTATGCCCTAGACGTTGTTTTTCTTCGTCATTGCATATACAAGGAAATAGTCAAAATGGTTTCTATTTCTTGGCATTTTATCTCGCATTCTTTCCCACTTGGTTGTATATGCATATTGACTATCCAAAATTGAAGGAAAGAGACTAGGAATGTGATCTATATATACTCTTTCCATCCAATCTTTCCTAAATCTGAAAATTTATTGAATTTATTTCAGATTTGGCTCAAGATTTTGAGAGATTTCATCCTGAGGATTGAGGCAATTTCTTTCCAAGTCTTTTCCTTGTTTTTCTTCACAAGTTATTTAACTTACATTTAAAGCTTTCATTTTTTATTTACATGTGATTAAATTCATGTTTCTTCTACTTCTATCTTCTATTCTCAAGATGCATATGCAAGAACTTCATCTTACTTGCATATGCAGTCGGGATTAAAAACCCCATTCTATGGCGAAGAAGGAAACAAATCCAATGCAAGTTCATACATGTGCTAATTTCCAAAAGTTCACTTGCATAAGTTGTTGTCCCTACCACTACCATATGAGGTAAAACTCATAATTGTGGTCAATTCAAAACCCCATTATAAAAATAAGTGATATCTATTCATTCATTTGCCTTCTTATCCTTCATATTTTTCATTTATCCCCATATGTAATTTCCCATAAGAAACTCGTTCTTGAGTTCTTTTTGAGCTGAAACCAATTCATCTCCCCAAAAATCAGTCATCTCCATAC
Organism: Chamaecyparis obtusa; assembly: GCA_027943335.1. Taxonomy (NCBI): domain Eukaryota; kingdom Viridiplantae; phylum Streptophyta; class Pinopsida; order Cupressales; family Cupressaceae; genus Chamaecyparis; species Chamaecyparis obtusa. Next base: position 900,927 of record BSBK01001038.1, on the reverse strand, counting down.
ACCTTTCATCATTCTAAGAGAATCTATGTTGAATCCCTCTGAAGAAGACATTCTCATTTTGTAGAATTTTTATGTTACAACTGCTCAATCTTGTAATGTTTCTATGTCTGAAGGGATCACACTTCCCAAAACAAAAGAGAAGAAGAAGATGAAATATCAGTATGACTCATCATAATTATGTCCTACCTTCACAAATGATTTCTTATTATGAAGTTAAAGATGCAAATATATCACACATGAACTTTGAAGACTTCCTTCAAAGGGTTGATGCTGCGGTTACAGAAGACATGCTTTCCATCAAATAGAGCAGCATTCATCTTGTTTCCACTTTTCCATTGGCTTCCCTTGAGCCAGAGTTCATGCTCGCATGTGCAAGGAATTTTGAGCCTACGTCCAAAACCATCAAAGATCAAGATGGTAAGACTATTATTAGTCTTGATCCAGAGACTATTGATAGAATCTTCCAAGTGCCACTGAGTCCTGTCATAATTAATATCACCAAATAGAAAGCTCTCGACAAGTGGAATGAAGATACTCATTCATGTACAAAATTTATCAATGAAAACTGGCTACTCAATAAAAGGCCAAATATTGCAAGATGGCCAAAAGGAATCCGTCACACTGAGTTCAAGGAGATTAGTGACCTCATCACCTTATTCAGTTGCCTTGCAAGGTTAAAGACATCAAACATCATTGAGCCCTGGATGTACAAATATATTTCTCTTATTGTCCGGTCTAAGAAAAAGATATTCTAGGGAGAAATGATCAGTCATATGTTGTGTGAGCAACTTTCTCAAGTTGTCAACACTTGTAATTTTTACATGAATTCATACCTTGTGTACATCATTGCCTCTCTTGGTTCTTTCTCTAGATTATCCACTAAAGGGGATAGATCATTGGTTCCTGTATGGGATTATTTCCCTCAACTCATGTTGAAGGTTAGTCGCTCTCATTAACGTAGAGTACAGGATGCTTTCTATGAGCATTTCATGTGCTTATTTGATAAAAGTCTCCCTAACAAGCGTATGTCAGATGAGGCATGGGCTAAGGTAAATGAGTATAGATGTCTGTTTCTCCAATTCCCTATTTACACTTAAATGTGGGTGTGCTACTTCAAAGGTGAACCACATACACTCCTGAGATATCCTACAGATAAGATCATACTCATGAAGTTGGCTAGGAAACTCATGGTTGTCCAAATGCACCAGAATACATTACACAAACTAGGTGTGGGGATTTCTTCATGAAATCCACTAAATATCAAAGGATACTCCATAGATACAGTTCTGAAAGCCAAAAACATGGAGTATGAGCTTCAAAGGATCACCTTGAAGAAGTTCATGGCTAGGAGTCATTTCGACTGGTGAGGGCTCAATGACAAGATGAGAAGGCAGTTTGTACATGTGTGTAGACTAGAGGACATATGGATTGATCTTCATACTGAAGCAGATATACGGAGAATGGATTATTGTCACCTATCTATTAAATAGATTATTGACTTCAACCTTGCAGACATTCCTTCAGGAGTTGAAGATGATGGTGACATTCTTGATCCTGACTATACTCGCAATCATGTTGAGGATTTTCCTCTTTTGTCTCCATCTTGGTCAGGAAAATAGAATGTTTCTGTATGGGATCATTTTCAGTCAGTTCTTGCAAATACTAACATTTGGCTGAAAAGAAGGGGATTGAAAAGTATCAAGATAAGAGCGGGAAAAGACTTTGATCATGGTGGCCCAGTTGGAAAGAGATCAGAAATTAAAGGTAGGACTAAAGACGACGCATCTTCTTCAGCAGTTGATCCTATCATTCCTGTCATGTCTACTCTTCCTAAGCTTACCATCAAGGGAGGCAAGGACATTGGGAGAGTTCTTGAGGTCAAAAGCACATAACCTAAAAGGGTTCAAGTAGTATCCAATGATGATGAGATGCCTGACTCACCTAAGATATCTTCACCCGATGTACCTCCTCCTATGGACATTTCAGTCACCATAGTGATTCCTAATTCTGCACCAGCATCAAACGAGTCCCCTAATTCACCTTTGGGTACAACTGCAAATGCTTTTTCTACGGAGCAAATTCCTCCTATAGATTTAGTCTTGGTGACACTTGCCTTGCTTATCTCGTCAGTTGCCCCCATTGTCATACCTGAGGATTCTTATCATAGTTTGAGAGTGTGTTTGATGCATACTCCATGACTATTCCTTCTATGGCTATCTCTTCCATAACAGTACTAGACACCACTTCGGTGCAGTTGGAGCAGTTCATGTCTGAGGTTACCCATAGCAGTCCCACTCCTATGAAAATCTTAATAGAGGCTCCTCCCCTTATGGCTACAATTGCATAGACAAATCCAGTAACCACTCTTGCCTTTACATCTGCTGCAACAACATCTTCATTCTCTTTACCTTCTTGGCTAAGTGTCATAACTCAAAAAAGGAAGAAGGAAGAGATTCCATTGGAGGGCTTTGATTTCAAACAAGTTTCCAAGCCAAAAGCTCCAAAGAATAAGAAGGCTAAAATGGTGTCAAGGATCGTGGTGGAAGACAAAGCCAAGCACGTTGAAATTGCTGAGCCTTTGTTTGATAAGTCTACAGAAAATGGGCAACCCTCTGATTATAAAATCACAAGGGTGGAACTTGGTAAGCAGACACGTTTGAGTTGTCAACAAGATGCTTAGGATGTTGTTGCTCAACTTACACAAAGGAATGACAAGGTATGGAAGAAGAAGAACAAAGCTGAAAGAGGAAAATGCACGCCTTCTTGAAGTTATAGACATGATGAATAATTCTCAAAATGTTGCTCCTATTTCAGTATCATGCCCTAAAGGTTATGAGAATTGTGGCAAAAAGGCAAAAGCAGTTGATGAGTGGTGTGCAAAAATAGAGATGCAAGGCATGCAGGTGATTGAAGACTCGTATAAGGTCTTGAGGCATATACGCATGATTGTTAATGAAATAAGGGAACTTATTTCATCTTTTCATCAACAGCTGAAAGTTCTGAATGAGGATCTAAATGTGTGGAGGACTATGCAGGACTTCAATCTCAAGAGGTTGTGCTAGTTTGAAACCATCTCTTATGTTGACACATATCTCGAGTCTCTTGATTTGATGATCAATAAGGAGAGAGTCTTAGGTAAATTAGTCACAAAATTGCAATCAACTTTGGACTCATGGAATGAACAAGAACGTCAAATGACAAAAGAGTTCAATAAATTATCTTGTGAAGTTTCCTCAGAAGATGGTGAGTTTATTGAAGAAAGAATTGTGATGGCAAGGTTCTCAGAAATGATTCACCTTCACCTAGATGCAGATGTTTTTAGTCCCACTATTCTTGAGTGGTTCATGGAATGTAAAATGTCCTTGAACCTTCTTTAGAGTCAAGTGACCAGTTATACCAAGTCTCATGTTTTGTGCAAGGTTATTGTGATTGCTCAGCATACGGGTGCGCCTAATCCTGTCATGATACATGAGTCTCTTCGCAAGTTCGAGGCTTATGTGAATACCCTTTGATTTTGTTTTCTAAGTGTCCAAGACACTTTTCTTTGTTTTATAGTATATGTTGACAAATTACATGTAATACATGTGATGATTGTAATTACAGGAAAACATACTCCTGTATACCAAAGTTATGTAATCATGTTGCAAGTGCTTTAAGCCTTGTAACATTGAATAAGTCAAAGTAGTTAATAGATTGTTGAATAAGTCAAAGTGGTTAAGGGCTTCCCCTTTTCTCTCCACTTTTCTCTCTTATGTTTTCCTATATAAAGGAGAGAGCTCATTGTAAATAGTTTCATCTTTTGTTTAAGAAAGCAAGGCTATACTTGAGAACTTGTGTGGTGAAAACTTTGTGTTTCATTGTACTAATTATCAAAAGTGAATAAAAGTAACAAGATTTTCCAAACTTTGTGTTGCAAATCTTGGGATTGAATGGTGTATTCTTACGTTGCATTGTTCAATCGTTCTTGAATTCATTTCATAAGCTAAACTTGTGTAAATCATTAGAGGTTTCAATTCACCTTTTGAGAGACTTTGGGCTACAGGAGGAGGATTGCTATAATAGTAGTGGCTGCGAATACTGAGAATTAAAGACTTTGAGTTTCAAGTTTGAGTATTTTTCTTTTAATTTCAAGATCTTTAGTGAAAGACTTTGAGCCTTACTATTGATTCTCGTTATCTCAAAATAGGATTAATTGCAAGAGACTTTGGGCCCTTGTTTTAATTCACCAAATATATTTATAACTGTTGTCTTAGGAGTTGTTCTTATGTCAATTGCTAAGTCACCAATATTATCGTAGCAGTAGGTAATCTTTGTAGAGTTAATAAGTTGTCTTTGCTTGTGGATCTTTTCTTGAAAAAAGAGGAAAAGATTAGAAGTATCACCCTTTTTTTTTTTCAATTGAAATCTTGTTGAAGCCACCTACGATAAGAAGGGAGCCTCCCCTATTGCTGAGAGGAGAGATTTATCTCATTATACCATTGTCTAAAGTTACAATTTTGTAAGGTGTAGTCTTAGTAGCTTACAAAATTTTTAGCCAGCAATGCTTTTATAGCATTGCCAGGTATAACAGATAACCCATCCACTAAATAGAAAATATTTCCACATAAAATTCTATAAAAATCTTAGGTACATGACTGAAAAGATCAAAAGGAAAAACATCTTCATGATAACATTTCTAATCTTATATTTCTAACATGATCATATTTGCAAAATATTTTCACAATCTATGCAAATATCATTCTAATTTGCTCAGATGAATGATAGTTCTGTAGCTGCAAGACTGTAAATGCACATATTTTACTTGTGTTTTAACTCTTCACTATGAATGGATGTGATAGGAGGATACGACACTCTGGAAGAACTTTTGGAAGCCATTACATGGGCTCAACTTGGCATACATGACAAACTTATAAAAAGATAATTACAAATTCATTTTTCTCTTTCTTGAAATAGCAAATCTATCAACTGACAGAAGACTATTCTATTTCATCTTTTCGGGTGAAGGTGGGATTGCTTAATGTTTGGCTACTACAATTTTCTCTTAATCTTTATCGATAAGGCTACGGAAGAGGGGTTTATCAAGTCTGCTACTCATCATATCATTGTGTCTGCTCCCATTGGGAATTGGTATGAAAGCTTGAGGTGAGAAAAAGCAGCATTAGTATTTTTGTAAAGCCATTTTTGAGTTTTTTTAGGATTAAGTCTCTAAAAGAACTTAATTATTAAACAATTTCATAGTCAAAACTTAAGTTACAATATTTCTTTCTCACAAGGAAAACTCAGAAATCAATTTTGAGAGAGAGAAGGGGAGAGGGAGAGAGAGAGGGGGGGGAGGGGGGGGCGGAGAGGAAGAGAGGAAAAAATATTTAGGAGTACAACCTTAATGTGGTTGTTCCAAAGGATTTTGGGACATGCCAAGACATCTTTTTCTACTAGCCAAACTACTTTGCAGTCACCAACCACCACTTCTCATCCAGGATTCCTTGAGGACAAGCAAATTTAGGAGGGGTGGACTATCATGAACCAAATTAATACATACATTGATATACAATTTATTCAATTGTTATTATCTACACAATTTATTCGATTTTTGTTATTACATATATAAATATATTGATACACCATTATTAAAACTTAAAAATAAGTAATCAATGATTAATTGTTATTTAATAATATAATAAATATATATTATTAATTAAATTAAAATAAAAGATTATAGAATAGAGATACTATATTAATTAAATAATATTGTCAATATTTTTAATTAATTATTATTAATTAATATAATCTAATGAATCTATAACACTATATTAATAACTAATCTTAATATCTTAATATCGATCCATTCTCTATCAACGTTCTAACGGGTCAAACGTCGAACAGTAAAGTGATATCGTCAAAATCATTAATAGTTTATATGTAACGTTGTTAAAAAGTTAACAAATTTAGAGACGACAGTCGTGAGTAAGGTCGCGACCCATATCATTCGGTCTCCTTTCCAAGCACGAGACAACATAAAACTTGGAAACGGGATGACACAGAAGGAATAGATATAGCATACGATTAAAAAGAGAAGGATATAATATACGACGTCAGGCATAAGTTCGATACACGATATAAGAAGAAAAACGAACATAACAAGGTATGCACTGCCGTTCAGACCTGTGTAAATCATTCGATACACGATATAAGAAGGAAATTGAACATAACAAGGTAGCTGCCGTTCAGACCTGTGTAAATCACTCCACGATATTTACACACCACTGAATACGATCCAATGATTCTGATATGTATAAATATGAATCGATGGATTGCTTCTGAATATGGATACCGTATTCAAGGAGCAATCCTCTGTGTTTATTCTCAGAGCAAAATCTATAATTAGTAATAATTTTGAATTTATCCGTAATTATTAAATTTATTTAGAAATTGCTACAGAAGTGCAATAGTCCTTAGTAGACCATATGTAATTGATACAAGATAATATTTTAAGATGGGAACTTTGTGTTTTACCAAATACTCATGATGAAGAGGGAGTTTGTGAGGGAAGAGTAATTTGGTCACATTGAGGCAAATGATCCCAAAACGGACTTTGTTCATGAGGGAGCCTCTTGGAGACTGTTTCTCTATGAGCACACAGTAATTCTTCCATTCATTGTGAGATTGGAGAAACCGAAAGTTGACCACCTTAAAATGATATGATGTGATCAATTACCTTATGCCTAGCATGATATTGGACTAATCTTATGTTTAATTTCTATCACGTTGCTGACTGTCATTCTTATCTTTGTTGATCTCAACATCTCAAAATCTTCAAATAAGCAGTAGAAGACCGGGATCATTACACAATTACGGCCCATCACAAAGTTATCCATGCCAACAACGTACATAATCCCACACCCAGAAAACACACCTCACTCCTTGTAACACTTCTCCACACCATGTCACCTGTCTTTGTCACTCAGCAATGAAATAGCATGGTATGACATCCAAGTTTGTGCAAACCATAGCCCTTCACTATTCAAAACTCATGCCTCACTACAACGACATTGCCCAGCTAAGCATATGCCAACTCCTACATTGCAGCAATAAAATCAATGCACTTATTGCAGTTCCATTTACCCAGACAAGACAAACTATCACACCTAGAAAGAAAAAGGATGCCTATCGCCCAAATCTACTATAGAGCTGAATGTTTAGTATTTGCTGTCAAACTGCAATCTTTGGTGTTCAAAGAATCAAAACTCTATCTGTAATCCTTGCAAATATTGAACAAATTGTCTTGATTGCAAGGCTTCACAATTTGGTTTTCAAGCGAACCTGCAAAATCCCCCCTTTCTGCGGCTAATCTTCTCCAAGAGGGCTTTCGTCCTCAAGAAGGCTGAGATGAACCAGGTTCAACCCCACAAAACCACAACAATTTTACAGGAGAGGATGAACAATCAACATAATACCAAATGAGCTCCATGAATACCATTTTATACTTTTTCCTGTGGAACTTTCTGGAAGACATTTTAAAATTCAATTTTAATTAAAGAACCTCATTTTGGTTCCAAAGATCTTTTAGGAAAATAATAAATATATTTGATGTGCAAGGTTCCATTTCAAACATCCATGATTTAAAACTTTTAATTCCCTTTTCCAAAAAGCTATTACACTAAGGTGGGTTTTCAATTATTTTATAAAATTAACCAACCTTAGTGAAAGAATTAAATCATATCTCAATTATTCACCTGAGTTGTAAAACTTGCCAAAAAAACTCAAATCGAAATCTGACAGCACTGGAATGATACTGATGATGAATAATGAAAATTGGGGTCAACGGAGTGACTTATTATAAATAGACACAATCTCCAAGAATCTTGGAGAACACACCAGAAGCCAAAATTCACTTAGAAAAGTGTCAAAGGAGTCCTCAAGACCAACTAAGCTCATTGCCAACATCAAACATCCCCTTTGACAAGGCTAACGCACACTGAGAAAGCTGAAGCTAAGTACAATGTTGTTCTGACCAAAAATAGGGTCATTAAGAATTTGATACTCCACAAAATAGCCCTTTTCTTAGTCCAAAATATTGCAATTAATATCAATTTAAAGGAAATATACAGTCAAATTAGCCACAAAGTGGTATAAAAAAGTTACCCAGATTGCCCAAAGCTCATCCCTTTCTTAAATATATGCTTTCTAGAACACATCAACTGCAAAATGTGCTTTTTGGTGTACAAATCTCCAACTAAGTTGGTAAATACGTAAATATATTATGCCTGCCTTAGATCAAATCCATGCCTAGGTACACACCCTATGATGTTCCTTTAATTTCACTGCAAAATATAAACTGAGCAAAAACAGCTAAATGAGGGAACATGGATTAAAACCATAGAGCTTAAAGAGCACATTTAGTTGATAGTTTAAAACCTTTCAGATTTTGGAAAGTCCAATTGTGCAATTGCGTTCATGAAATATTACTTTAGCAGTGCAAGCCACAAATGATTGTTCCCGGTTAATTTTCCTATTTTAAGACTTGTAATTTTTATGTTCATATATGATTATATACAAACAAATTGAAGGCCAAGAAAATAGTGTTTGTGGGGTTTAAGTTGCATTGGAAACAAACAATGTGAAAAGTAAAATAAACAAATGAATCAATAAAATGGATGTAAAGAAAATCTATTTTCACTAATTAGATTGCATCATAAAAGCTCACACATCTTCCACAAAATGTGAACAATGAAATTCAATCTTCATTATCAAACTTGTTTTGTCTCACTGTACTAATTGCTATATTAAGGGCCTACATGCAAATAATCACGGTATTCATCATTTTAACCTATCATGGGAGGTGGTCAATCTCTATGGACACATGGATGCTTCAGAAGCACTAGTTAAGATGAATATCCGTCAATCATCAGACATTTTACAAAATCTGTATGAAAACTCAAAACTTTTAAACTCAACGTGGAGGAGACTAAACCCTTACAGTGAGAAAGCAAGAATGAATTTACAAAATATGAAATGGAAACTTATCATTGGCACTGACTTCTATGCTCCTAAAGGTGGTCTAGTGGTGTAAATGGCACAGTCTTTCCTTTCTTAATTGACCAACCAATAAAAAGAGAGATGCCAAAAGCTGCAAGTGATAAAATGAATGAAAAAACATTCAGTGGATTGAAATCTCCAGTTGAGGAGGGCCTTGAGGAGAGTGCACGCAATTCTTTGTCTGCTTGAATGATCTCCAAGGTTACCCAATCACAGTTCACAGAATAGTGACCACTTCCAGTCCAAGGATTCCCATTTACAGGGTACCAAAATGCTGCTGAAAACTTGTATGACTCTCCTATAACAAATTGGACATCCTTCAATCACCAGATAAATGATATCAGTTTCTAATGTCAGTATCTAATATGTCCGAAAATAACCAATAAGAGCAGGACACTATGTTTTAGTCAACACAAAAAAAAATTAATACCTGGTTAAGACGATCCGATGTGCGCAGGGGCCTTGAAAACTCAAAAGTGTAGGTCCCATCATTAGCGGATGAATATGGACTTGCACTCTCCAAAAGACCTAAAATTTTTCAAAAAACATTGAGATTATGAACCAATAAAAATTAACTCTAGATTACATAAACAAAAGCTTCTCTTTGTGACCACAATGCATAGGAAAAAGACCCATGAATTGAAGGATTTTTCTTTGAATTTGTGGAGATTCATCACAATTGAGTATAAGTGGGTAGAAAACATGCATCCAGTATAATCACGATGGTTTATGTCATGCTATGTATAAAAACCACAAAAATTGCAAATTTTCTTTCATAAAGGATTTTTTGTTGTGTGGTCAAGTGCATATCCATATATTCATTTACATTTATATCCATCCTTTTGTTTGGTAATGATACTCACGAATATGATTTGATTGTAATCCAAGTTTCTGAAGAGATCTTTCAGAATGCTGATGGTAAACTTGGAGCCCATCAAGTTTACAATGTTTCTAGACATGCTATAATGGAAATCTATAAAGACATTTTCAGGTCATGTGTGAGGTTCTATCCACTCTGCTATGAGAGGCATTATCTTTTGATCTACTTCTACACAAAAGTTCTTAATCGAACAGAAATAAAACTTGTACAAAAAAATTTACAGCATATAAACTAACACAACAAAATTGATACTGGTATTTTAAGATGTTTTAAAGTAAGTCTAAAACATTAAAACAAAGAATTGGAAACAGAATAGAAATAACCAGAAATTCATAATGGCGTCAACCATCATTAAAATGCGGCATAGAAATGAAGTAATAACTGTGATGTTTATGATTATATGACAAAGACAGCATAAACACCAGACAGTACAACAAGAATATGTAGAAGAATGTAACTGCAATACTATCTGTATTACTAAATCAACAAATATATATAGTCAGCTACAAGTCTTTACTTAGAATGCAAAAATTCACCTTGCTTATTTTCTTTGATTCTCCAGAAAAATAAAATGCAATTGTCATTGAGCTAAGCCAATCCTTTTGATGAAAAAGTCACATACAATCTTCTCATACAATATGTACTTTACAAAATCAGTTTTCTCAAAACTGGTTATCTGTTACTTAGTTAGGGAGCTAACTGACTAGCTTTTCCATCCGTTCTAGAGTGAGAAAAAGCTGCTGCTGAATTGGAGGTTGAAAATCTCTTCAATCTGGTCATAGCCAGGCCTGTCACGCCAAGCTCCATGTGTGCATTTTACTCATCTTCAATGCTTCAAGGAAACTCCTACCAAACTTTATCAAGTTCTGGAATGTTCACTGGTATAATTGAATGGATTAAGTATCGAACCCACTTACATAACATCATGCCTCAGTTGCCTCCTACCAGATTTTGTATAATAAATACTCTCACAGCTTTTGAGGGGTTCAAATCTACTATCACTTAAAAGTTTAAAACAGATTTTGACCCTAAGAACAAACAGTATCGAAAACACCATAAAGCATTTCTAACAGAAAAGAAACCCTCCTGGTTTACAAGGGACTCAAGCATAAATCATCAAGGGTATTCAAAATCCTTAACAATGCTCTACACTGCTTTTGCCATCGGTTGAACAACATTCTACAAATGCCGCTCAAAAATAGAAAACTCCCTCTCAAATCCATTGGCCCGGATATCTCAAAAATAATGCTTTTTCTAATTGCGAATCACAATAAACACAGATTGGTTTCTAGCAGATAGCATTCATGCCAGGCGAATCTCAAGTGATAAGAGACATAAGCATATCCAGCAAAAAGAATCTTATACAATGATCTTCTCAGTCACCTGGATGCCAGTTCAGCCCAGTAAAAATAACTTTTTTGTTTATACAAATCCACAATGCTACCCTAATTTTTCCTCTGAGATGAAAACTCTCCTGCTAAGCCCAGTCAAGCATAACATTAGAGGCTCATCAGAAGAATGAAAAACATTTCAATAATTTTCTGACTTCCATTTTGTACCAAAATCAAGCACTTTATATATACATAATGTGCCACAAATTAAAGAGATCCTTTATTGATTTGCACTCATTAGGTGCCCGGAGGCTGTATGTAAGCCATAACACAGTAAGAAGAAGCTACGAATCGCTGACCAAGATTATGCATGTGACATTCAGTTCCACAAGTGCAATTACCTATATGTTAGCAATTTTCTGTTGAAGACTTACAAATGAAGAAACAGGAATTTTGGAGCTACTGCAATGGAAAGATGCTAGAATTCTTTCTCTTCTTCCACTTATCTCACAGTTATTGTTACTCTGCCAGCCAGTAACCTCAGCAATTTGGACATTCCCAGCTCCTGTAAATTTAGAACTACAGAAAAAAAAAGGCAGTCCTGTCAAGTCTGCATTCACTAGACTGTCTCGTGGAGTCAAACGGTCCTCAGTATTCAAATGTCTTTTGTGCAGCTGGATTGGTCAAAGGGACCTACCTCCATGCTCTTCAAGGACCTTCCCTTTGACCATGCCAAGTGTCCATATTGCTAATTAATAATCTTCAAATATTCTAGGAGGTGCTTCATAATATCATTACATTTAAACTTCAGATCTTTCAAGAATATTCCTTTCTGACAAGGAAAATGATGTCTCATATAGAGACCTCTTATTATTAGTTCCTGCGGCTCTAAATGTTGCGCCATTTCAAAGAACAATTTCATATTCTCTTACAGGAATGCTCCAAAATTCTCCAACTGAATCTAACTCTGGCCTCAAACTAAATTAACTTCGTCAATATCACATTTGACTTCGTCTTCCCATCAGACCTTTACACATTGGTAATGTATTGTTTTATGCTTCTTGGACAAGATCTCCCATGAATTTCCAAGATAAGATTAACTCCTATACCCAAGGAGAGGGTTTTCCTCCTTTACCCTGTTCAGAAAGATATTCTATAAAGACACGAGCTACAGGGCAATAAGTAAGAATCTGACCAAAAGAAATACTAGTAGCCTAGTTTCTTTCTAGGGTGCCCAATTTTTTAACGTATTGCTGGAGTTTATTGAATTCAGTGTATCAGCCAAGATCTGGTTGTCTTCATTTCTTATGTCTCTAGGTCTGGCACTACAAATCAATTACTTATCATTAAATTCTTTCTTTTCTTAACTTGTTAGAATTAAGAACAACAAACATAGACAAGATATCCCTAGTGTCCGGATCATTTTTTGTCAGAATCTAAGTTGCTGAATCGTGGGACTTTTCCGGGTGATTCCAGGTATGAAACATACTGGAATCGGATTCTGAAACAAAACTCCTGTGGATACACATCTGGGATTTGTGTTTTTAAATGCCGAAATGTTTAGTGATTCTAGTTTGATCTTTTAGATAATTTTAAGACCTAGACTGCTGATTAGTGAACTCTGAGCTTATCTATCATGAGATTCTAGCTTGATTTTTTTGATACAGAAACCTGAATTTAAATTACAATGATATGTTTCAAAATTTGAAATTTGTAATGGTTTTGTTTAGCATATGTATTGGTATAGGACATTCTAAACTTAATTCTATTTTTTAGCTGTATCTATATATATATATATATGCACATACACACACACACACAAGCAACCTGGCAGCATCACCAGTGGAGGTGGCAGAGGAGGTGGTTCTGTGGGAGGACATTTCCCCAATGTCCTCAAGTCTTGGAAACGTCCCCCTAGAAGGCACGCAGATTTTTTTAGGGCGTGCAGGTTTCTTTTTTTGGGGGGGGAACACGTCCCTGTGGAACACTCCTCAATTGCTTCTTATCATCATTCTCACTATTATTGGCCCATGGAACGACTTCCTGAAACACCACCAGATTGATGTGGTAGACTTGTCTTCCAGGTCAATCTTTCAGACTTCCAATATTTGCAATCTTAGTAAAAAAGGATTTGGACTTTCTTCCATCTGTCAAGGTTAATAATTCATTTACAATACATACAGCACAAGGAGTCAGCTCCAATTGCTCCCTTGATCTTCATGCTTCTGCCACTGATTTATGGGCACCATCAATACACTTTAATTCTCTTAAATTTTCATTGAGTGGTCTAACAGTGTTGAATTTTCCAATTAGGTTCTTTTGTTATAAATGCTGTACCTGAAAATTCTATCAGCCATAGCATTGCTCTTATATTATCCTTCAGCTCATTCTCTAGTAAAGGGGTTATTTGGCACACCACATCAGTGATCAAGGCATTCACAATACCCAGTTTCAATAAATTGAAGTTGCATTTAAGTTTCTTTTGTGTTTTCGTTCAGCTCATTCTCCAGTAAGTGGGTTATTTGGCACACCACAACACTGATCAAGGCATTCATAATACCCAATTTCAATAATGCTCATGCTACCCACAAAACTTATCTTTAAAATTCACAAAATCTTTAATCATGGCCCTAGCACTAAAGGAGAAATACATGCAAAGATTCACCAATCATCCCATGAAGTAGTAAAAAATCATTAAACTGCCATGATGAATCCATCTAAGCTAAGAAATTATAGGTAGACCCAGCATACAGAAATGAAGAAAATCTCTATTCATCATTGAGGAAGATGGAGCATTTATTCCTCCACTGTTCACTCAACAATCCAAGTGAATGCCTTCCTTTCAACAAAAGTGTGTCATCAACAACTTGTCCAGAATTTCCTTTGTTCAACAGTTTGAACAAGATAGTTTGACATCAGATGCAATTCCCATAAATTAGACCATAGGGCTTGGCATATAGAGGTCAAACTCCAAAGCAGTTTCTAGGGCATGCAACAGTCACAACTACAGTGCAAAAAATTGATATGAGTATAAAATCCTTGGTCAGAAACCTGATGACCACAGATTTCAGCATACTGGCTTGAAGGAGTGCTTCCAACCTCTTGTGATATGTAACAATCAACAATATTCAAAATTCAGAGCAGTGACAGTATCCTGTTCAGAGAAGTTCTCAGAAAAATAACAGCTAAGGAAATTGAGGACCCTCTTGCTAAAAATCCACCCCTTAAACATCAAACCATATCAGGCAAAATATTAGGTTCAACCACCACAAAAAAAGACAATGCATCAGGCATTGATCTCAACCAAACAACCCAGTAACCGGCTAGCTTTAACTGGGTGACATGGTGAAACACAATCCATGGAGCTCTCCACACACAAAATCTGTTATTCCCAACTGAAGCATTGTAATCAAGAAAGGTTGGGCATCTGCTTGAGGTGCGTCAGATTCTGTCCAATGGAAAGAATGAAATTCCCTACCAAAACAATTGGTGGCTTCTTTTTTTTTTCATGTTAAAGATCTTGAGAAAGAAGAGAGCTCCAACATCTCAACGATGTGTATGATTAGCTAATTATTACAGTTTACTTAGATAGGTATTTTCATTGATGCTTGTTAGACATGGAATTAGCATGAGCTGTAATATATATGAATTAAATAATATTCTATTTTGGCCCAAGATATTATAACTCTCTTTTGAATGTCTGTTAATTTTTTAAAGCTTCATTCAAAAAGCAGCCATATATTTCAGAATCTTTGACATACTACAGGGACCTGTAACTATGTATATGTACCTGTTTCATCTATATAATACAAAGACTAAATCCATAAAAATGGCAATGGACAATCTGATTACCTCAAAGCCATTTGTGCACTATGACAGTCTCACAAAAAAATTATTTTTAGACTCCTGTCACTAAGCATTTTGGCAATCAATGAGGAAACTGCATAAAGCCAAAAACTCAGATAAATGTGCAGTCGTCACTTTATTTATTATTCTTCAATTATTCAATGGTCTCCATGCCTACTGCAGAAATCTTGAGCTCCTATATTCCCTACTATATCCAAAAAATTGCACATCAAAAGTTGTCAATAAGACATTGACAGTCCAGACATTTGACTTGTAGTCACTCCTCTAGATCCTTTAATAGCTTGTGATAGGCAAAGAAAAGCGTGAGACATTCAACAAAAACACATGGGAGGGAATTCCATCCTTGGTGAACACAATATGTAAAGGAAACAATATCCTTACAAAACACATCTTGCACCTACAAGTCCATAGAGGAACTGTACCTCAGAATTGATAGCATCGGCACCTTGAGAACAGACAATACAGGATAAAAATTCTAGCATGGAGCAGAATGTCTACTTCAGGCAAAAGGATTGGAAAAATATGGTTTTGTATTTTTCAGCTTTCTGCAGTTCATTTTGTTTTCTGATATTCATGATTCAATTGGATTCTCACCACTTGTTGTATGAGCATAGCAAGGAGGGCAAAAGTAAACCTACGTGAATAAGCTGTTCAAGGAAGAGGTTGGAAAATTCTTGACAAAAAGAGATGCATCTTCAAATTCAAAATGCTTGAAATTCGTCTTCAAGAGGTTCTCAGTGAATTTTCATACCATGCTCATATCAATTATGAGTCTCATAGAAAGTTAAATATTTTTTGGTGCTTTGATTAAATTCACTTCTCTCACACATGTAGCAAGTTTACAAGCAATGAGAATTTGTATAAATTAATTAAATTCCATGTAAAGTAGCATGCTATTTAAATTCATATGCAAACAGTTCTAGCCGAGTTAATGTTTACTTAATTCCATGAAACAAGATATATATGCCTGTATACTAAGCACACAAGGGGGGAAATAAAAGGATGAAGGATCACGTGCCATATATAACTTATCAAAAGGCTTGTTACACAACACATTCTTGGAAACACTGCTATCTTTCTTACGGCATTTATCTATGCTAAGCCACCTGTCAGTAGCTTGAAGCAGGTTCTTGTGAATAATGTAGATGACCATGTATAGTAGTAAAGCATATGCAGGGGAATTGGTTTAGGAATTATCCATCTCACTTGGGAACAAGGACATATACACACAAAAAGAAAAGCAACTGCCTAGCAACAAGACAAAAGAAAAAAAGTATGATAAAAATTGCTAACATGGAGTAAAAGGATGTAAACTATTATCATGTTGATGCTGCTGAAAATTGAGAATGTGTGATCTAGAAATGAGAATGTTTTAAAATGTGGTACGGAGTATAAGTGTGATATCAATAGCTTCCAATAGAAAATGTTTGATTTCCAGGAGATGTGTTATCTACAGATTGCTTTCGGGAGGAATCTTCTATTATCTTGTGGGCAAGGATGAAACAATGAGTCCCAAGAAAGGGAAGCTAATAAAAAAATAATATTTTCATTCACAAGTCTACAAGAATCTACATTAAATTGCTATATACTTGTAAAAACAGATTGTACCATGTAACTGTATCAGCAGTATAAAAAAATCTTGTTTTGAAATCTTTAAATATTCAAACATGAAGAAAAGATGGTGCTCCTTGCTTGGAATTATTCATCTACTCTTATGTGTTTCAACTTGACTGCACTTTCCTCACATCATACGTTATTTATAGGAGGAAATAGGCGATCATTTTACCAAACAAGTCTAAAATAAAATCAGCATTGAATCATCATGAAGTTTAACCCCACAAAGTTCTCTCTCAAGATTGACTTGCACAAATTAAAGACGAGAGTTCTTTAGTTACCAACCTTCGGTAAATCAACTATTAGCTGCAATACTAACTCTTCAATAAGTATCCAAGCGCATTAAAGTGAAATGTTCGAAAGAACCATAAATGACAAAATTTAAGTCTAAATGGCACATTTTGAATGCATTACAGTAAAACAAAGTAGACTACCTATTCTTCTTAATGAAATTTAGAAAGCAATTCATACCATAGTTATCATCAATGGTGTCATGCCACCATGCTCCTTGCCAGTCATTCTGTCCAATAGAACTGCTGCTGCCATTGCCATTGCCTTCATACACAATTAGCATCCATTAAACGCGTGTATTCACAAAGAAAAAACTTCAAACAATCAATGTAGACCTGAATTTTCAATTAGAGTGTTATGCACAACCCGTCTAGGATCTCAGAGCCATAATTAATGCATAAGTATTGTTCACGTTAAATAATTTATTAAAATGAGTGAACAGAAATATATAAAATTTTAGTATAGAAATCCATTGTTATGGTTACTTTTCTAGGCATAAACTAGTTTACTATTTTAAAAGAATTCTATTTCACATATTTCAAAGTCATTTATGTCTTCTATCAAAAACTGAAAGGTTACTATAAATTGCCAGCATTTGCAAAATTCTAGATGTACTTTCAATATGTGACAAAGCTTGAACCAGTCACTAATAATCTGTTGGTCAAAATGTTAACACTCCTCTCTACTTCCAAAAGATCATTCCAGGAGATCCTGACAGTTGCATATTAACAACTCTGTCTCTTATTCTTAAGTACCACCAGCCATGGAAGCAGAGAGCTTCTAGGAGCTGTTTTTTTATGTCTCCAAGATTTCAACTTACTGCCAGCTATTCTCCTATGGAAATTAATCAGATCTTATACTAGTTATTGCATGGAAATTGACATTGATGGTGGTCCTTTATCTTTGCTACAATCAGATATAGATTAGAGACATATTCTCCTCAAGCAATGGTCAAGCGATAGTCTCCATTGGCTTTGTGTTCTTTGGAAACAGATCTTTCCCTAGCCTTGGTTATTTCATATTTCTAAGGTTTGTAATACATGACATTGTCTTTTCAAACATTTACTGTTTAAACATTTTGGTTCTAAGATTCTAAGCCCTTAGATTGTTACAGCATTTTATTTTTGAACTTCTAGCTTTTGTCTTGTAGCTTCTTGTTTCTCTTAGGTGTTTGATCACATTCTACACTCCCTCTTACTATCATGGCCAAATATCTTTCCAGTCCTATTGGCTTTCTTTGGCATCCATTGAAACTGATATTCTTTAACCTTTCCTTTAGTTCCTTCTAATTAGAGTTCCACAAAAAGTACAATTTCCTTCCTCTTTTTCCTAGGAAAATAGGAGCAGCGAGGGAAAAACAAACCGCCCCATTAAGACAATCTATACTAAAATAAGACTTTTGAGACTTCACCCTGGTACATCATAGCACAACAATCCCTTCGTTTATTTCCTATTAAATTTGATTAAAAAATGCATGTTATCAACTAACTATAATTTTTTTCCTGGACTAGCTAGGAGTTGAACCTAGAACCACTCATTTATTGTTGGGATGCTACACCATTTATCTATCGGCCCCCTTTGTAATCAGTCCATCTTTGGCTCAAGTGTGGCTCATTTTCCAAAACCCTTCCTTGAGTCACATTATAGGTGCTTGGGGCTCCTAGCATTTCTTGGCTCTGCTGACCTAGCTCTAATAGCATGTAAAAATAGAAGACAATGTTATTCTATTGAAAATTGAGGTGAATATTACAATTTGGTTCATCTCCTTATATAAAGTTTGAGAGATTTCCAGATTTCTATTTCAGACTGAGACATATAATACATTTTGATGTTGGTAATAAGATTCTCTAACATCTGTAACATATAGTAGTTGACATTTTCTTGTTAAGAACTACAAATTTGAGCTAGAATTTCAATGGTATCAGAGTTCTTCGACCTACCATCTTGTGGGTTGCTTATGAGTGGCAAGGAACAATGCTACCAGTTGTGTGAGAAGACAAATGGAGCTATTATGGGGGATAGAGAAGAAGAGCATCCTGAAGAATTCATGAAAGAGGCCAAAGAAGTGGTATCTAGCATAAGACATTCCATGGGGGAAATAGTCCAACTACTGAAAGGTTTGGGCCAGCAGCTGAGCAATGATAGGCCTATACATAACAAAGAAGATGGGAGCAGCTCAAGTGGTGAGAGATTCAGGAAGGGAGAAAGCTTCAGCCTCAGCCAACATGAGGACATTCAATTCTAAATTTCTAAACAAGGATGTAGCAATCAATGTGGAGGAAGAGCAACATGATTTAGAAGAGGACGTATCAAGGTTTTATGATACATACTATGCCTTAAGCCCTATCATATGTGCAGATCTGACTTTTAGGGACTATTATGAAATGAAGAAAGCAACAAGGCACGGGAGGAAAGGGTATAAACTATAAAGGACATTCTTAACCGAAAAATGGATATATGAGGCATCTTTTTATGTGTCTCAAACCTATCAATGAATTCATTTTTTAATGGAGATCTGATAAGTTTGTAGGGTTATAACTTATGATTCATCAAGACTATGCAGCTTAACCATTGGCAATCTGTACATAGACAGTTTTATTGCAGAAGATTTGGCTATTGCATATCATATCTAAATGAGCTGAAATTTGGTGTTGGTAACCCCAGTGATAGAAAACTATTGTAGGGAGAGAAGTGAGCCCTGTCAGCCCCATCCCACCCTGCTCCCCCCATTTCTATAGACTCACCCATCAAGGTATATGTCAAGTTTCTTATGGAAATTTACAATTGATGGATATAACAATGTTTGCAAGGTGACTGGTATATGCAGTTCCAGTTTGTAGAACAGTAGAAAATTACATTCAGTCAAAAGTGATGGTTTCTGCTCATTTGAAACATGCTACCAATTGACAACACCGAGGCACAGCTAGCAGTAAAACAAGGTTTTAGTTTGTGGGTGTTGTTATCACCTGCCAAACCTGTGACTGACGAACTTTGGACTTCCAGAGACTGGTAGTAGAAGTGACACCTCATTTAGATGGTTCATTTTATCTTCTCCTGTAGAGTCTAAGGAATTAAAGTGGCCCTTTGGCATCTATAAACTGAAAATTCATGCATTGGGTCCATAGTTTTATCATCTATAGCATAGTTTGCAAACTTTGCGAGTACTCTCCAAGTTGCCGATTACTCTCTGTTTTTTTTTGCTGGGCTAGTTTTTACAAATTATACTAGTAAGTTTTTACAGACGTAGGAAAAACATATGTAAAAATGCCAATGAAGGTAAAATGCTGGTTAAACGCATTTTCCACATGTAGTTTTTGCTATAAAATCATGCATTTTCTTCTCCGAGATGTCAATTTTTAATTTAATATCTTTTGTAATTGAATTTTTCAAAAAAAAAAGATTCTTTGATAAATTTCAATTGTTAGTACTTTTTAAGTTCCTGAGTTTTTGTCAAGTATTTTCCAAGTAGAGAATTTTGGGCTTGCCAAGTATCCTCCGAGTTTGAGTCTGTGAACTATGATCTAAGAGGGATGTAATGCAGCACCATAGTGGCAGCGGCAATACATCTTAACCAAAAAATGGATATTTGAGGTGTCTTTTTATGTGTCTCAAACCTATCAATGAATTAATTTTTCAATGGAGATCTGATAAGTTTGTAGGGTTATGATTCATCAACACTATGCAGCTTAACCATTGGTACTCTGTACATAGACAGTTTTAGTGCAGAAGTTCCAGATCCATCCCCAGCAACTATATTGGCAAAGGCATCAGCCCACAGAATTTTAGGGGCATATCATATCTAAATGAGCTGAAATTTGGTGTTGGTAACCCCAGTGATAGCAAACTATTGTAGGGAAAGGAGTGAGCCCCGTCAGCCCCATGCCACCCTGCTCCCCCCATTTCTATAGAATCACCCATCAAGGTATATATCAAGTTTCTTACGGAAATTTACAATTGATGGATATAACAATGTTTGCAAGGTGACTGGTATATGCAGTTCCAGTTTGTAGAAACAGTAGACAATTACATTCAGTCAAAAGTGATGGGTTCTGCTCATTTGAAACATGCTACCAATTGACAACACTGAGGCACAGCTAGCAGTAAAACAAGGTTTTAGTTGGTGGGTGTTGTTATCACCTGCCAAACCTGTGACTGATGAACTTTGGACTTCCAGAGACTGGCAGTAGAAGTGACACCTCATTTAGATGGTTCGTTTTATCTTCTCCTGTAGAGCCTAAGGAAGTAAAGTGACCCTTTGGCATCTATAAATTGAAAATTCATGCATTGGGTCCATAGTTAATCATCTATAGCATAGTTTTCAAACTTTGCAAGTACTCTCCAAGTTGCCGATTACTCTTTGTTTTTTTTTGCTGGGCTAGTTTTTACAAGTAATACTAGTAAGTTTTTACAGACGTAGGAAAAACATATGTAAAAATGCCAATGAAGGTAAAATGCTGGTTAAATGCATTATCCACATGTAGTTTTTGCTATAAAACCATGCACATTCTTCTCCAAGATGTCAATTTTTAATTTAATACCTTTTGTAATTGAATTTTTCCAAAAAAAAAGATTCTTTTGATAAATTTTAATTTTTAGTACTTTTCAAGTTTCTGAGTTTTTGTCAAGTATTTTCCAAGTAGAGAATATTGGGCTTGCCGAGTATTCTCTGAGTTTGAGTCTGCCAACTATGATCTAATTGATATGGAAAATCAAGTCTAGATGGACTTCAATTTGCTTGCATTTTAATCAGGGAAAACACAGGGATACCCAATGAGTAATAATCACTAAAATCTTTTTACATAAGACTATCACCTATTTCAGACTTATTGATCTTGTCCCACCTATTCACCAATTAACCTTTTTAGTTTTCACCTGTTCACCTTTTCTCTGAAAAGGTGAAAAAGCTTATTTTAGAATTGATCAGTTGAAACAATGAACCAAAAATGAAAAAACTAAACTCCACAAGGACGAGAATAGGGTTATTTGAAAAAAATGCCAAGTTATTGTGGTTTATACAATAAACCACATTTTATTTGCAGTTTATTGAATGAACTGTTGTTTTTTCGAAGGTTTGATCCAATTGACTGAAAATTATGGCTGGTCAGTTCAAACTGGCACCCCCTCAAATCTGGGCCATGGTTTCTAACTTTCTAGTGGGTTTTTGGTGGTGTTTGCTTCTATGATCTAGAGAGTTTGCAGTAGTTGTTCCTTGAGAGAACTCATTTTGCTTGATTAAAATAGATTGGAGGAGACATGTTGTTGGGTTGGAGTAAATTTTTTGTGGCACAAAGGAGTGGACTATGCATACTCCAACTAGAGAACCAAGTGATTTAGAATCGGCCAATTGTAATGTCCCCTTTTCCAATTGTCTAGTTTTTGCCCTAAAATTACAATTCCAAGTAAAACAAGAAATGGACTAGAGTTGGCAATATCATTTTTCCAGTTGTGGAATAGGATGAATCTTGGTTGAGACCCTGCAGTTATATTAGGTAATCATTGAAACATAATCCATAAAATATCTTTTCTACTAGGATTAGGAACATTAACTCAATCATATGATATAACTAATCTCATTGATGGATTTCCTAAGAAAATCATATAAGGCGCCTCGAGCTCATTCCTTCCCTACAAGCTCAGGAGCATGGAATGACACTCGCCATTGGGCCTCCCAGACCCACCCAAGGTTAGTACTTCATAATGTGGATAGGTTATTGGGAAAAGCCTTAAGGGAATCCCACATGCACATCATGGTAACCATGGGAGATCATATAAGGTGCCTCGAGCTTGTTAATCAAGCCTAGGAACATGGAATGACACCCACCATTCAGCCTCCCAGCCCCACTTGGGGTTACCACCACTTGAAGATGCATTCTATGGCTTCGATGAAGTGGATTGTTCTCCTTTGTCTATATACTATTCAAATTGTATGGGCACTTCTTTGTTATATGACCAATAACCTAGCAAATCTCACAAAACATCTTTCTAGGACAATCCCTTTGTGTGCCCCTCAATTTCACACTAACTACTCAATAGTTCTTTAGTTTCTTTGTTGGTTTCTTTCTCTACCTTTAACTCTTTCATCATTCAAAGCATGTCCCTCTAGAGTGCTTGTATCATACTCAATTCACTTTCATCGTTGTCATCCGAACTCCCATCTTCCTTTCTTTTTCTTTTACCATGCTAGGATATTTCATCTTCACTTTCTATGTCTATTTCTCGATTGTAGGCTTCAAAATAGGACAAGGGTGGTACTAAATCTTTTTTCTTAATGATAGAAGTAGACCTTTAATGAACCATCAATTTTTTAGACCATTAGCCGGTTTTGTTTCCAATTTTACTAGCAGTTCTTTAAGTCTGCGATTATAAGCTCTTACATTTTTGTGCTTACCTTGTTTTGTATTGTAATTTTTTGTTACTATTTCATTATCATCACAAAGCAATTTCAAACTCTTCTTCAAATGCCTTTTTTAATCTCTCCCATGTATTTATGAAGGTTTGATCAACATTTGTATATCAATTAATCGCTACACCTTGCAAGGTGTCTAGAACAGATCATAACCAAACTGCTTTATCATCTTGCCCATGTGTTGTCCAGATTATTTCACATGTCTTATAATGCCTAACGAGATCTTTCAATCCATTGCTTGTAAATTTTGGCAACTTTTTACTTTCTCCACTATGGCTTGCCATGGTTTTATTTAGATACAAACCTAACACTTGGTATTTTCTTGCCTCAAAGTTTCATTTTGGATGTTCTCGTGCTTCTCTCACACTCTCAGCCCTATAGGAATCCTCAACTCTTCCCTTGGCTTCAGCCTTCCTTGCACTTGTTTGTCCTTTTATGCACCTTTATCTTAACTTCTTCTCCTTCAATCAACAACCTTTCAATGTGTTGAAGGCTACTCTTGTACAATTATGTGAAAGAATGTGACTTCGTCTCCCAACTTCCCTTGTCTAGATAAGGTTGTCTTGACTTTTCAAATTGACTATGTTGTGATGTCCCCTTCCTAATTTACTCTAGAAATCACCATTGTAACAAATAAGGGTTAGGGTTACATCTTACCAAATAGAACATCTCTTCTAATATTGCAATCTTGGATTTGAATCTTGCAATCATCACATGAACACAAATGCCAACTTACAAATATATACATGTATGTATATATATAGATATATGTATGTATGTATGTATGTGTGTGTGTGTATGTAAATATATGTATATGTATATATATGTAAATATATATATGTATATATAATATTAAGATTAGATCATAATGCAAACATTATTCATAAATAAATCAAGCGTTAGAATAAAGAGAATATACCGGCATCATTATGTTGCACTTAAATTGTATGTGAATTTCAATCATAGAAGATGTGGAGTAAAGAGGCATGGTAGGGTGCCCTAAGATTGCGGTTCTCCCTCCATACAGTCCTCCATTCTTCTATGATTGGAGTTAACTATGATTCACTAATAGTCCACCAACATAAAAGTTGGGAAGATACTTGCAATAGGGTGCCTTTGCCGGTTTTCCCTCTCACAATATGTACTTGTAATAGGGTACCCTTAGAGAAGTTCTCCCTTAACTGTCATTGCAACAAGGTGCCCTTAGCATTTATCCCTCTCATAATGCAATAGGGTGCCCTCATAGCTATTCTCCCTTAACTGCCATGCAATAGGGTGCCCTTAGTAGTTCTCTCTCATAGTGCAATAGGGTTCCTTCATAGCTATTCTCCCTTAACTCTCTGCGACAGGGTGCTCTTAGCAGTTCCCTCTTCATTGTAGACTCTTTCCTTGGATGGCAATTGGAGGATCAGAAATTTAGGGAAGGTATGTTATTCAAATTAGATGAAATAAATTTGTATCTATCTAGGATAGATCAATCTAATTGCAGGCTTTTCAATTGGGCCATGCATCCCTCAATGATTGCCTTGGTACAACGCAGATTTATGAATCATCCACATCGAGATGTTAGGCTTGCAGTTGCCTCATGTCTCAGTGAGGTCACTCGGATTACAACTTCTATTACTCCTTATACTGAGCACATTTGGAGACAGGTATTACAACTGATTGTAGACAGTTTAGGTGGATTGAGATATGACAGAGATTTACCTTTGGTAAGCAAGTAAAAATCTTGGAATTAATGGCAAGCACTAGAATTTTCAGTCACATGTTGAATTTAGGCTGTGATAAAATGGTTCAACAATTATTTCAGTGCCTCCTATGTAACCACAGGGAGCGTCATCCAGATGAGGTGAAGACGTGCATAAAGACTATCCTATCCTTGATCTTAGATGAGGACTATGACATATGCAAACAATTGCAATTAGAATTGTTGGCAATTTGGAAAGGAGGAATAAAATACACATCCATGGCATGTGAACTCTCAACTAAATTAATTAAACTTCAGGCTGAAAAATTCAAGAGTTCATTGACTGAAAATGAACAAGTATCATTAGGCTTATAGGTTGCAAGATCTCCGGTAATGGGCATGGACCAAGTGAGTACAGGGCAGATTTGTTTTTTATGCCAAGAGGGCTAGTTCCAGGGGCATGTTTGCAAAATAAATCAGGGGGGAGATAAATTGCAGCCTAGTGATAGAGAAAATACAGTTGTGACTACACCTCTTTTAGGACTTAGGGGAGAGTGTTCAAAATTTTACTTTGGTGACTTGGTGGCTAAGTTCGAA
Source organism: Chamaecyparis obtusa (assembly GCA_027943335.1). NCBI lineage: Eukaryota > Viridiplantae > Streptophyta > Pinopsida > Cupressales > Cupressaceae > Chamaecyparis > Chamaecyparis obtusa. The sequence continues at coordinate 875,218 of BSBK01001038.1, read as the reverse complement.
AAATCCATGGTTATAGGTTGCGGTAACCAATTGGAGACCTTTAGCGAGTCATGTAATGAGGAATCGTGTGACTTCTTTAGCAGCACCTCACTCAGGCATCATGTTGATATGGATGACCCATTTTGCAGTACATCCTAAGATAACATTGATGAGAAGTGTGCCTTTAAAAGTCAGCTGAAAGTTAGTGACAATGCCATTATTGCAGCTCTTGTTCACCATGATAGCACCCACCAAATTATTGATGATCTATACAGGACAGCTTAGAGGGATAGAAGGCAAGACGGTATAAGGATTGGATCCTATGTTGTAGATTTACAGGGGGTCAGAACAGCATTTGAGGATTGGAAATCAGAATATCTGTTTACTTACAGACTGTGACCACCTGTTACAGATTGTCGGGAAGTATGCTGAGCAGTTGAGGGAAAAGGAGGATAAGGTCAATAAGCTCAATAGGGAGCTTAGTGCTACTCAGGGCACTTGGAGCATACACATATTGCTCTACAGGAGGTGAGAAATCAGGTTGTGGTCTCTAGCCAGTACAGGGAGCAGGACGACAAGGAAAGGTCTGAATTCTTTCAGGAGGTGATTTAGGAGCTTGATAGCATATAGCAGACCTATGACTTGGACAGTTGTCCAAAAAGATCTTTGGGTCACCCAGAGTTTCTTTATGAGTTAGACCACTTTCAAATGGTGGATAATTCCTTGTTCGAGATGGGCGCCGAGTTGACATTTGATAATCCCCTCTATGAGATAGATGAGGTAGATACTTCCTATTCCCAGGATGAGGACGAGGTTGGTTGCAGGATTTGGGACCCAGGTTGAGTTATTAGAGATGAGTCTTGGTCACCAGGTTGGAGTAGCAGGATGAGCTCAGCTGTTGAGCAGATTGGTTTTTACAGCAGCAATCCAGGATGGGTAGTTATGTCTTGTGGCATGATGGGTGATATGCCTTTCGTTGTACTACCTCTCGCTGATAGTGAGATGTTTCGTGTTGGCGAGCATCCCTTGGTTCATTCCTCTTTTCACACAGCCGCGACTCCTCTACATTATCATACTGATTCATCCTGTGCTTATGGTAATTCTATCACCACATATTTTAGGCATGATGATGATGATCGGGTAGAGCTTATTCAGTACGGGGTTATCAAGCTTGGTATGATGAGTATGTTGGTTGGTGTGAATTTTTCACACAACGGTGTGACTTATATGACTCCGGGTTTAGAGAGACAGTTATGGAATGCTAATGATGATTCAGGATTTCCAATAGAGTTGATCAGTGCATCGCATGTTGGCCTTATTGCATGGGATGCATTTTGTTTTCCATTTAGCCCACCTACGGGGGACCTTCTTTTCCGATTATTGGATAGGAGTGGGATGAGTGATTGGTTGGGTACGCTTCCCTGCTTGTAGGTGGAAGCCTTGTCCGGCAATCTTGGTAGCTTGCCTCTTCAGTATAGTTTCCGGTTCGGGCTACATATCAGAGGGGCACTGTTATGGCAGTTGGACACTTCTGGTAATTCACTCAGTGTGGGCATAGAGCGTCAAAATATTTCAGCCAATTGGGGAGATGGATGGCCCTTTTTCTTATGGGATCCAGGAGGGACGTACTCACGGTTGGTATTTATTCAAGAAGCCGATTGGTGTGAGGTTTGGTTTCCTCCTGCATCTGACCATAGAGGTGTTGGTGATCTTAGTTGGAGTGAGGTTCTCAGTTGGGTTGAGGACTTTCTCACAGATGATGGCAGCACAGGTAAGATTGGTACAACTGATCTTGCAGTGATTTGGGATCCTAGCATTAGACTAGTTGTTGTTTGTTGCTGTGTGAATGGCTTCACAAGTTAGGGCATAATGTTTGTTTCAGTTTCACACAACAAATTGGTGGAGCAGCTTCCCTGAGGTTGGCTTGGGATCCAGGTATTATGATCACAGCATGCAAATACCGATTGCTTTAGGTCAAGCAATCTCCAGGAAGGGATGATTTGTAATGTCCCCTTTTCGGGGCACATTATTTCGTGCCATATCGTTAGCCTTTTCATCATGGTCCAGTGGGCTAACCGAGGCTTGGTGGTGATCAGAGGGATGTTTGGCCTAGGTGTTTTCAGTTTTAGGCCAATCGGAGCAGTTTCCACAGGGTTTCCAGGGTGCTTACTATTTATAGTAAGTTAACAGAACTCAGTTTTCCTGGCATTTCAGTAGTGGACTTGGAGCATCTCGTCGAGAGCTTTCCGGCAAGCTACCACACGTCTTCATCCGAGTTCGTTTGGTCCTTCGTTTTAATGCCAGAAGATTCCTTACTTTATTTATTATGTCACTTTATAACTTAATGGTCTTATAAATTTAAAAGTGACTTTAAGTGGAATATGAAGAGACAAAGTGCGGAAACTGAAGAGTCACAGCTGCAGCCTTAAAAGAAGGCTTGGAGTCTCATTGAGATATGCTCAATTTATGGATTTTATTTCTCATTGAGAATTCAGGAAGCTTCAGCTTTCAATTCTAAAACCTTAGGACAGAAACCTTTAGGCTTTCTCGATGGATTGGACGGAAACCCAGTTCATCTCCGGTGCGGATTCACTACAGAGTTCGCCATTGGTTTACAAGTTCTTGATCATCCAATCTTACTGTTGTTTCTATATTTCAGATTTGGATGTTTGTAATTCATGGTTATTGTATTGTTGTTGTATAATACGATACCATTTTCTAAGAAGTTTTCTGAGAATATATTTGCTGGTTATTGTTGTTGGATCAATGGTTTATTGCATGTATTTATTTGTTTAAATTTGCATGAGATATATTTGTGAAAATTCAGGAAAAGACTGGTTTGGGTCATTACATTGTTCTTTCACCATCACACAGTTATGGTGCAGGCAGAGAATGCAAATTCAAACACCAACATAGTGCTATCCTCATAAACATGAATGTCAAACATGTAAGCATAGACGGGTATGACCGCATCCTCCCTGTTGATGTCAAAAAATGGAAGCTTTGGACAAGGTTGCATGAGAAGACTCAAGAGCTGAGATTGAAACACTGAACAACATATTCGACATCCATTAGACATCACGATTCTTCAAGAATCCAATTGTCTTGTTCTAGTTTTATATCGTTTCATTAGACCCACTCTAATACCATGTTAAATTTTGAACCAGAATGCAATAATCAGGAACACAATAATAGAAGACACAAAATTATCTTGGGAAAACCCTCCACATGAGGGTGAAAAACCCAGCCCCACAAAAATAGATCCTTTATTGAAAGCACACAAATCGGATACAATGTTCTCGAGCCTAATCAAAGATTCTTAACTCTTAACAATCAGAAGCATGCCATTTAACAGCTTAAACAAACAAAATAGCTTAGCTTCTTCAATACATACAGAACTTTGAGTATCTCACAGACGCTAAAATTAAAATGGTTTACACATCAAAATGATCATACTCAAATCATTCACCAAATGAAGTCTAAAGCAAACACTCTAAATGTTGTTGCAGATACAATCATTTTTCACTGACCCCTGAATGCATCACTATCACTGAACCTACGAGAAAAGGTTGTCCTCCAGCACACGACCAAGAAACAGAGCTCGAAATATGAAGTAGAATCGACAATAGTAACTCATGTTGCCGTTTTGAATTCTCATGATGTCGTTTTGAATTCTCATGTTTCCATTTTGAATTCTTGTAATCTTCAGGAGCCACACGCTCACCATAACCTATTCAAGAATGAATATAGAACATGGTAACTCCACACCGTTTCACCTCCCTTCGAAAGATGATAACTGATAACACAACAGTAAGCACACATATTATTCAATGAATGGACAGGAATTATGATGCCATAGTAATTCCAAATCATCGCAACCATAAGAGTCACGATGCCCAATCATTCAACTCACATTCTGAAGAAGAAATATAAATCAACGGCAGTAAAATAATAATTATTTCAGCCGTTATGAATCCAACAAAGGTCACATGGAGAGTACGAGACATCAACTCTCGACTTGATGAGGAAATGTCAACACCATCTCCACTAACGTTCCTTTAGAAAGGAGAGTGAACAATAATATTGCTGGCAATAAGAAGTCGAAGAAAATGTATACAATAAAGCTGAGCGGTGATAGAAACCAATACACTTCTAACAATACAGAAACCAAATGACAAACTCAGCAAAATTGAACTGAAGACTTGAGAACACAATGATTACATCCATCACAGGTATGAATGATATCTCACGCAGCTACCAAAACATTAACACTTCAAACCATTTGTGACCAAAAGACCTGCAGATTGTCTTTTGTAGGGTAGTTAGAACAATGACCATTAAGGAAGAGTATTATAATAATGTAATGTTTCTTTAATGGTCATCTTAGTTTAGGTAGTTTCTAATTATGTCTTTTGTTTACGTTTGCTTTGTTTAGAAACATTGTAATTTAATTGATGTTGTCCTACCTATTCACCAATTTTGTCAAAATTGATCCTTATTCAGTATCTAATCCTTTTTGTGCTCAGAAGCTTCCTTCCTCTACTTCTATATTGCATGTTTGTTTTCTAAAATAGATTTGAGATTTGTTTAACACACATTCCAAATGAAGTGTAAGGATTAGAATGTGTTTAAAAGGAGCTCAAGTAGGTAAGAGTTATCACCATGTGTGAGATTCAATCACATCATGCCTATGCTCCACAGGGACGCGTCCCCTATGCTGGTACCCTGTCTCCATACTGGGGACATTACAGGGATGCAAGACAACATTTTGAAGTACCCCATCCATCCCATATTTGTGCAAAATTCCGAAAATATTTTCAAGACATAGGGAGCATCTAGAAGTACCCAAGATGGCTAGGGGACTCTCCTGAGAGTTGCTAGGCCATCCTGGGTACTTCCAGCCGTCCCCTGTGGTCCAAGCCACTTTTGGATGGCTAGTTTAAAATAACACATTTTTTAATTTGAAAAAGGGGCTCGCTAGACCCACAAGGACACTCAAACCACATTAAACAATACTAAAACCTAATCTATGCATAAAACAATTAAAAAGAAGAAAAAGGAGTTCATTTTCACATTTGCAAAGAAGGAGAAGAGCAGCAAGAGGAGCAGCTGGTCAAGGAGTGGACGCCAATTGAAAGAGGAGGTTAGGGCATCAAATCTACTTGATTTCGACTCTTAGACCTACCATCTAATGATTATGGACAGAAATATATCATTAGATTTTCTTAGTTATATGTTTATTGTTCACAATTTATGTCGTCTCATAGTTGAAACTTGGAAGCCTTTGGGCATTTGTGTTCTAATTCAAATATAATACATATGCACATTGACAAGAAAGTTTCTACAATGATGAATCACTTTTCTCAATCCTTCTAAATCTATTAAGCTTCCAGAATGTCTATGATGAATGCTTTATCAATGTTATGATATGCACATTTGAAATTTCTCTATATTTTTTAGAATTCCCCTATGTTTTTAACAGCTATCCACTAAAAAATGGCCCAAAAGTACCCACATACCAGAAACACGTCCCACCATCCCCCACTGTCCCTGTCCCCGAAACTCGGTGGAACATAGCATCATGCATTTCTTATTAGTTTGAATCTTCGGTGGCACAAAACTTGGGCAAACTTTCTGGCCCAAACTTTGTTTAAATTTTCTTACATTGTGTCCAAACAACTGGTGAAGCAGCTATTGCCAATTTTGGATCCAGTGTAGAGAAGCCCTATAGTGCCAAACAGATGGAAAATTGTCCCAAAAATATACAAGGAAATAAAATTTAACCTATTAACTTGGTATTCTAATTTCAGCTTGATAAAATATTTCTATTCTTGTACAAACTTAAACCAACTGGCTTTTGTTGAATACTTGGTGTAATCTCCTCAGAGTCTACACTTTGAACACAATCAAGCAGTACTAGGATGCCAGTGGCTAGGATGTAGCCAGTATCCTAAACCTCACTAAGAGATTTTTCTGTTTCAATATTGGAGCTCGGTATGCAGTACAATTGTTTCCAATTGTTGTCAGTCGAAACTCTTTCATAGTTTTCATCTGATGCCATGAACTTTCTACAGATAAAGCAGGAGAACTTTAGTGAGAAGCGTGCAATGAATTTCCTCACCTTCCTGATCAATTATGGCTGTTCCTTATATGGATCACCAAGATGTCTCTAATTTCACTATGAATTTCAGAGGTCCTTTTCTGCCATGGCCAAGAAAGCCCAGCTAAGTCCTTGGAAAAAGATTTAAAATCTTTTTTGTCTGAAGAAAGTCATAGATTAACATCAAAGTCTCACTAAATCAAACTACCAAACTATTATTTTAGATGACAATTCAGTTATGTTGAGCTTTTCATCGACCAGCTACGACTGAACAGGACCTTCCATTTGCTGCCGGAGTGCTCTGTCACTGAGCTACAGGCCCCCTTAGAACCAGTCCATCTTAGGTCCAGGTGTGGTTGGTTACCAACCCCACACCTTAAGCCACTCTATGGATGCTTGGGGCTCCTAGCTTGGCCTGGCTCTAAAACCATGTTGAATTTTCATGGACCAGCTAGGATTTGAACCTAGGAACTTCCAATTGCCTTCCATTTTCTGTTGGAGTACTCTACGACTGAGCGATTGGCCCCTTTAGGACCAGGCCAATTTCCAACAAGATCACACAGTTGGTGACTGCCCTTCATGCCCAAGGTTTCCTTGAACCGCCTGTTGATGATTTTCTTCCTGCTTCATCATCAAATGTAGGTTAGACTACTTTGTTTCTAGAAAGCAGCTTCATCAAATGAAGATTAAACCACTTAGTTTCTGGAAAGTCCCTTCATCTTCAAATGAAGGTTAGACCACTTTGTTTCTACAAAATTCTCTCAAGCTTCCCCAAAGCCAATCTGTTGACTTTTCTCAGAGTAGTGGAAATCCAAAAATTTAAAAAAAAGGAAAGCAACTTATGGCTCCACAACCACCAGTTTTTAGTGCAAACTTTTTTCACGCTTAGATAAAGAGACACAAATCCTTGCACAACCAAAATCCATCCATCTTTCTAAAATCAAACAAAAATTCAACTCTGGGAGGAGGTCTGCCTAAACAAAATTCACTTAGGCCAGCAGAGTTTGTGACCAGGAATGACTAAGTTTCAATTTCCAATATTTTCAAGCTATTGGAATTGCCTAAATGCCATAATTGATAATAGTAAAGAGCTAGATGATTTAACTCATTAATATATAAATGCTTAGCCCTGAGACATAGCGTTAACAGTTGGAGAATTAAAACAACTTGAATTACATACTCTACAATCACCTCCATAAGAACTGGAACAATTTTTAATAACCAAGCTAACACTGATTCTGAAAGCAGCTATCTACCCATTAGAGAAGTCAACTTATCCATTTTCTGTAAACTAAGCATGTTAGTGTGGTGTGTTAACTTCAAGTTTTTGGATGTCAATTAGGTTGGTATGTATTTCCCTTAACAGATGTGAAAATTAGAAATTCATTTCAAAGCATATCCAAATAGTTATACTAAATTCTTTAGTTTATTCCTATGTTACCCCAGGTTTCCGGGATGAGGAAACAGGTTTCCGGGACGGATTTTTTTTTCTCAGGGCAGGGGACGGCAGTGGGAACAACTATATAAAAAATAGCAAAAATTTAAATATATAGGGAAATTTTAAATATTCATATGAAAACATGGATAAAACATGCTTATATAAATTATAGAACCTTAACATATAATGTTTGTGTTAAATAATTGAAGTTAAGAGTTCACATGAGAGTGGAAGTCAAACAAATTATCAAAACTGAAACATTAATTTTATGGGACAAGCAGGGGACAGGTTTCCGGAAGTTTCCAAGTTTCCGGGATGGGTCAATTTTTGCAGGAAACGCGTCCCCAGGTAACACTGGTTTATTCTCTCTTCTTTGCATATTTTCTTAACCTCTGGAATAATGTCTGTAAATTGCTGGCAGTTCAAACCAACTCAACTGAGTAAAATTTCAAAAAGATACTTGTTAACTGCTTGAAGCATTTGCACAATAAAACATGATAATAGCATACCAAAGTCAAATAGCATTATGTTTACACATTAACTTGTCAGCATACCTTCTGGACCTAATCCATCTAAATAACGACAGTGTGGATTCCAGGCATACAAATCAACCAGATGACCAAACCTGTGATAAAAACAGAAAGTATAACAGTTGTAAGTCGTAAACATGTCATATGTATAATAACCATTAAAGAAACAGCTTCCAGAAGGGAATTCTCTAATCTAATATAGGAAATGCATGACATACGTATCTCGTCCTGTGCCATTTAAGTTGTCAATTATGTTAGCACCATATAAACGACCAGGAATTGCAGTTCCAATTGAGAAATGCATAATATCTACTTCGTGACCACTGCAACTTTTGCTCGAACATTTGTTAGGCTCCACACCACAACCACCCATCTGCTTGATAAAGTTTAGAAATATCATCACAACCACACATCTGCTGGATGCAATTGTTCTAAATGGAGAAAACTATAATTGGTAATTATAAGGTACAGATGGATTTGTGAGCAGAAAGGAAACTGCTATAGTTGAGAACCGTCTAAAATATGTAAAGCAGATTTATCATATATATTGATTAAATTTGCTTTCTAAGAATCTAATCAAAAGCATCTTCTTGATCACTGGTCCAATTATTGTAGAAAAAAAGGAAGTTTGAGGCTACTGCTTTCTTGGCAATACTTACATCTTTGTATGATGCGTCTTCGCCCACTTGAAACATAAGTGCCACAGAAGGGCAACTTTTTGATTGTCTGCATTCAGTGGACCACAAGAAAAATGAACGCCCTTTTAAGAAATTTAACAAAAATAAAGTAATTGCAAGACTGGGTTTAGAGGTTCAAGTCATGACTTGTACAAAAACCCGAACTATGGCATCAAGACTGATAAAGTACTCCAACAGTTCAAAGAACATTGAGTTACGGCTCATTAACTGCAATTGTAAAGTGATAAGCATCCTCTTCTAAACTTAGCTTTTCCTTCTGTGATGTCAAATTACATGGATTGCTAACAACACCTGACATTATGATGTTAAGTCATCCCAGTTGAGACTGTTGATGAACTAAAGGACATTGGGAATGAGTGCAAAGGCAATAAAAACAAAAGTACTAACTTCAACAATGTATTGTGCCCTGAAGTTTTTTTTAAGCACAAGCCCATGGTTGGAGTACAGTTGATGAGAAATCTACACTCCCAAAGAGCCCACCATGATTCAATTCTTGCTGTGAGAGTTGGGGTGAATTCGATGCCCCTGTAATGTAAGCCTGCAGATCAGAGTCTACTTAGTGAGAAAGTGGAGGTCACAAATATCCCATGGCAGTATAATTCTTATAGGGTGTGGTTGGATATGTGTTTGATACCAACATAAGTTAAGCCCCCATGTCAGAGTCCGGTCGCTGAGAAAGTTGTGCACACAAACAGCCCACAACATTTTAATTCCTGGTGGATATAGACAGAGCTGGGTTTGATTCTTATGTGCCTGAAGCCAAAATGGGTGAAGAAAATGTCTTTTTCAAAAAACATATAATTATATGTTTACATAGAGCGCTTTGACAGATTTTGAAGACCAATATTCCCCAATCCTATAGGCCAATTCCTACATGATAATGAAATTCAAAATAGAAGTTCATAGTATATATTTGAATAATGAACTTCAACAATTCTGCAGATCAATCTGAACTGCAGAATTTTGAAAATTGTCTTTAGTATAAGAAATTGTTGTAATCTAATCAATAAACTTCCCCTAGCTCAAATGAAAAAAAATACCCAAACTAGAATGGCAACCTCAAGTTACAACAAAGATAAAGAGCATTAGGATAAAATTTGTATTTTTCCACATATTTCCCAAACAAATCAATTGGTAATTTCTATAATCAGATTCATTGTGTTAATTTTTTAGTTCGTGAAAAAAAAAAATTGGTTGTATAGTTTCGAATTAAGCGTACCCCTTCACATAACGATAGTCCCCTGGCACCTGCAGCAGGAAGAAGACGTTGTGCCCATCGTGCAACGCCTGCAAACAAATCAATCTTAACACAAACTCAAGTGACAGAAGAAGACGAAAAATAAAAACAGGCAATATTAGTATCAAATGACCTTGAGAGTCATTTCGCCTTTCTCATATTTATTGTCATGGTCATCGGGATGGAGGGCAGGCATCAGGGGAAAAGTGTAGCCCGTTATATTGGGGTCATCCCATTCATCTCCCTTTCCATCCAGAGTCACAAATCCAGGTATATAATATGCTTGGATCTTTGCATCGCCGTCTGAATCACAGTGAAATCCTCCATCATCGTTGTGGCTCTCAACAAATCCATTCATGTGGCAAACGACAATCGTTGCAATAAAGCATTTAATCCACATTGCCATGTGGAATCTCTTCACTCTTACCGTCAACATTTGATTGATAAAAATTTGTGAATTAATTGCGAATAATCACCGGATGAAGGGAAACTGATTCAGCAAACCAGATGTTATGTACAGACTTTAGATTCTGCACTTCTTATTTCCCACCATTACATTTCAATGGTCGAGGTTTGTAGGGGTCAAATTTTAAAACGTCAATTTTGGCTTCCCACATTTGAACCGCAAAAGGTCAAATTTGCAATGTCAATGCTGGCTTCCTTCTACACTCCAAAAAAAAAATGTAAAGCAGATTCGGGTGGTGAATTTTGTTAGTAATTTCCTTATAAAAAAAAATACAAACAATTGCTGTTATTAAATTTGATGGTTGAAAAAAAAAATTACAGCTGACTGGACCTCTGATCTACTATTTCGTGCTCATCAAGGAAGCTTAGGCAGGTAGGCCCGGTCCTTGATGGTACCAAAATTAAGTTATAATTTCATATGTTTTTTATTTAACTATCATATTTATCAAATAGAATAGTTTTAAGATATCATGTTTGTTCATTATTTTATAAATGATTATATTATTAATTTATTAAAATTATTATTAGTCCAGTTTATCTATTGGCTGACACTTATGTTTTCAATTGATTTTTTATTTTAAATTTTTTGAAAAGTTTTTTTTTTCTTATTGGCTGCTTCTATTTTTTTGCTAGAGTTCAATTAATTTTTTATTCTGAAAATTTATAAAATTGTCTAATCAATTAAAAAGTAGAGAAATGAATAATGAATATTTATTTACTAGTACAAGTACTAATAATGTTACTATTCTTTAATATTAATTATACTTTTTATACATAATTCCTTTACATTTAGATTAATATTTATTTATTAGTACTAATAATGTTATTATTCTTTAATATTTATTATACTTTTTATACATGATTCATTTACATTTAATCTAATAAACCAATTTTATCTAAATATTTATTATCTTATTAAACAAATTATATATTAAACTATGTTTTATTATTAATTTTATTAATTTTTAATTATTATTTTTATTGATACACATTATTGTTTATTCTATTTTTATTTTTATTTAAATTTAAAATTATTCTAATTATTTATGTTATCACGATCATAAATAAAAGCTATTATAAATAACTTAATTTATAATTATTTTTCTTCTATGTAAGTTTGAATTATTTATCTTGCACCCACTTGTCTTTATCACCTTTATTATCTATCACATATTTAAGTATTTAAAAATAATTTAATAAGCTAATGATATACTTAGATTATATTATTTATTATTAATATTATATATTTTAAATTATTGTTATTTTTAACATTTACATTTTAATATTTTGCCTTTTTTTTCTAGATTTTTTTAATCTAATATAGATCTAAAAATTACTATGACAAACAAAAGTCATTAATAGTTCAATTTACAATTATTTTGTTCCATTAAAATTTGAATTATTGTAATATATATATATATATATATATATATATATATATATATATATATATATATATATATATATATATATATATATATATATATATATATATATATATATATATATATATATATCCCTCTTAAATACCTCTCATATATCACTTCATACATCTTTATCTTTCTATCTTTCCCTTTTTCTACCTCTATGTCTTAGTCTCTCTCTCTTGTTCTCTCTTTCAATGTTTCACTCTATATTTTTTCTCTATCCCCCCCCCCCCCCTCCATATCTCTATGTTTCTTATTCTCTTTGAAAGAATGTATGCATATTTTTGGGTATGATGTATCAAATCTAGCAATAAAAGTTTCTTTCCCTCTAAAATATGACATGGATGGTGGAGCTCTTTTCACATTGACTAATACACTCAGGTCTCTTCCTAGTAATGTTTTACCATGTGTCAAAGTAAATTTTGACTATGCAAAGGTGTGTTCTTCTTCCTCTTTGTATACAATGCCCATCTTTATCTCTTTCTCTAGATATTGAGTGCTAAGTGAATTCATAGGCTTCGACCATTTCAAGAATTTGTTCATCAAGAGCTAAATATCAAGGACAACATGAAATTTGTTCATCTTGAGTTAATGATTCTAATTTTGACATCTTTGTTGTCACAGATTTGATCGTACTAGTCTAGACTATACCTACCACAATTGTGCACATGCCAAAAGAAGGAAAACTTCATTGAATGGCTAGGCCTTAATTATTCTAAATAAATAGAAATCAGGCATGTAACCATGAATTTGATTTTTGAAAAATTATAATATGCGACGTTGGATCCTTAACTCATGAATTGAGTATTAAATTTGTCTCGTGTATCCAATAGATTCTTGAAATAGAAAATCTATAGTGCAGCCATTAAGATAAACATATTTCAATAGATATTTTCAACCTTAAAGACAATAGAGTAATAGGATTAAGTAAATCAAATTATAATAAGTTATTTGCATTGTAAACAATAAGTATCAAAGATTTGTATTGAAAGATTTAGTAATTAGTGGAAAGTAATATTTTAACTTCTATTTCAAACTAGCCACATAATTTAGCAACATTTTGTGTGATTACACAAGGTATTTTATTGTAGGTGTTAAGTTGTAAATATGCCTCTTGTCAAGTAACTCTATCTTACAACTGGTCAATTTGTCTTTTAATTTTTTTCTTAATCGTGATTTTCTTTCCTATTAGGCTAGACTCCTACTGTAACACAACTCTTGTTATATTATATTATGATGTTATAAATAATAATAAATTATTATTAAGATGTGATTATATTATTATGTTTTAATATATTTTTACTATTAAATTTATGAAAAATATGAGGTCTAAATGGATTCTAATCTACCCTCATTCACCTTAGGAGAAAATAGGATTATGTTGGGAAAGGGGAGGTTGGGTTGCAAGACAAAATGGTGATCAATTCCTTGCAAGGAGCTCCATTCGCAGAGGTGGTAGCAAGGAAGGGTGTGAAATCAGAGAGTAATGGCCAAGACTCGAATTCGAATAAAGGACCTCTGAATTCTAAGTATGGGATGAATTGGAAAAATAATGTAGAGTGGAGAAGAAAACATAAATCTAGGGCACACAATGAGACTAAATCATTTATCATTAATGCCAAGATTCTTAAACCAACATGGGAGCATCTCCAATGTTCTCTATTGTTTGTCAAATGGTGTGGAGAAAATTGCCCTATGGAGAGGATAACGAAGTGGTGGATGGGAGCCTTTGCAGGCCAGGTGAGCATCAAACCCTTAGATCATGGATTTTTCATTGTTGATTGCATCAATAGATTTCTTAGGAGAGGATTACTCTATAGAAAACCTATTTTTTTCAAAGTTTTAGTTTTTACTACACCAATCGGGAGCCCAATTTTGATCTAAACAAGCACGTATAACTAAAAACTCCTAAATGGATTAAATTGGTAATCTTACCCTCAGAATATTGAGGAATGGAAGCCCTGAAAAAGATAGGAAATGAAAATATACCCTTTATTAGAGTAGAGGAGATTTTCTTTAGAAAGATAGATGTAGTCCCAAAAATATATGTTAATGTGGATCATGATTTGAAAACATTAGCTACCCTCAAACACGGGGTCTTCACTGAAGGAGAAATACAATATCAAATGCGTTCATATTGGGAGGTTTAAAATGGGAAAAAAAAGGGGGCAATATATTGCCTTAATAGGGGGTAGAGGGAATTTTTTTTGGGTCGAGGAGTGGGGGTTTATATAGGAAAAGGGGTGGGGGCTATTAGGAGGGTATTGGAGGGGGTGACAAAAAAGGAGTTTGGGGTAATATTTTTTTTAAATAGGTGGATTCTTTTGTATGTCATGAATGCATGTGTTATGATTCGGGCTCACTAAGTGAATCCTCTATGCCCTCAAAATCATAACAAAGAAGGGTAATTAGTGTCAATCATCCATCTTTGATGACAACCCTAGAGGAGGAAAATCTATATTGGGTCCAAGTTTCCAAACTAATTTGTCTTATCATAACACCCCAACCAATATGGATCACAATCCTCCCCTAAATATAATTTCCCTAGTGGACATTCAAGATAAGGGAAAATGGTTTTTTATTAGACTAGGAGATGACAAAAAAACCCAAAAAAGAAGAAGAAAACATTCTGCTATATTGGGGAATTCAACAACTCGGATGGAGTACAAAAATAAGGAGCTGGTCCTATTTGATATGAGGGTTATTCATCATTCAAAGAAGGAAAGAATTGGAATGGTTGTGAAGGAGTTGTCATAATTGTCAAGTGTCATAATCACTCTCATTAGAAGAGTAAATAACAAGCCAAAAAATCATTAGATAAATTATAACATAGATGAGGGAAGGATGGAAATAGATGGCAAGACAAGGCAATCATCATAAGCAATAATTAGAGATTCCAACATCAAGGTCTCAAAAGATAAGGATCTCTTGAAAATAGAGACAATATGTGAGTTTTTGGGGATCACTAGGGAGGACTCTAAGATTCTTGAGAAGGAGGTAGTCCAATCCTCAAAAATGATGGAGAAGAAACAATCCTTTCTTTAGGAGCTACTGGAAGATGGGGAGATATTAAATCAAGGGAATGATATTTTCTTTATGGATGACAGGATTGAATCTCTAGAGTAGGGAAAGTTGGACATTCAACAAATTCTATTAATCAAACTAAAGCCAAACTTTGGAAAGGACTCAGCCAAGAAAGAGGCATAAAATCTTCAACTATTAGAAATAAAGAGGGGGTGGGGGTGGAGGGACAACTAAAAATCGCATCTCTAATTAAAGTAGGGAACGGAAGCGCCCTTCCTAAGGAGTCATGATGTTCCTTTCATAGAATGTTAGGGGATTAAATGTCCCTAACAAAAGATGCTTGGTCAAGTGTAGGGTTGGCTTGACCAAGGTAGAAGTAATCTTGTTACAAGAAACAAAGCTCTAACATAGGAGAAATAAAAAAATTCACTAAAAGTTTCGAGAATTGGAAAGTAAAAGTGGTGGAAATAGTAGACTACTTAGAGAGGTGAACAATAATTTCATAGTCCTCTTTCCAAAAAAAGGATTAAGCCTTAAAATTGGAAGAGTATAGACCCATCTCCCTCTGCAATAAAATATATAAGATCCTAACTAGAGCACTAAAGAAGAGACTCAAACCTCTACTCCCTATTATCATCTTAGAAGAACAAATTGGGTTTTTCATCTAGTGATCAATTTTGGTTAGAGTAATCATATAGCCCAAGAGGTGATTCATTCCTTTTAGAATGCTTTAGATGCTATATGCTAATTAAAATGGATGTTTGGAAAGTATATTTGATTGGGATTTACTATGCAAGGATTTGAATGCTTTTGAATTCAGATTGCAATGGATCATTAGATATTTGAATGCATTTTGAGTCCTAGGTATTCCATTTTGGTAAATGGTTCTCTAGAGTGACTCTTTGAGGATTCAACAAGACTGAGGCAATGTGATCCAACCTCTCCATTCCTTTTCATTCTCTTGGAATAATCTCTAGGTAGGGCCATTAAAGAAAAACAAGCATCTGGACTATCAAAAGGAATTATGATGGAAAAAAACATCACAGTTACCCATCAAAATTTTATTGATGACACTATGAGTTTAGGATCTTCCAAGAGGAAAGAAGCCCCATCGATTCTTGAATGTACTAGCACTATATGCTAAATCATCAAGACAAAAGGTAAATCATGATAAATCAAGTATTTTTCCTAATTACCCCCTCAAGGAAAGACCTAGAAATCTTGAACAAACTAAACTTTAAGGAAGTAAAGTTGTCATACTCTTATCTCAGTTTTCCAATAGACAAAGGACTGAGAAACACCAACTGTGAGATCCCTTAAAAGAAAAATTTGATAATAGAATGAATTATATGAAAGGTCAGTGGCTCTCATGGGCTAGTAGAATAGTGATGTTGAAATAGTCATCTCCTCCCTCCCCATTTATATTTTGTCATTCATTTCTCCCACCCCTGGAGTTAATGCCACCCTTGTCCAAAAGATGAGAAGGTTCTTTTGGAAAGATTTGGTTGAAAAAGACAAAGTGGTTTTCATTGCATGGGATAAGGTCTACAAACCTAAAGAATATGGTGGGGTTGGCATAAGGGATCAAAATTGGAAAAACATCACACTTGGGACTAAGTCAGTTTGGAAGATGTTCAAGGAGCTAGAGTTGAAATGGGCAAGAATCCTACAAGAAAAATATCATGGTTTGTGCTATGCAAAAACATGAAGAAAGTATTCTTGGATGTCCCCTTGCATATGAGTGTTGGAGGTGGATGTGTGGAAAATTAGGATGGATAAAATCTATACCAAATGACATCATTACCATGTTTCAGTGCTATCCAATTAAACCTTGGGCAGGTCTCCTTAGTCGCATATGGGTCATTTGTCCTCTTTTCCTATTTGGGAGATTTGGAAGGAATGCATTATACCAAATTTTAACAACAAGTAGATGTCTATTGATTCATTTAAAAATAAAGTGGAGGTTTCCATTGTATAAGTCATCAATAATAGAATAAATTTTAGCAATAGGTAGATTATAAAATTTATATACTATGACTAACATATGAAATTAAGTTGGCATGGGGTTTGAATACCACCACGCAATGGGAATGAGGGTGGTGATTCTTCTTCTAAGAGAATGCAGGAAAAGTTGAAATACCCAAACACATGATGGTGTTGAAAAGGCCAAATAACTAAGAGGGGGGTGAATCAGTTATTCCCAAACACTTTCAAAAACTTTAACTTTGTCGATAAACCCACAAATCATGCAAATAATAATAATAGTTATATCAACATTAACTCCTATTCTATTGATAAGCAATTATAACATATATTAACATCAAAGAAAATAAACACCAACACAAAGAATATCAGAATTTATGTGAAAAACCAAACTAGGAAAACCACTGAGAAGGTAATTCTCATGAAATTAAACATCAATTAAGGTGATTTTTACAAAGGTTCATTATTGGTTTTCTCATTGCATTTTTCTCACTACGGTTGGCTAACTGTCAGTTGGGCTAACTACCCTAAAACATGAATATGGCTAACTACCAATACAA
Source organism: Chamaecyparis obtusa (assembly GCA_027943335.1). Lineage (NCBI taxonomy): Eukaryota > Viridiplantae > Streptophyta > Pinopsida > Cupressales > Cupressaceae > Chamaecyparis > Chamaecyparis obtusa. Next base: position 857,777 of record BSBK01001038.1, on the reverse strand, counting down.
ATAGCCTCACTGCCAAATAAATAGGCTCACTAAAAAAGTATAAGAAATGAGATTGAATCCACCACTGAGATCACCATCAATGATACTCTGCAATACATAAATGATATATCATTCTGCACTACCGATTGCATCCACACACACGATTTATCAACACACAAATCTTCTGTTGTTAGATTTGTATTCACTTCGTATACAAGAATTACACAAGCCACACAAACAACTAAAATCATCACTCTTCTTATATTGTCTGATACCATCAACCATGTCAACTAAAATAAATTTGAAATAGGTCACACCAAAACACTCTTGCGATGGTAAGGAATGAAATGTAGACCACCTTGTACAATACAACTTGCCTCATGCATAACAACATTCTACCTATCTCCAAAGCCTTTGGTACCAAAGGATATGATGAACACATTACACGGTAGCTCTTGGGATTGAAACATAAATGAACATGCTCCAAATAGGACCAAACCCAAATACTTGATCCACCATAAATTGCACATGAAATAGAACCACCACCAAAGTTGATAAGAATAAATATTTAAAGCACATCCTTAAGTGAACAACTCTATCAATACACCAAGTATATTGGTACATGTCAACTAATACAACCAAAACATAAATATGCATAGGATATGTTGACATTAATGATAACTATTAATGACAACAACATGGATAACATCAACTTCACATTTTAACAATACCCCCCTTTGTCATTAATGGAAACATTCATCAATAACAAAGAAAACAACTCATTATCAAAGTTATTTATTCTCCGTGTTCTTCTCCCCCTCTGAAAACAATGACAAAGGGACAAAACTTTCCTTGAGTAACTCAATCTTCTCCCCTGAGAGGAAGCCACCAATAAATGATCTAGAAAAGAGATGAGCATGCAATTTATTGGACCAATGCACACACTAGTGCATATAGTGAACACTAGGAAGGGGCAGAACGCCTAACTTTCCCTTGAGATACTCAAAAGTATCCTTCCAAAAGGTTTTGTAAATATATCTTCTATCTACTCCTTCATAGGCACATACTCAAGCTTCACTTGACCTTCCCCAACACCTTCTCTCTCAATAAGTGATATCTAATAGATATATGCTTTGTTCTGAAATGTTGTGCTAGATTCTTTGAGATACTTATAGCACTGATATTGTCACACATAATTGAAGTTGGATCATCAAAAGTAACATAGGTATATCCTACTAGGTTTGTTTCATCCATAATACCCGAGTACAACATGAGTATGTTACAATATATTATGATTCAATAGCTGATAAAGTTACAAAATCCTACAAGAAAATAATCTCCACCACTGGTACTTCATTGATTATCCAAACAATCAACCCAATCTCCATTTGTATAATTTATCAGTGTGAAATCTAATATTTTTGGATACCATAAACCAAAATCTTATGTTCCTTTCAAATATCTAACAATTATCTTTACCACCACAACATGAGATTCTTTTGGCTCTTGCTAAAATATGGTTGCCAAACATATTTCATACATGATATCTAGTCTGGTAGTAGATAGGTACAATATTCCACCAAGCATTAATCTATAATTACTTGCATCTGCTTTCAGTGACTCATCCTCCTTAGTCAACTTACCACCGATAACAATTGGAGTACATATCGGTTTGGAATTTTCCCAACCAAACTTCAACAATTCCTTGACATACTCGAACTAAGAAATGAAAATGCCTTTACTACTCTGATTTACCTACAATCTAAGAAATAAATTGAACTCTCCAATCATAGACATCTCAAACTACTTATGCATCTCTTCTGCAAATCTTTTGCACAAGTTATCTCTTCCTCTGAAATGATATAATTAACATACACAACAAAAATCAGAATCTAATTTGAATAAATCTTGAGATTCAAGTTACCGTCTGTAGAACCTTCTAAAATCCTTGACCAATCAAATACTTGTCCAACTTTCCATACCAAGCTCTCAATGCCTTCTTCAATCCATACAATGCCTTCTTCAATCTGCACACTACATCAGGGTCATATTCTAATTTGAATCCTTCTGATTATTCAATGTACACTTCTTCCTTCACTTCTCAATTCAAGAATGTTGACTTGACATCCATCTGATAAACCTTGAAATCCTTATATGATGCAAAAGCTAGAAATATATGGATCACCTCCATCCAAGCAACATGGGCATAAGTCTCATCAAATTCAATTCCTTCAATTTTAGTTTAACCCTTGCATAATAACATTTCCTTGTTTCTTATTACCTTACCATTCTCATCGATATTGTTTTAGTAAACCTATTTTCTGCCAATTAAATTCTTATATGTTAGTCTAGGAACAAGTTCCCAGGTCTAATTCTTATTAATCTGATCAAGTTCTTCCTTTATTTCTTTAACCCAATTTTGATCATTACATGCTTCTTCTATAGATTTAGGCTAAATCTCTAAAAGTAAACACAATAAATCATGATCTTGTGTTTCTCTACTTCTAGTAATAACTTCTCTATTTTTATCACCAATAATCTGATTCTCATAATGATTTTTCTTTACATACCTTGGTTTCTTAGTTGTAGAATCTAGTGCCATTTGTGTCTCTTTGTCTTCTTTCTCATCCTCCTTTCCTTTGTCCTTTGTATCATATTCATACACAATGTGTCTCTCAGGTGTCTTCTAAAAATATTCATCAACCTTCACATTGTAATTTCCACAATCTTATTTAGTCTTTTATTGTAACACACATATGATTTTCTCTTAGTAGAATATCCCAAAATATGCCTTTATCATCTTTGTTATCAAATTTTCAAAGATTGTCTTCATCTTTCCAAATGTAACATCTGCTTCCAAATATTTTGAAATACTTAACTATAAGTACTCTTCCATGTCATAACTCATATGAAATATTGCCATATTTCTTTCAATACATAGCTCTATTCAGTGTGTATACAATAGTATGCATTGCTTCTCTCTAGTAAATTTTTGATAAACTTGCTTCCTTCAACATATTCCTTGTTGCTTCCTAAATTGTCGGGTTCATCCTTTCCACTACGCCATTCTGTTGTGGTGTTTTAGCAGGTGAAAAATGTCTCTTAATACCATGTTTCTCATAAAAAATTTCAAACACGTCATAAGTAAATTCTCCTCCTTTGTCAGATATCAAGCATTTAATCTTTCTACCATGTTCATTTTCAACTCTAGCCTTAAATAATATTGAAATTATCAAATGCCTCTAATTTTTCTCTTAAAAATGCAACCCAAGTCAATCTTAAATTATCATCAATGAAAAGTATAAAATATCTCTCACCTTGAAAACTTTTTATTCTGGTATGACCACACAGATTGATGTGCACTAGATTGAGTAAACTAGTAGATGAGTAGTCTTTTTCCTTGAAAGATTATTTCCTTTGTTTTCCTTCCTAATATCCCTTACAGATAAAATTATTTAGTTTGCATAATCTAGGTAAGTCTCTTACTATATGTGATGAACTCATTCTTACCAAATTATCAAAATTGATGTGGCACATCCTCCGATGCCAAATCCAACTATCATCGGTCAATCCTTTGGAAGCACCTTCAAGCTGGTACATATTCCTTCTTGTCCGTTTTTCAACTACAATCACATCTCCAAATCTCTTCGAAATTTCACATCCTTCATTATTGAAAATAACATCATAGCCATTTTCACACATTTATCCAACACTTAAAGATTGTGACATAAACCCTTCACATAATAGAAATTGTCAGTATTATTCTTTCCATAAAGAAAAATAGATCCTTTACCAACAATATAAGCAGCCTTATCATCATCAAACCTAACAATACCACCATCATATTTGTCAAGTGACACAAACTTACTTGTATCTCCATTCATATGATGAGAACAACCACTATCAATCAACCATTCATTTTTGCCCCTTCTAACATACAAATCAATTTCAACATCATCATCAACTTCAACACAAATATTAGAGATATCAATTTCTAATTTCTTATCTTCTTCAACATAAAACAAACAATCTATTTCTTCTTACTCAGCATCTGAAATACTAGCCTCTTCATTTACATAATAAGCCTTCTTATTGAACTTCTTATACTTCTATCTAGGACCCTTCTCTCGACATCTAGTATTTAAATGACCAGTTTTTACACATCTAAATCATTTTAGAGGTAACATACCTTTGTACTTGGATGTACCTTTCTTTAGTCTCCTTACAAAGTTTGCTTCAAATTCATCTTCATCATCACCATCATGATCTTCTTTTAATTTAGTTTCCTTGAATGTCGTCTCATATCTACTCTTCTCTCTTCCAAAATTCCTCAACTCAAATGTAATTAGAGTGCCAAATAACTTCTTTTTAGTAAACTTCTTCGGATCATACACCTCCTCTATATTTTAGATCTTATCACTCTAGCTATCTGGTAATGTCATCAATATATTTTCCATGAAATCCTCATCTATAATAGTGTGATTCTTGACTTTGTTAACTTCATTGTCAATTCTCTAAAAGTAACTCCTAATTTCTTCACCTTCTTCCATTCTCAGATTCTCATAGTGACATTTTTTGGGAGCTTCTTAGATAACTAAACCCTATCATTTCCTTCATGAATCTCTTTCAATTTTTCACAAACTTCATAAGTAGTCTTTAAAGAAATAACTTTGCTAATTTAATCTTTGATAAATCACCAATGATAGCATACCTCGCTTTCATTCTCCTCATATACTATGATTTCATCCGAAGTCTTAAGGCCATTCTGAGGGAACATGTACTTTGTCTCTGCATGCTTCTAAATATTGTAACCGAACAAAATCAAATATCCTTTCATATGATCTTTCCATGTACTATAGTACAATTCATTAAACATAAGAATTCTTAGTTTATGTGCCATCGAATCTGGCTCAAGCAGTTAAGCTCTATGCCAAGGAACCAAGCTCTTATACCAATTTTTGAATATCTAAAATAACTAAGAGGGGGGGGGGGGGGGAGTGAATCAATTATTCCCAAACATTTTCAAAAACTTTAAATCTATTAGTAATCCTACAAAATGATAATAACAATTATATCAACATAAACTTATGCTCTACTGATAAGCAATTATAATAGATATGAATATGCAAGCATAGAAACACCAACACAAAGAACACTAGAATTTACATGGAAACAAAAATTGGGAAAAACCATGGAGAAGCTGAGTATCATAAAATGAAACACCGATTAAGGTGTTTTTTTACAAAGTCTCATTGCTGATTTACTAACTATGTTTTGTTCATTATGGTTGGCTCACTACTGTGTTAGGAATAAGGTGTCTCAACCTTGGATAATTCCTATTCTTATTATTTGTTTTGTAAAATGTATTTCTTTCAAATAATGTAATTAAGTGTGAGTGTACATGTCTATTTGGCATGTTGATGTGTCACTCCACTTGATGTGTCGACATCTTGAATTTTGTGTAAGGAGATCATGGCTGAAACGGTTATGATGGATTCCTATGACATGTAAGAGCTATATTTGGAAGATTCAATGACAGGTGAAGACATTTGGCAATTGATAAAATTGAGTACTATACACTCTTCCCCAATCATGGGCTTCGGGGCATCGCCCCCCCAAAAAAATTCGGGTTCCTATTTTCTTAGAGAATGGTAAAACCCTAATACGACTATCTTTGGAAGTTGCCCTAAAAAGGGAAGCGCATGATATAAGCATTTTTAGGGTTGTAAAGATAGGTTAAGCAAGTGTATTGTTGGAACATTTTATGCTACCGCGATTTGTCTTCAAGAGTTGGAAAATCTTCTGAAAGAACTTGCATTGCAAGTGTATTGTAAACTGTAATAGTTTTGATTAATACACTGTGCAGGTTTTGGAGTGCTGGGGTTTTTACCAAAAGGTTTCCCCAGGGTAAATCATTGTGTCATTCTCTATTTTCTATATGCATGGTATATGGTTGCAATATCATTGTTAAAAGTAGTTAATGAATCTGAAATTTTAAGGATTTAAAAGAATTTGCACAATATTTTCCTTTCGAGATTAGTGTAGGAAGTTGTTTCCACACCTGAGTTTCCTTGCATACTGGTCAGGCTAACTACCTTGAAATATGAATATGGCTGAATTCCAATACAAATAGGCTCATTAAAAAATTATAAGAAATGAGATTGTACCCACCACTAAGACCACTGTCATTGATACTCTGGAATACAAAAATTATATATCAGTCTTCTATTGATTGCATCCACACACATGATCATCAACACACAAGTCTTCTCTTTTCATATTCACATTCATTTTGCATACAAGATTTATGCAAGCCACATGAACAACTAAAATTATCACTCTTCTTATAATGCTTGATGCCATGAACTATGTCAGCTATAACCAATCTGAAATAGGTCACACCAAAACACTCCCATGGTGGTAAGGAATGGAACATGGACCACTTCACACAATACAACATGCCTCATGCATAAAAACTCACTACAACCATCTCCAAAGCCTTTGGTACTAATGGATATGATGAACACATTACATGGTAGCTGTTGGGACTGAAACATAAATGAACATGCTCCAAATAGGACTGAACCCAAATACTCAGTCCACTATATGTTGCACATAAAATAGAACCACCATTGAAATATATAATAAGGAATATTTAAAGCACATCCTTTGGTGAAAACCTCTATTGATACACCAATTATATCAGTACACATCAACCAATACAACCAAAACATAAATATGCACATGATATTTTGACATCAATGAAAACCATTAATACAAAATGAATAGCATCAACTTCACATTCTAATAGATAGTTTATATTAAACTTTGATGATGCTTCACAAGGGAATTTTGGTCCCTCTAGTGTAGGATGCATTATCAAAATGTGGAATGGAGATTTAGTTGAAAGGCTCTCCATCTCTTTAGACGAGGACACTAATAATGTGGTAGAATTTAATGCTCTCCCACATGAGCTCCTCATGTGTAGGGGTCTTGGGATTGATAAAATTAAATTTGAGGGAGATTCTACATTGGTCATCAATGCAATAAGATTAGGATCAATGCCCAAATAGAGATTGAAAGCATTGCTTGATAGAGTCTTGGAATTGTTAAAATACTTTGAGGCCTTCACTATTGACCATATTTTAAAGGAAGCTAACAAAGAGGAAGATAAATTAGCTAACAAGGTTGTGGATGAGATCAAATTTAGTTACATAGGCCCAAGTTAAGACATAATTTGATTCATTTTCATGATTTCATGGTTGGTTGGGGTGGATAATTCTAATGCATTAAAGTGTAGTGGCTAGTAGTTGATGACTTAGTTGGATGTCTTTTGACATGGCACATGACCTGGATTAAGCTAACATATGCAATCATTCCACTTACAACACTAGTCCCCAAGGTGAACTCAAACATCAAATCATGTATTTTAGCAATAACACTACCAACTCAAATAGCATAAGATCAAGGGTAAATTTTGGATTCGATCAAATATTGGCCACTTCATTTAGCTATTTCTTACAACCATTATGAGGTACTAATGATTTACCTCCCATGAAGATAAGATTAACATAATTTTTGTGTATAAATAAACCATTTCTTCTAGAGTGTTGATGTGGTCTATGCTTTGGACTTTCTTTATCCATTCATTTTTCCTGCATCTTCGATCACTACTCATGGATTCACCCATTAGGCTTGTGTTGGACAAAAGGAAAATGTCTTATCTTGGGTCACTGACAAACAAATATCTTAGTAAGGTGTTTAATTACTCCCACGAGTTGTTCATCTATGCGGTCAA